>SJYA01002274.1:1597899-1681158 GCA_006410615.1 Neotragus moschatus | reverse complement strand
ACAGTCAAAGGCTTTGGCATAGTCAATAAAGCAAAAATAGATGTTTTTCTGGGACTCTCTTGCTTTTTCGATGATCCAGTGGATGTTGGCAATTTGATCTCTGGTTCCTCTGCCTTTTCTAAAACCAGCTTGAACATCTGGAAGTTCATGGTTCACATGTTGCTGAAGCCTGGCTTGGAGAATTTTGAGCATTACTTTACTAGCTTGTGAGATGAGTGCAATTGTGCGGTAGTTTGAGCATTCTTTGGTGTTGCCTTTCTTTGGGATTGGAATGAAAACTGACCTTTTCCAGTCCTGTGGCCACTGCTGAGTTTTCCAAATTTGCTGGCATATTGAGTGCAGCACTTTCACAACATCATCTTCTAAGCATTAGTCAATCTATTAAGTACTGAGAGATAATGGAATAGTTGTTTTTAAGCCACTCTCTTTGGGGCTGTTATTTTTACACAGAAAATAGATAACAAAAATACTGGTATGTAGTAAGTGGTATGTGAGTGTTAGCTATCATCATCATCATTATGTAGCTTTTTAGTGTCAAGTTTTGACATCCAGATATGATCAGTAAGGAGCTATCATAGGTGTTTAGGTGAGAGGACCAATATGAATTATAGTTTTTATTAATTTTACAGTAGACTATGGCTTAAAAGAAACACTGATTATTGCAAGAGAAGGTATTTGCAAGAACTGTATTAGAAGTTTCATAAAAATAAAACACCATATTTGGAAGTACTTTTCAATGGTCCCATGCTAAATTACTTCACATAATACAAATGTCTACTGAAATTGTGCAATTGTGTACCTTCTGTGATTCAGGATAATGTTTCACCATTAATAATTCTTTTCTTCCTTGTGGTTACAATCAAAATTGTACTGGCTTCATCCCACTACCTATGAATCTTGTAAGAAATTTTCCATAGAATAACGATGAAGGTACTAATTCATAATTCTCAGAAGCTAACAAGTAATGAAGAGGGGTTTTTCTTCCCTCAAGCAAGCCTTTCAGAATGCTTTTTCTGAAATGTTCTCTGGCCTCCATTTGCATTTTTACTACCTCTCAAGTTAAGGAAATGTTTGTATTGAGCCAGAACTTTTGTCTATTTACTAAGTAATTCATTTCCTGATTGCATGTTTGATGACTTAACTATTATGTTATAAAGACCTGTGGTGTTATAAGAAAAGCTCTGGGTAAAAGACACATTTTGCTTTATTGTTTTTCTTACAAAACAAATTCATTTGTTTAATTGTGGGTTGAGAGTTGGAGCTGCAGACTGTACTTGGCCAAAACTGAAATCTGTGATCTTTTCTATTCAAGAAAGTTAACTGAAGCTGACATGACTTCTGGGAAGTGCATTGCAGCTGACATCTGGGCATCCCCCATGCCAAAGTGTTATCATGAGAAATTGGTCCACCAGGAGTGGAATTCTAATCTAGAAGATTGAGTGAAAAAAGAAAAAGTTATCTGGACTGTATCACCTTTTTTGGAATGAACAAAATTAAAATTTTTACAGCATAATTCTTTGTCTAGTGGGATGCTGTGTCACAATTGGCAGTTACTTGTTCCTCCTAACATGGCTCTGCTCAGTCGTGTCTGACTCTTTGCGGCCCCATGGACTGCAGCCTGCCAGGCTCGTCTGTCCATGGGATTTCCCAGGCAGGAATACTAGAGTGGGTAGCCATTTCCTCCTCCAGGGAGATGCATATAATTGCAAAGAATTATATGCATGACTCGAGGCTTTTTCATAGGGCTTCATCCCAGTGTTTTAAAACCTTTCATGACAGTACATTTTAGAATTACCATCCAAGCCCCCTGCAGAGTGCTAAACATATCTTTGGTACTCTGAAAAATGTTTGTGGTTATAGTATAATATATTCTTAGGTACCAACACTGTGCAGAGAGCCTTCTATCCAAATGCAAATCTTATTTTATGTAACCACTGCCTCAGTTTATTTGTATATTATATTTGTCATCCTGCTTTTCTTCTTGGTCTTAAAAAAGTGAGATTCTATGTCTATAGCAATGCTCACTATGCTGTAAAAGGCAAAGGAGCTCTATATCTTTATGTTTATGATTGACATTTGTGTATCTTAGAATACCATTGACCCCAGATGTTTTTGTTTTCTGTGGGCGAGCACTTGTCAAAGGCAGTAAAAAGATAAAGGCATACATCTCACAGGAGAGATGTAAATAAATTATCAGTATTTCCTATTCCTCCTTCTCCTTAAATCTGAAAATCATAGTTTTGTTATTTATGTGCTCAGTCGCTTAGTCGTGGCTGACTCCTTGCGACCCCATGGACTGTAGCCTGCCAGGCTCCTCTGTCCATGGAATTTTCCGGGCAAGAATACTGGAGTGGGTTGCCATTTCCTTCTCCAGGGTCTTGTTACTTAAGCCATTGATAAAAGTGTTGAAAACAGCAGAACTTCATAGCAGGCCACTTGACACTTCCTTTTTGGATAGTGTCAATCTACTTAGTAAATATGATGGGAAAGGTAATTTGGAATCTAATCACAGAATTGCCTCAGATTTCATGTTAAAGAGTTTAGNTTCTCCAGGGTCTTGTTACTTAAGCCATTGATAAAAGTGTTGAAAACAGCAGAACTTCATAGCAGGCCACTTGACACTTCCTTTTTGGATAGTGTCAATCTACTTAGTAAATATGATGGGAAAGGTAATTTGGAATCTAATCACAGAATTGCCTCAGATTTCATGTTAAAGAGTTTAGATTAATGTTATTCTTTAGCCACTAAGAACATGCAATAGCATGCTTTGGAACAGGGAAGTTACCTGCTTGTGTTTCAGAAACCTAACAGCGGTCTAGAAGATGTTGAGAAGAATTGAGAGGTTGAGGAACAAAAGCCACTTAATAGGCTAGTATAATAGACAAGTGTCGATGAGAGCACTTAGGGAGAGATCCGCTAAGTGGATGGAAAGTTATCTATAACATGGTTTGCTTTTAGCAAAGGTGACAAACCAAATGCCTCTGGAGGCCAAACAAATAAAAATGAGGCAAATGAGTGAAGCCCGCCAAAGGAAGAGAACTCTCTGGTGAGGGCAGCCCCTCCTCAGCTTTAGCAGTTGTCACCATGCAGGAATATCTTTACTGTGACTTTCAATTTTTCAAGAGAAGTTAGAAATTTAGCTTTTCTGTAGAATCCTTTCATTTTTAAGTGTTGGCTTAATTTTTTCAAAGTCCTTGACAGCCAAAAAAAAGGAAAGTAATACATTTGCAGCCAGACGTAGCTAATAGGATGCTAGCTTTACAATCTGTAGCTTTTAGCTTCTTCTGGTTGTGAATTCTTGAGTGTAATAAAGAAAAGGCCTAAGGATAGGAATTAGAAAACTTTTGGCTTCGGAAAAGAATGTATACAAAACTTATGACTCTCTTTGTGGATAATGAAAGCAAAGATTTTATTAGAAACTTGTCCCTAAAGAGCACTTTATACATAGATTATTTTTCTAGTTTAATTTTGCTTAGGTAGCACTGTTTCCTTCTTATTAGTCAGCATTGTTAGCATTTTTGAGTAATCATAGATTTGATAGAGACTTGTGCAGGAGCTGCTGAGTTACAGAAGTTATTACAGCAGAAAATTAATTATGTGGTGCTATAAATACTTAACTCAGTGACTCAGCAAATTCCCTTTAAGTCCAAAGGGAAACATTTTGTACCTAACTCTTGAGGTCTGTTTTTAATTTCTGCAGCTTTGCAGTTGTCCCTATTTGTCACTGATAGATTTTTCAGCGATGAGAGAGGCATAAAGACAGAGACCGCTTTCAGAGGGAGATTAAGTACTGGGGAAATGAAAGCAGGGGAGCCCTCAGTCAGGGAGTGCTTCAGTACTTATGGCAGGGGATTACCAGGAAGTCAGAGAACCAGCTGGAATGACTGCAAGAAATTAGTTTTGTTATACTTTCGGGTGACATTTCAGCTAATAAANCAAAAGCATTGATTCTTCTGCTCTCAGCTTTCTTTATAGTCCAACTCTCACATCCGTACATGACTACTAGAAAAACCATAGCTTTGACTAGATGGACCTTTGTTGGCAAAGTAATGTCTCTGCTTTTTAATATGCTCTCTAAGTTGGTCATAACTTTCCTTCCAAGGAGTAAGTGTCTTCATTTCATGGCTGCAGTCACCATCTGCAGTGATTTTAGAGCCCAGAAAAATAAAGTCAGCCACTGTTTCCGCTGTTTCTCCATCTATTTGCCATAAATTGATGGGACCAGATGCCATGATCTTTGTTTTTTGAATGTTGAGTTTTAAGCCAGGTTTTCACTCTCCTCTTTCACTTTCATCAAGAGGCTCTCTAGTTCCTCTGTACTTTCTGCCATGAGGGTAGTGTCATCTCCACCTTCATATCTGAGGTTATTGATACTTCTCTCGGCAGAAGTGGGTACCCTTTCCCTTCTCCAGGGGATCTTCCCAACCCAGGGATTGTACCCAAGTCTCCCGCATTGCAGGTGGATTCTTTACCAGCTTAGCCACAAGGGAAGCCCTAACCTTGTTTACTTCCTTCAGATACAGTCACACTGGGGAGTTAGGGCTTTAACATATAAATTTTAGGTGAGCACAGTTAGTTCTAACAGATGGAAAATTGAGAGATAGTAACCAGGGAAGTCTTTTTGAAAGAGGCTTTATAGGCCTTTGTAGAATGAAGAGAATTTTAATTACTAGAGGTTGGAAGAACAGATTCTAGGTGGAAGATTCAAATAACTTAACCAATGTCATAGCAGTGAGAAAGCAAAGAATATGTTCAACACACAGAACATCCAGCTCCTTCACTTGTAGGATGACATCTACAAAAGTGAATGGTATTCAGGAAGTCCAGAAAGAGAGGATGTGGCCAAATTATTTAGTATCTTATGAAACTTCCTTCTCTGGTTTTAGTATTACTCTAAACAGCTATGTGGCCTTGATTACATCTCTTTACTTCTGTGTCTGTTAGCATCCCCATATGTCAATGAAAAAATTAAACTATCTCTGAGGTTTCTTTCAACTTAATGAGTCTACACCTCAAAAAAAAAAAAAAAAAGTAATTTAACACATATTGTGTGTTGTATGTGCCTGTATACTTTCACATTTGTGCTCTCACACCAGCAGATGTACCCACTTCTGCAAGTGTTTGATGATAGGCATAAAAATCTACTGCCATTTATATGTTGAACTTGAACTCCTCCTACCTCNAAAAAAAAAAAAAAAAAGTAATTTAACACATATTGTGTGTTGTATGTGCCTGTATACTTTCACATTTGTGCTCTCACACCAGCAGATGTACCCACTTCTGCAAGTGTTTGATGATAGGCATAAAAATCTACTGCCATTTATATGTTGAACTTGAACTCCTCCTACCTCCCCATGAGTTAGAAACCTTTCTCTGCATATTCCAGGAACCCAGATGGACCTCCCAGAGAGAATTTACCAGGCAAATTGAGGAGATAATTGGTTTCCCCAGCCTTGTTCCATGCCTTTTTCCAACTTCATTGGCCCTCCTATTTTCTCTTGCTTCAGATTTCAAGTTCCCTCATGACTGCTTTTTCCACCCTGCTAAGGAAACTTAATCTCAAAGCCTTGTTCATATTCACTGGTAGGCAACTGGGTAAAAGTATCCCCAAACCTACAGGGATAATTGCCTTTTAGAAGGAAGTAGCCCTTCAACTGTAAGAATGACACATGAATAGTAAAATTCTAAGCATTAATAAATGGACATAGAGGCTGGGAATTGGGGGTGCAGAGGTGGATTTGTGGTGTTCCTAAAATTATCAAAACTGGGAAATGACCTTGAAGCTTGAAAACCGTCTCCAGTCCTTGAACAGTTTAGTATGGCTTTACAGCTATTTATTCTAAGTCCTGGACCGGTCTTAGCTATTTTTAGGCAGATAATTACTGCTATTCACTTGTATTTTAGAATTCTGGGTATAGTTATGGACTAACCAGTGCAAACACTTTGATAACTTTGACCTGACCTGTCAGGTCAGTAGATAATTCTTCCTGAAAATGGCTAAGTAGATCCAACAGCTTATTCATCATTTTAGAGGCCCAGTTTTAATGAATCTTTCATAAATAAATAAAAGTCAATAGAACTAAAGTTGAAGAAAATCTGTTCTCTTGAAAAAATAATGACATTTTTCTTTTCAAGAAATGTTTTTCCCCACTATATAGAGTCATCTAATAATATTGTTTTTCTTTTCAAAAATAGGCAGAAACACATCCAATCAAGAAGGTGTTATCTTTGTAATGAACTTAAACTGGGAGCTTAGGTGACTCATCTGAAAATACTGTATCAGTCAGAAACACTTCAAGGTTCAGCCCTAGCATTTACTGCTCTGTGGCCTCCAATTTGCGTGGGCACGAACTTAGTGAATCATAGTGGCTGTCCATCACTCATTCTCTGAAGACCACATTTTCAAAATAAAACTCTTAGAAAACAATTGCAGTTACTTCACCCACAACTGACTGGACCATGGATGCAACCTTCAGTTTGAGTCTTTATTTGGTCATTGACAAGAGTCTTAAGTTTTTGAGTCAAAACTTCAATAAAATTCTGAAGTTTAGGCCCCCAGATATTGGGTTTGTTGTTTGTAAGGATGCTTTCAAGACTTACTTTGCTTTTCATAATTCTAACAAAATAATTTAATTGTGTCAGTATGTGTCTGGAAAAGTTGAATAGACGGAAACTAAGGAAGGAAAAGATGTGCCTCAAAATTGTAATCCGATAGTACTGTGATTCCTGCTTTCATCTTGTAAAAAGTAGAAAATAGTATAAGGAAGAAGTTCATTTTTCTTAAGATTTTTTTTTTTAAATAATAAAATTTGAGTTAAAAACCACATGAAATCAAGCCTTGCTAATGCTAATTGCTAATTATTTTCCCTCTAGATTCTTTGTCATTGGAACAGTCTCTTAAGATAACAGTCAATTAAGATAACAATAACATTACCGAAATTGAATCAGAGCATTTCAACTGTAAAGTTTAATCACATAAGGAAAGGAACATGCTTTTCCAGGAAATAGATGTTTGTCTTTTTTATCCAGATGTAATAGTGAACTGTTATATGCGGGACGTCTTGAGCCAGGTGACCACTGCCAGCTTTCTAGGCATGTGGCCTGTCCCGCTGCCTGTGCAGGTTCCTAAAACTGCTTACTGTCCCTCTACCCAGGCAGGTGTTTATGTTTTCCATGGCTTCCCACATAGGCTTTTGGCAGTTGCACTGTCACCTTGTACAACTATGCAACTGCTCATGATTGTGAGCCCTGGCTGCTGCTTCTATTTACTAAATACTTATTAAGTGCCAGGTACTATGCTAAGGGTTTAACATATTGAATCTTCCTACCTCCTTGGGGCTAAATTGAAATGAGATTAGCACAGATGGTATACCATAATCTTAGTTTTGGTTACATAGTATACCTTCTGGATTGCTAAAACTGTGGTGAATGACAACTACCTTTCATGATTGTGAGCTAATTTTTTTTCTTTTTTATTGTGGTAAAACACATATAACGTAAAATTCACCATCTTTACTACATTTAAATGTACAGTTCAGTGGTATAAAATATATTCACATTACTGTGTAATTGTCACCTCAGCCATCCCCATAACTCTTTTTATCTTATAAAACTGAAACTCTATACCTATTAAATAATAATCTCTCATTGACTTCTCCCCCATCTTATTGTAACTACCATTACATTTTCAGTCTTTATGATTTTGACTAGTTCAATTCAGTCACTCAGTCGTGTCCGACTCTTTGCGACCCCATGAATCGCAGCACGCCAGGCCTCCCTGTCCATCACCAACTCCCGGAGTTCACTCAGACTCACGTCCATGGAGTCAGTGATGCCATCCAGCCATCTCACCTCTGTCGTCCCCTTCTCCTCCTGCCCCCAATCCCTCCCAGCATCCCTCATACAAGTGGAATCATACAGTACTTTTCTCTGTGACTGGCTTATTTCACTTAGCATGATGTCGTCAAGCTTCATCCATGTTATAGTATATTGTACAATTTCCTTTTTAAGGCTGAATAATACTCCACTGTATGTATATACCAGGTTTTGCTTATCTGTTTATCAGTCAAAGGACACTTAGGTTACTTTAACATTTTTTACTATTGTGAATACTGCTGCTATGAATATCAGTTCAATTCAGTTCAGTCGCTCAGTCGTGTCCGACTCTTGGTGACCCCATGAATTGCAGCACGCCAGGCCTCCCTGTCCGTCACCAACTCCTGGAGTTCACTCAGACTCACGCCCATAGAGTCAGTGATGCCATCCAGCCATCTCATCCTCTGTTGTCCCTTTCTCCTCCTGCCCCCAATCCCTCCCAGCATCAGAGTCTTCTCCAATGAGTCAACTCTTTGCATGAGGTGGCCAAAGTACTGGAGCTTCAGCTTTAGCATCATTCCTTCCAAAGAAATCCCAGGGCCGATCTCCTTCAGAATGGACTGGTTGGATCTCCTTGCAGTCCAAGGGACTCTCAAGCGTCTTCTCCAACACCACAGTTCAAAAGCATTGATTCTTCGGCGCTCAGCCTTCTTCACAGTCCAACTCTCACATCCATACATGACTACTGGAAAAACCATAGCCTTGACTAGACGGACCTTAGTCGGCAAAGTAATATCTCTACTTTTCAATATGCTATCTAGGTTGGTCATAACTTTTCTTCCAAGGAGTAAGCATCTCTTGATGTCGGGGCTGCAGTCACCATCTGCAGTGATTTTGGAGCCCAGAAAAATAAAGTCTGACACTGTTTCTACTGTTTCCCCGTCTATTTCCCATGAAGTGATGGGACTGGATGCCGTGATCGTTTTCCGAATGTTGAGCCTTAAGCCAACTTTTTCACTCTCCTCTTTCACTTTCATCAAGAGGCTTTTTAGTTCCTCTTCACTTTCTGCCATAAGGGTGGTGTCATCTGCATATCTGAGGTTATTGATATTTCTCCCAGCAATCTTGATTCCAGCTTGTGTTTCTTCCAGTCCAGCATTTCTCATGATGTATTCTGCATATAAGTTAAATAAGCAGGGTGACAATATACAGCCTTGACGTACTCCTTTTCCTATTTGGAACCAGTCTGTTGTTCCATGTCCAGTTCTAACTGTTGCTTCCTGACCTGCATACAGATTTCTCAAGAGGCAGGTCAGGTGGTCTGGTATTCCCATCTCTCTCAGAATTTTCCACAGTTTATTGTGATCCACACGGTCAAAGGCTTTGGCATAGTCAATAAAGCAGAAATAGATGTTTTTCTGGAACTCTTTTGCTTTTTCCACCTACACAGATATCTTTTTAAGACTGCTTTCAGCTTTTTTAACTAGAATTGCTGGATAATATGGTAATTTTATTTTTAATTTTTTGAAGAATTAACCATACTGTTTTCCATAGCAGTTATACCATTTTACATTCCCACCAGCAGCATATAAGGCTTCCCCTTTCTCTACATCCTCACCAGCACTTGTTACTTTATGATTTTATTTGAGAGTAGCCATCCTAGTGGGTGTTAGTTGATAGTTCATTGCGGTTTTGTTTTGCATTTCCTTGATAATTAGCACATATCTTTACATGTGCAATTGGCTGTTTATATATCTTCTTTTGAGAAACATCTTTTCTTGGCTTCCCTGATGGTTCAGATGGTAAAGAATCTGCCTGCAATGCAGGAGACTCGGGTTTGATCCCTGGATCAGGAAGATCCCGTGGAGAATAGAATGGCTATCCACTCCAGTATTCTTGCCTGGAGAATTCCATGGACAGAGGAGCCTGGTAGGCTATAGTCCATGAGTTTGCAAAGAGTTGGACTGACTCTTTTGATTTGCATTTCCTTAATAATTAGCACACATCTTTACATGTGCTTATTGGCCATTTATATATCTTCTTTGGAGAAACATCTGTTGTAGTACTTTGCTCATTTTTCTTTGAGTTCTGTTATTGTTGGGTTTCAGAAGTTCTATATATGTTCTGGATATTAGTCCCATATCAGATGTATAATTTACAAACATTTTCTCTCATTGTGTGGGTTGCCTTTTTGCTCTGTGGATAGTGTCTTTTTATGCACAAAGTTTTTAGTTTCATAAAGTCCAACTTGTCTTTTTTCTTTTGAGACATGTGCCTTTAGTGTCATATCTAAGAAATCAGTGTCAAATCCAATGTCATAATATTTTTATACTACACTGACACAAATTCTTTAGATCTATGTAGCACACTGTAAAACTTGCTATTTAGTGATTGCTTTAAGTCACTGAGAAGACTCCCCAAGCCCTAGAAAGAGTTTTCGTTTCATCTCTGATAAAGTGGAATCCAAGAATCATTAGTATCACCAAAGCTATTATTTTTGTTAGAAACAATATTCAGTTCTATCAGCGGAAGAATGATAGAGTGTGCTGTTTGGGGTAAAAGTACAGTGCGTTTTTCACTCCATCTCTGAAATCTGCCAAGCCAGTGGGCCTTGGGCATTGGAACCAGTGACTGTCAGTGCCTCTTCCATCCTCACTTGTTACACTGTTGCACTGTTATGAGTGTCAGTTCTTTCACTCTAGATCAGTTTGCTTAGTACATGGCCTTGGAGACATTGCTTGTGCTCCACGAGATATTTTGAACATACTAGTGAAGAAAGAGAAAAAACAGTAATAGATATATACTTTGAGCAGTGTAAGTCAAGGGAATGGCCCGTTATAAATTAGATTTCAGCTAATGGGTATCTTTATAGAAATATATCCTAATGACACAAATTGCATAATAGATTGAGGCCATACCAACAGTTTTAATATCCAGCAAAACTTTACAATAACCTGATTATTTTTTTTTTCTAATTAACCAAGGATTAAAACCTTAAGCATTTTGAGAAATTCCCTAGCAGTTCAGTGGTTAGGACTCTGCATTTTCACTGCCAAGGGCCCCAGGTTTAATCCCTGGTCAGGAAACTAAGATCCCACAAACCAAGTGATGTGGCAAAAAAAAAAAAAAAAACCTTTAGTGTTTCATTTCCAACCACAAAGTTGAAAATATTACTTTGCACTACTTCCAACCCAGGGGTCAAACCCATGTCTCTTATGTCTCCTACACTGACAGTTGGATTCTTTACCACTAGCATCACCTGGGAAGCCAATCACATTTTATTTCTAATGTAAAGCCTTTCAAAGTAATACATATATATAAGTCAGAAATACAAAGGTTACATGCCTTCTAACAAAACAAAGGTCCCTTGCCTTACCTTCAAGATCTACGATGTTTGTTTGTTCAGATGTTTCTTTTTGGTATCTGGCTTAGAGTTTATAACATCCTTTTACTTCTGTTGCTTAATTTTACAATATTAGACATTGTATCAGTTGACTTGGAATATGAAAATTTAGATCTCTTCATTTCACCACCATACCAAATCTGATGCTGTAGTGATTTCTAATCCTTTGTATTTGCCCCAATTTTTTCCTTATGCTCCTATATAGAATTCTCCTTTAAGGATTAAGTGTTTATAATTATATACCTTCAGTTCAGTTCAGTTCAGTTGCTCAATCATGTCCGACTCTTTGCGACCCCATAAATCGCAGCACGCCAGGTCTCCCTGTCCATCACCAACTCCCAGAGTTCACTCAGACTCACGTCCATCACGTCAGTGATGCCATCCAGCCATCTCATCCTCTGTCGTCCCCTTCTCCTCCTGCCCTCAATCCCTCCCAGCATCAGAGTCTTTTCCAATGAGTCAACTTTTCGCCTGAGGTGGCCAAAGTACTAGAGTTTCAGCTTTAGCATCATTCCTTCCAAAGAAATCCCAGGGTTGATCTCCTTCAGAATGAACTGGTTGGATCTCCTTGCAGTCCAAGGGACTCTCAAGAGTCTTCTCCAACACCACAGTTCAAATGCATCAATCTTCAGCACTGAGCTTTCTTCACAGTCCAACTCTCACATCCATGTATGACTACTGGAAAAACCATAGCCTTGACTAATGTGGTTCTTTTTACATTCAGTTTGCCAGATATGAGATGGTACTTTCAATTTGAAAATCTATGCCCTTTGGTTTTTTTTTTATTTATTTTATCATCTCAGTTTTTCCTGTTTTTCTTTCTAGAACTCCTACTGGTTGGATACTAATGCCTAGACTAATACTCTATTTTTTCCTCAATATTTATTATGAAAATTTTCAAACATACAGAAGACATTTTTAATTTACAGTAGACATCCATAAAACTACCATCTAGAGTCTAATATTAATATTTTTCTGGCCTTTTTTATACGTGTCTGTCTGTCCATCAATCTACCTTATTTTTTATGTATTTCATAGCAAATTATAGTCTACATATAATTACAGTACTTTAACATGCATACCGTTTTGTAGTGAGAATTGTAATTATAGTTTGCATTTTCTTCTTTTGAGATAAAATTTACATACAATGTAATATTTAAAACTTATTTATACATTTACTAGGTTTTTAAATTGATTTTATTAAGGTATAACTGACACATAATAAACTAAACATAGTTAAACCATACAATTTGATTTGATAAGTTTTAACAGATATATATGCCCACCATGGAACCATCACCACAGTCAATACAGTGAACATATTCATTGCCCCCAAAGATTTCCTCATGTTTCATTGTAATCTCTTCTCATCTGACTTTCATCCCCACCCCCAGGAAACTGCTGATCAAGTTTCTATCACTACAGAGTTTGCATGTAGTTAGCATGTTCTGTAGTTATATATAAATGCAGTTATACAGTATATGACATTTTTGTCTATCTTCAGCATAGATGAATCTCAAATTATTGTGCAGTTCATCTGTGTTGTTGCAATGTATTCTTTTTGTTGCTGAGTAGTGTTCCATTGTGAAAACAAAAAACAAAACAACACCCTACATTTAACCTGTTGCTGAACATTTGAGTTGTTTCTAAATAGGAGCTGTTACAAATAAAGCTACTATAAATAGTTGTATACAAGTCTTTGTATAGACATACATTTCATTTTTCTTGGGTAAATACCTAAGAATAGAGTGGCTGGATCATATGATAGGTATGCTGCTGCTGCTGCTGCTAAATCACTTCAGTTGTGTCCAACTCTGTGCAACCCCATAGATGGCAGCCCACCAGGCTCCCCCGTCCCTGGGATCCTTAGGTATATGTTTAACTTTTTAAGAAATGATCAAACTTTTTCCCAAAGTGCTACCATTTTATAGTTCTCTCAGTAGTGATTGAGAATTCCAGTTCCTCCCATACTAATGTCATTGCTTTTAATTTTAGTCATTCTAATAGATATGTAATGATATCTCATCATGATATTTATTTACATTTTCCTAACAACTAATACTCCTTGGAAGAAAAGTTATGACCAACCTAGATAACATATTCAAAAGCAGAGACATTACTTTGCCGACTAAGGTCCATCTAGTCAAGGCTATGGTTTTTTCCTGTGGTCTTGTATGGATTTGAGAGTTGGACTGTGAAGAAGGCTGAGTGCCGAAGAATTGATGCTTTGGAACTGTGGTGTTGGAGAAGACTCCTGAGAGTCCCTTGGACTGCAAGGAGATCCAACCAGTCCATTCTGAAGATCAGCCCTGGGATTTCTTTGGAAGGAATTATGCTAAAGCTGAAACTCTAGTACTTTGGCCACCTCATGCGAAGAGTTGACTCACTGGAAAAGACTCTGATGCTGGGAAGGATTGGGGGCAGGAGGAGAAGGGGATGACAGAGGATGAGATGGCTGGATGGCATCACTGACTCGATGGACGTGAGTCTGAGTGAACTCCGGGAGTTGGTGATGGACAGGGAGGCCTGGTGTGCTGCAATTCACGGGTTGCAAAGAGTCGGACACGACTGAGCAACTGAACTGAACTGAATGACTAATAATATTGAGGGTCTTTTCTTATGCTTATTTGCCTTCTATATATCATTTTTGGTAAAGTATCTGTTTAGGTATTTTGCCCATCTTTTAGAACTAGATTGTTTGTTTTCTTATTCTTGAGTTTTGAGGATTTTTTACATATTCTTGATATAGTCCTTAGCAAATATATGATTTGCAAATATTCTTAGAAATTTTATAGTATTAGGTTTCACATTTAAGTCTGTAATTCCTTTTGAATTAATATTTCTATATGGTACTAGATATGAGCAAAGATCCAATTGTTTAACAACATTTGTTGCAAGATTACCCTTTCTCTGCTTGATTGGCCCTCTATGTTCAAGGTTCTACATCCTTGGATTCAATCCATGTAGATCATGTAGTACTGTAATACATATTCAATAAAATAAATGCCACTTGTAAGTGCAGTTCAAACTTGTGTTGTTCAAGGGTCATGTATTATTCTTTTAATACATGCTAGATTTGGTTTGTTAGAATTTTGTTTAGAATTTTTGCATCTGTGTATCAGTGTAACACTGGCCTCATAGAATGAGTTGGAAATTATTCCCTACTCTCTGATTATTTGGAAGAGTTTGTATTAGTTATTAGTTCTTTCTTAAATGTTTGGTAGAATTTCCGATAGAGCTGTGTGTTGGATGTTTCTTTGTTGGAAGATTCCTTTACTACAGTTTCGATTTCTGTGATGGACATGGGCCTATTCGGGTTATCTGTTTCCTCTTTTTTAAAAAAATATATACTTATTTACTTAGTTTCACCAGGTCTTAGTTGCAGCATGTGGGATCTAGTTCCCTGACCAGGGATCAAACCCAGGTTCTCTGCCTTGGGAGCACAGAGCCTTATCCACTGGACCAGCAGGGAAGTCTGTTTCCTCTTGATTGAGGTTTGGTAGTTTGTATGTTTCAAGGAATCTGTTCATTTTGTCTAAGTTGTCAGTATTGTCAATAACATAAAGTTCTTCATAATGTTTCTTTATTATCCTTTTAATATCTGTAGAACTTCTAATGATGCTACTTATTCTTTAACTTTTTATTTTATATTGTGACATAGTTGATTGGCAAACAATGTGATAGTTTCAGGTGAACAGTGAAGGGATTCAGCCTTACATATACATGTATCCATTCTACCCCAAACTCCCCTCCCCTCCAGGCAGTGCTACTTATTCTTGATAGTGGTAATTTTATCTTTTTTTTTCCCCTAATCAGTCTGACTAGAGATTTAACAGTGTTAATCTTACCAAAGAATCAGCTTTTGGTTTGATTGGTTTTCTGTTTTATGTTTCATTGATTACTGCTTTAATCTTTATTCATTCCCTTCTTCTGTTTCAGTCTTAATTTGCTTTTCTTATAATCTCTGTAAGTGTAAGCTAAGGTCATTGATTTGAGACCACTCTTTTCCAATACAGACATTTATTGCTATAAAATCCCTCCCAAACTATTATTGCTTTAGTGGCATGTCACAAATTCTGATACGTTGTGTTTTCATTTCATGCAAAGTGTTTTCTAATTTCCCCCTTTATTTCCTCTTTGATCAATGAGTCATTTAGTTTTCTAGATACTTTTCTATTATTGATTTCTAATTTAATTCCATTTTGGTCAGAGAATATACTTTATATAATCTGAATCCCTTAAGTATATTGTGACTTATTGCCAGAGAGATTTTCTTGATAAATGTTCTGTATTCACTCGACAAGTGTGGTTATTTTGCTGTCATGCTGTCAAACAAGTTAGTTGATAAGGTTATTCAAGTCTATCGTATCCTTGCTAATTTTCTGCTTACACTTGTTAATTACTTAGAGATATTGAAATCTCCAACTATAATTGTGTATTTATTTCTCCTTGCATTTCTGTCAGATTTCATTCTTATATTTTGAAGCTGTCTTCAGTTCAGTTCAGTTCAGTCGCTCAGTCGTGTCCAACTCTTTGCAACCCTGTGAATCGCAGCACGCCAGACCCCCCTGTCCATCACCAACTCCCGGAGTTCACTCAGACTCATGCCCATAGAGTCAGTGATGCCATCCAGCCATCTCATCCTGTGTCGTCCCCTTCTCCTCCTGCCCTCAATCCCTCTCAGCATCAGTCTTTTCCAGTGAGTCAACTCTTTTCATGAGGTGGCCAAAGTGCTAGAGTTTCAGCTTTAGCATCATTCCTTCCAAAGAAATCCCAGGGTTGATNCTCTGATTATTTGGAAGAGTTTGTATTAGTTATTAGTTCTTTCTTAAATGTTTGGTAGAATTTCCGATAGAGCTGTGTGTTGGATGTTTCTTTGTTGGAAGATTCCTTTACTACAGTTTCGATTTCTGTGATGGACATGGGCCTATTCGGGTTATCTGTTTCCTCTTTTTTAAAAAAATATATACTTATTTACTTAGTTTCACCAGGTCTTAGTTGCAGCATGTGGGATCTAGTTCCCTGACCAGGGATCAAACCCAGGTTCTCTGCCTTGGGAGCACAGAGCCTTATCCACTGGACCAGCAGGGAAGTCTGTTTCCTCTTGATTGAGGTTTGGTAGTTTGTATGTTTCAAGGAATCTGTTCATTTTGTCTAAGTTGTCAGTATTGTCAATAACATAAAGTTCTTCATAATGTTTCTTTATTATCCTTTTAATATCTGTAGAACTTCTAATGATGCTACTTATTCTTTAACTTTTTATTTTATATTGTGACATAGTTGATTGGCAAACAATGTGATAGTTTCAGGTGAACAGTGAAGGGATTCAGCCTTACATATACATGTATCCATTCTACCCCAAACTCCCCTCCCCTCCAGGCAGTGCTACTTATTCTTGATAGTGGTAATTTTATCTTTTTTTTTCCCCTAATCAGTCTGACTAGAGATTTAACAGTGTTAATCTTACCAAAGAATCAGCTTTTGGTTTGATTGGTTTTCTGTTTTATGTTTCATTGATTACTGCTTTAATCTTTATTCATTCCCTTCTTCTGTTTCAGTCTTAATTTGCTTTTCTTATAATCTCTGTAAGTGTAAGCTAAGGTCATTGATTTGAGACCACTCTTTTCCAATACAGACATTTATTGCTATAAAATCCCTCCCAAACTATTATTGCTTTAGTGGCATGTCACAAATTCTGATACGTTGTGTTTTCATTTCATGCAAAGTGTTTTCTAATTTCCCCCTTTATTTCCTCTTTGATCAATGAGTCATTTAGTTTTCTAGATACTTTTCTATTATTGATTTCTAATTTAATTCCATTTTGGTCAGAGAATATACTTTATATAATCTGAATCCCTTAAGTATATTGTGACTTATTGCCAGAGAGATTTTCTTGATAAATGTTCTGTATTCACTCGACAAGTGTGGTTATTTTGCTGTCATGCTGTCAAACAAGTTAGTTGATAAGGTTATTCAAGTCTATCGTATCCTTGCTAATTTTCTGCTTACACTTGTTAATTACTTAGAGATATTGAAATCTCCAACTATAATTGTGTATTTATTTCTCCTTGCATTTCTGTCAGATTTCATTCTTATATTTTGAAGCTGTCTTCAGTTCAGTTCAGTTCAGTCGCTCAGTCGTGTCCAACTCTTTGCAACCCTGTGAATCGCAGCACGCCAGACCCCCCTGTCCATCACCAACTCCCGGAGTTCACTCAGACTCATGCCCATAGAGTCAGTGATGCCATCCAGCCATCTCATCCTGTGTCGTCCCCTTCTCCTCCTGCCCTCAATCCCTCTCAGCATCAGTCTTTTCCAGTGAGTCAACTCTTTTCATGAGGTGGCCAAAGTGCTAGAGTTTCAGCTTTAGCATCATTCCTTCCAAAGAAATCCCAGGGTTGATCTCCTTCAGAATGGACTAGTTGGATCTCCTTGAAGCTGTCTTACTTGTACATAAACACTTTGAGGTTTTATGTCTTCTTGATGAATTGACCCTTTGCCTTTGTGAAATGACCTTGTTTACCTGTGGTGATATTCTCTGCTTTGAAATCACCTTGTATTCACAGAGCCACTCCAGCTTCCTTTGGATGAGTGCCAGTGGGCCATGTCTTCTTTTGCCCATTTTGTAAAGTAAGCTTTTAGAGTGTTTTGATGTTTACCAAACACTGGTGAGATGGAGAGTTTTCATGTGTCCTTGCCCGGTTTCTCTTATCAGCAGCTTTTTAAAAATGTTTTATTGAGGTATAATTCACATGCCAAAACAGATCACTCATTCAGAGTATACATTTTGGTGATTTTTAGTAAATTCCCTTTTACCACAATCAATTTTAAAACATTTTTATTACTATGAAAAGAAACACCATACCCATTAGTTGTTACTACCTACCCATTTCCCCCTATCCCCTGAGCCCTAGGCCTCAGCAAATCCACTTTCTATCTCTATGGATGTGCCTGTTCTGGATTTTCATATGAATGAAGCCATGCAATATGTAATCTTTCATAACTGGCTTCTTTCACTTAGCATAACGTTTTCAAGTTTCATCCATGGTATAACATTATCAGTACCTGTTTTTTTAATTGCTATGTATTACATTGTACACATATACCACATTTTATTCATCATTTGATATACATTGAGGTTGTTTCATTTGTAAATTGAGATATAATTCATGTACTATAAAAATTTGTTCTTTTAAGGTGTGAAAAGGGCTTTCCTTCTCTATGTAGTAGGGGATTTCAACTTTATCTGATCTTCAAATTTGTTATTTGTTATTAAATCCATTTTATGACTTCTAAATTGTTATTAACATCATTTGTCTGGTGTTGTCTCTTCTCTCATTCTCTTTGTTCTTATATATTGTTAACCTTTTTTTTTTCTTTGCTGTCATTTCAGTGGAGTTCAAGGAACAAAAGAATATTCAATCTGCCATTTAATTAAAAAATCTCTTAAAAATTCTTTTTAAAGAAAGAAAAGAAATTATTCAAAATTCTATTATCTTTACTTCATTTTCATTTTGCCTTTTTCTTCCTAGTTTTTATGTACTTGCAGATGTAATAATAGCATAATTGGCTTGTGTTTTTGAAATATAACATAACCACTTCACTGATAAGCACATCATCATATTAACCACTTCAAAATAAAGTAGCATCATTTGCCTGACCTTTCTTCTCTATAGTTAAACATTAAAATTGTGAACTTTGGAAGGGGGGGGGGCCGGGTATAGCTGTTAAGGATAATGCTAAAATAGACATTTTTGTTGAGTTTTGGGGCCGTTTGCAAGTACACCTCGTGAGAACTGTGACTCACCAAATTTCTCCATTTCCTGTACCAGAACTCACTGACGCCTTTCTTCTATTGCTCCCTTTACACATAGACCCCAGAGAAGATACCTGGCTATGGATCTGTTAGTCTTTTAGCTGATTATATTCTTCCAATTAGGCCCTTTGTCCTCCTGGGTTACAGTGCTGTTATAAACAATATTATTAGATGCATCAGTCCACAAGATCCACAGGACTAAGCACAGTTATAAATATGCTTTAAACTCTGCAGTTTCATAAAAATATCAATAGAAAAAGAAAAACTAAACTGTTCATCTATAATGGCTTCTAAAGAAATAAGTCATTGTTTTTAAAACTGAAAAATGAAGGGAAAAATCATATATTTATCCTACTTTCTAATATAGACTATATGTTTGGGTCACCAAACAGTTATGAGGGGAAGTTTTTCTGTACATAAATATCCTAGCTAATAAGTGAAGAAGATTTATATGATCTAAAGAGAAGCTAGAGGGAAGTGCCAACAAATGTTCAAACTACCGTACAGTCATGCTCATTTCACATGCTAGCAAAACTATGCTCAAAATCCTTCAAGCTAGGCTTCAGCAGACATGGATTGAGAACTTCCAGATGTACAAGCTGTGTTTAGAAAAGGCAGAGAAACCAGAGATCAAATTGCCAACATCCATTGGATCATAGAAAAAAGCAAGAGAATTCTAGAAAAACAACTACTTCTGTTCATTGACTAAGCTAAAGCCTTTGTGTGGACAACAACGACCTGTGGCAAATTCTCAGATAGGAATACCAACCCATCTTACCTGTCTTCTGAGAAACCTGTAGGCAGGTCAAAGAGCAACAGTTAGAACCAGACATGGAACAACTGACTGGTTCAAAATTGGGAAAGGGGTATGACAAGGCTGTATATTGTCACCCTGCTTATTTAACTTATATGCAGAGTACATCATGCAGAATGCCAAGCTGGATGAATCACAAGCTGGAATCAAGATTGCCAGGAAAAATATCAACAACTTCAGATATGCAGATAATACCACTCTAATGGCAGAAAGCAAAGAGGAACTAAACAGCCTCTAGATGAGGGTGAAAGAGGAGAGTGAAAAAACTGGCTTGAAACTCACCATGAAAAAATTAAGATCATGGCATCTGGTCCCATCACTTCATGGCAAATAGAAGGGGAAAAAGTTGAAGCAGTGGGAATTTTTTTTTTGTTTTCTTAGGCTCCAAAATCACTGCAGATGATGACTACAGCCTTGAAATTAGAAGACCTGCTGCTTGGAAGGAAAGGTATAATAAACCTACATAGCGTATTAAAAAGCAGAGACATCACTGTGCTGGCAGAAGACCGTGCAGTCAAAGCTATGGTTTCTGCAGCAGTCAGGCTCAGATGCAGCAGTTGGACCAGGAAGAACACTGAGTGCTAAAGAACTGATGCTTTTGAACTGTGGTGCTGGAACAGACTCTTGAGAGTCCCTTGGACAGCAAGGAAATCAAACTGCTCGATCCTAAAGGAAATCAACTCCAATATTCATTGGAAGGACTGGTGCTGAGGCTGAAGCTCCTATCTCTTGGCCACCTAAGGTGAAGGGCTGACTCCTTGGAAAAGACCTTGATGCTGGGGAAGATTGGAGGCAAAAGGAGAAGGGGGCAGCGAGAAGATGAGAGGATCAGATAGCTTTACCTACCCAATAGACATGAATTTGAGCAAACTCCAGGAGATAATGGATGGAGGAGCTTGGCAGCGGAGGAGCTTGGCATGCATGCTGCAGTCCATAGGGTCACAAAGAGTCAGACACAACTTAGCAACTGAACAATAACAAGAATAAGTGAGAAAGAAATGGTAGAATGAGAATATCAGTATTTTATTGCTCCTAATGATAAATGAGTCCAGGCATTGACCATCAGTGGCCTTTAAGACTACAAAAAGAGAAGCAACCAGATGTGCCTCTTATAATGGTATCTGTGAAATATTGTTGCCAAACAGTAAACCCTGACTCGGATCATGCTTTTAGATCCAGCTACCAATTTGTAGGAAATGTAGAGGACAAAAGAATATTTCACATGAGATCATTGGGATGTAGTCAGCAACCGCTGCTGCTGCTGCTGCTGCTGCTGCTGCTGCTCAGTCGCTTCAGTCGTGTCCAGCTCTATACGACCCCATAGACAGCAGCCACCAGGCTCCCTGTCCCTGGGATTCTCCAGGCAAAAACACTGGAGTGGGGTGCCATTTCCTTCTCCAGTGCATGAAAGTGAAAAGTGAAAGTGAAGTCGCTCAGTCGTATCCAACTCTTCACAACCCCATGGACTGCAGCCCACCAGTCTCCTTCATCCATGGGGTTTTCCAGGCAAGTGAAGTGGGGTGCCATCTAGACAGATAGAAACTCTGTTGGACAAATGACCCAGNTACTTGCAGATGTAATAATAGCATAATTGGCTTGTGTTTTTGAAATATAACATAACCACTTCACTGATAAGCACATCATCATATTAACCACTTCAAAATAAAGTAGCATCATTTGCCTGACCTTTCTTCTCTATAGTTAAACATTAAAATTGTGAACTTTGGAAGGGGGGGGGGCCGGGTATAGCTGTTAAGGATAATGCTAAAATAGACATTTTTGTTGAGTTTTGGGGCCGTTTGCAAGTACACCTCGTGAGAACTGTGACTCACCAAATTTCTCCATTTCCTGTACCAGAACTCACTGACGCCTTTCTTCTATTGCTCCCTTTACACATAGACCCCAGAGAAGATACCTGGCTATGGATCTGTTAGTCTTTTAGCTGATTATATTCTTCCAATTAGGCCCTTTGTCCTCCTGGGTTACAGTGCTGTTATAAACAATATTATTAGATGCATCAGTCCACAAGATCCACAGGACTAAGCACAGTTATAAATATGCTTTAAACTCTGCAGTTTCATAAAAATATCAATAGAAAAAGAAAAACTAAACTGTTCATCTATAATGGCTTCTAAAGAAATAAGTCATTGTTTTTAAAACTGAAAAATGAAGGGAAAAATCATATATTTATCCTACTTTATAATATAGACTATATGTTTGGGTCACCAAACAGTTATGAGGGGAAGTTTTTCTGTACATAAATATCCTAGCTAATAAGTGAAGAAGATTTATATGATCTAAAGAGAAGCTAGAGGGAAGTGCCAACAAATGTTCAAACTACCGTACAGTCATGCTCATTTCACATGCTAGCAAAACTATGCTCAAAATCCTTCAAGCTAGGCTTCAGCAGACATGGATTGAGAACTTCCAGATGTACAAGCTGTGTTTAGAAAAGGCAGAGAAACCAGAGATCAAATTGCCAACATCCATTGGATCATAGAAAAAAGCAAGAGAATTCTAGAAAAACAACTACTTCTGTTCATTGACTAAGCTAAAGCCTTTGTGTGGACAACAACGACCTGTGGCAAATTCTCAGATAGGAATACCAACCCATCTTACCTGTCTTCTGAGAAACCTGTAGGCAGGTCAAAGAGCAACAGTTAGAACCAGACATGGAACAACTGACTGGTTCAAAATTGGGAAAGGGGTATGACAAGGCTGTATATTGTCACCCTGCTTATTTAACTTATATGCAGAGTACATCATGCAGAATGCCAAGCTGGATGAATCACAAGCTGGAATCAAGATTGCCAGGAAAAATATCAACAACTTCAGATATGCAGATAATACCACTCTAATGGCAGAAAGCAAAGAGGAACTAAACAGCCTCTAGATGAGGGTGAAAGAGGAGAGTGAAAAAACTGGCTTGAAACTCACCATGAAAAAATTAAGATCATGGCATCTGGTCCCATCACTTCATGGCAAATAGAAGGGGAAAAAGTTGAAGCAGTGGGAATTTTTTTTTTGTTTTCTTAGGCTCCAAAATCACTGCAGATGATGACTACAGCCTTGAAATTAGAAGACCTGCTGCTTGGAAGGAAAGGTATAATAAACCTACATAGCGTATTAAAAAGCAGAGACATCACTGTGCTGGCAGAAGACCGTGCAGTCAAAGCTATGGTTTCTGCAGCAGTCAGGCTCAGATGCAGCAGTTGGACCAGGAAGAACACTGAGTGCTAAAGAACTGATGCTTTTGAACTGTGGTGCTGGAACAGACTCTTGAGAGTCCCTTGGACAGCAAGGAAATCAAACTGCTCGATCCTAAAGGAAATCAACTCCAATATTCATTGGAAGGACTGGTGCTGAGGCTGAAGCTCCTATCTCTTGGCCACCTAAGGTGAAGGGCTGACTCCTTGGAAAAGACCTTGATGCTGGGGAAGATTGGAGGCAAAAGGAGAAGGGGGCAGCGAGAAGATGAGAGGATCAGATAGCTTTACCTACCCAATAGACATGAATTTGAGCAAACTCCAGGAGATAATGGATGGAGGAGCTTGGCAGCGGAGGAGCTTGGCATGCATGCTGCAGTCCATGGGGTCACAAAGAGTCAGACACAACTTAGCAACTGAACAATAACAAGAATAAGTGAGAAAGAAATGGTAGAATGAGAATATCAGTATTTTATTGCTCCTAATGATAAATGAGTCCAGGCATTGACCATCAGTGGCCTTTAAGACTACAAAAAGAGAAGCAACCAGATGTGCCTCTTATAATGGTATCTGTGAAATATTGTTGCCAAACAGTAAACCCTGACTCGGATCATGCTTTTAGATCCAGCTACCAATTTGTAGGAAATGTAGAGGACAAAAGAATATTTCACATGAGATCATTGGGATGTAGTCAGCAACCGCTGCTGCTGCTGCTGCTGCTGCTGCTGCTGCTCAGTCGCTTCAGTCGTGTCCAGCTCTATACGACCCCATAGACAGCAGCCACCAGGCTCCCTGTCCCTGGGATTCTCCAGGCAAAAACACTGGAGTGGGGTGCCATTTCCTTCTCCAGTGCATGAAAGTGAAAAGTGAAAGTGAAGTCGCTCAGTCGTATCCAACTCTTCACAACCCCATGGACTGCAGCCCACCAGTCTCCTTCATCCATGGGGTTTTCCAGGCAAGTGAAGTGGGGTGCCATCTAGACAGATAGAAACTCTGTTGGACAAATGACCCAGTTTCTTCAAAAAATAGATTGCGGATGAGTAGCTGGGGAGAGGTGGACAGACAGGCAGTAGAGAAATCTAAAGATTAAAATCTACATATATATATATATGTATGTATGTATATATATGTAGACCTTGTTTGAGTCCTTCCTGAGTCAAACAAACTGATTAAAAAAAAAAAAAAAGGAAAAATAAAAAACAAGGAAAAATCAAAGGAAAACATTTTTAACATTTAAAAGGTATTTTAAACACTGACTAGATATTTTATATTAAAGAATTATTAAGTTTTCAAACAGTAGATTTGTAGAAAGTCTACGTGAAGTAACTTCTCATTAGAAAAATAACCAGTGTACAGTAACCCAAAAATGTTTATTGGTACAAATAACAATGGGAATGTTTTTGAGAATCCTCTCAATTAGTTCCAGGCACTATTAAATAGTACTGAAATTATTCAACAAAGCTGAAAGTTGACATGAACCACTGTTTCTCATAGCTAAAAGGTAGAAACAATACAAATATCCATTAACAGGAACAAGGAAATGCTATATATTCATACAGTGGAATTCCACACAGTAAGTTATGCAAGGAATAAGAAATTAAATTCTCTAGCTAAACTCCCTGAGTTTGAATCCCAGCTCTGGTTCCAGTATTTCCTGGCAATATTCTCTTGAACAAATTACTTAACTTCTCTGTGTCTCAGTTTCTTCCCTTTTAGAACAAGGGTAATAATAGTATTTATCTCAGTGGATTGTGGGGCTTCCCTGGTGGCTCAGCAGTAAAGAATCCGCCTGCGGTGCAGGAGACACAGGAGATGCAGGTTCGATCCCTGGGTGGGAAAGATAGCACGCACACACAGTAGATTCTAAAACTGCTGTAAGGACTAAGTAATTTCATAAATAGATATAGTGAGAAACCACCAGTACAAGTTAGTTATCATAATTATTATTTATTACCTTAATAAGTCTAGCAACCTAATATGTAAAAAGCCAAGTGGCAGAATAAGACACAATATGATACTGCTTATATAAAGTTTCAAAACCTACCCAAAAGGAGCAGGAATTTGCACCCTGTTTTGTGTTTTTAGGAATACTAAACCCAGACAAAGGACTTGACAACACCGTATTTGATTTCTACTAAATTTTGGACAACAAAAGAAAGAAATTGATTGATCTTCTCTCTTAGTATGTCAGTATTTGCTAAGCATCTTAATACAGAGAATCATTAAAAGGATACGTGGTTTATGGACTTCAGCCCTGTCATTCCAACTACTGGCAATGGCACATCAAATGAATACTGGGCAGTGCTGCAAATGAGTATATTTCTTGTGTAGAAGTTGTGTGTTTGGATCTTCGAAGGAGTCCAGGAGAGGTTTAGATGATTATGCATTTAAAGTTACTTGCACTGCTCAGTATCAAGGAAAAACTATAATAGATTCTGACATTATATCTTTTTAATTATTTTATTACTCAACTTTCTGTAAACCCCACTGAATGAACATGATATTCCAAATACTCATTTCTTGTAGGCTGCTGTCTGTCCCTTCTGAGTTGTATGTATATAAAGAGCCAGACACTTTGTCCCAATTAATTATATAGTTTAATTAAATGTTATATAAATCAATGAAATGTAAACTGTATATTTTGAAAAAGATTAGTAAGGAATAAGATGAAACCTGCAATGTAATCCTGTATATTCTTTATGGATACAAACAGGTATAAAAACATAAATGGAAATGAAAAATAATTCAGGATCATTGTTGCCTTTCAAATAGAGAAATGGGATGAAGAGTTTCAATCAAATCTATAATTTGTATGTCTCTTGTTAAAAAAATAATGCACAAAAATAATGTGTTAAGATGTGGCTAAGAGTTGATAAATACAGGTGTTAGATACAATTTTTCCCATTTCTGTCTTCCTTTTAAAGTCTGTCAAGACTAAGCGTTTCCAAAGTTCATCAGAATGCATTCAGAAGTAACTTAATATGTGGGCTTCATTAAGCCAGTGTAGAATCATAAAAGGATTGACTGGCACCAGCCCTGAATTGCACAGTGAGGTACTCTTGTATTTCAGTGTCCAGAATTGGATAAGAAATACCCAACAATATAAACAGTGACTCTTTGTATTCTAATTATTATTTAAGAATATTAATATTTATGGACTCAATCTTCTAGGCACTTTTTCTCCTGGAATCTGGTTTCCCTCTGAGCTTGGGCCTGGGGAGCAAACATATCTAGCCAGACAGGCCTTAGACTGGCCTCTCATACTGATATCTTAACCTTCCCTTGACCAACTGTCTGAGAGGATTTGTATCCATCTATTTGGATTTGAATCTAGCCTGCTGGTTGGTAAGCCCCATGAATTTTATTCTCCATATCCTGTCCCATGCTGGGTTTCCTTTGAATGCTCTGTGAAAAAATGAATGGTATTGCTTAATCTGGTACCTTCAGGGCTGTTTTTTTTCCTAGATAAGGAAGGAAGTCAACACATTTGTAAACATCTCATGAAATTACATGGCAAAATATCAATTGTTTCTTTAGGATAAAATCATAAGAATTATGAAATGTAAACTAAATATTGTTGCCAGATTTGAAGAGGAAGAAAGATATCATTTGACAGCAGCCATTACCCTCAGACCTTCAGTATAGATTGAGACTCATCTCTATGCAAAATGAAAGGTCATGAAGCTGGCATATGGGCCAATTAGAAAAATCTTCCTAGGAAAGCCTTTTTTTCAAACCAAAGAAGTGATTAGAATCATGAGATAGTTTTCTCCACAGGTGCTTATTTTCTTGTTTACTAAAACCACTATCACAGGATATAGTGAATCTGAATCCCTGGGCAGATATTATTGTATCTTTCTCTAGATAATTATAGTTTTGTTTGATGGAGTATCTTAATTTTTGTATTGTACAGAAATGACATAAAATAATGGAAAACCTTGTCTCCATTCCCTTCTCTTCCACACATCTTGCTATGTGACCTTGGGGAAATCCATTTGCTTTATGAGATCTCTCAAATGTACAGTGAGGACGCGCAGTATTCTTCTTCCACCCAACTTTCTAGCCCAGTCAGGCTGTAGAGCTCCATTTTTTTTCAATTCCTATTTAAAAAGCCCTCATGGAATTTAGACAGAATAAGGTGCTACTGCCCTCTGCTGGTCCTCAGAACATACCTGCCCATCAGTGCAATGATCTTGCCCATTCAATCAAAGGTCTCAGTGCACCTTGCTTTTGCTTGAGAAGACATAGCTGCTGCTGCTGCTGCTAAGTCGCTTCAGTCGTGTCCGACTCTGTGCGACCCCATAGACAGCAGCTCACCAGGCTCTCCCGTCCCTGGGATTCTCCAGGCAAGAACACTGGAGTGGGGTGCCATTTCTTTCTCCAGTGCATGAAAGTGAAAAGTGAAAGTGAAGTTGCTTAGTCGTGTCCGACTCTTCGCGACCCCGTGGACTCTAGCCCACCAGGCTCCTCCATCCATGGGATTTTCCAGGCAAGAGTACTAGAGCAGGGTGCATTGCCTTCTCTGGAAGACATAGCAGGAAACCACAAAGAAAAGAAGCAAATTTCATATTTAGAAAAATTATGTTTTAAGTATTTGGGAATTAATAATTTCTTATAAATTTATCAGATGCCAGCACCATTTGTGACTGACTTGCTCCCAAAAAGTGCGTATCCTATAATCCCTTCACCTTACTGTCATTCTCATCCAGTAAACAAGCAGTGGGTTCTGACGCTTTGGGCTACTGTTTCACACCATTTTTCTTCCTTGGAACATATGCAGTCCACTTTTGTTGAAAACACTTAGAGAAGGTTTTACGTAGTCACTTTTAGTTTTTGAATAAATAGGAAGATAATAACTGACATGTGCCAAGTAAAGTGAATATGCAGCAACAGTGAGAAAAATGCTAAAAGAAGGCAGGGCTTCATTATATCTCAAATTCCTATAGAGCTCTGTCAAGTTGTAATAAGAGATTTATTATAATAACTTTTTTATTGTATTGCTGATCCTAAAAGAACTCTGTGTAAAAGACTGATAAGGATTTATTGAGAGCTCAGTTTTTCTGAGCTCATCTATGTTAATATAATTACAGAACTCCAAAATGTTAGAATCTGTTGTTATATTGTGTTCATAAGAAATGGTGCTGCCTGACTATACTCATAGGAAAGTCACGCTTGTCCTTGTTTAAATTTTATGGCTTTAAAATCTCTTTCATAATAGGTCTGTGTACTGCCACTGAGGTCACTGTTATTCCTTAGAGTGGTTGGAAAAAAAAAAAAAAAAAATTGAAGTGCACCCTACATCCCAAGTATCCTTAAGTAGAGTGTAAAAGGAGTATGTGACTCAGTGTCTGTCGCTTCTGTTTACACATTCACAGAACCACACACATTTTATCCCGATTTCCCATGGGTAGAGAGTTCAGTTCAGTTACTCAGTTGTGTCTGACTCTTTGCGACCCCATGAATCGCAGCATGCCAGGCCTCCTGGTCCATCACCAACTCCCGGAGTTTACTCAAACTCATGTCCTTCGAGTCGATGATGCCATCCGGCCATCTCATATTCTGTCATCCCCTTCTCCTCCTGCCCCCAATCCCTCCCAGCATCAGGGTCTTTTCCAAGGAGTCAACTCNAGCACTTTCACAACATCATCTTTCAGGATTTGAAATAGCTCAACTGGAATTCCATCACCTCCCCTAGCTTTGTTTGTAGTGACGCTTTCTAAGGCCCACTTGACTTCACATTCCAGGATGTCTGGCTCTAGGTGAGTGATCACACCATCGTGATTATCTGGGTAATGAAAATCTTTTTGTACAGGTACCTGTGTTTTAAATGAGCAGTCCTCATGCAGATTCCCCTTAAGGATTTCCTGACCTGAAGGTCAGTTCTAGCTTATGGCTGCCTGTAAGAGTTAATAGATGATCATCCCAACAACAGTACATAAGCCTTCCTTGAAAGGGACTTACACATGAGATTCAAAAGTGCACAGACTCTAGTAGGCAAAAATCACAGCCACCCCACTTCCAATTATTTAAGCACTACAGTACATTTCATTGTATGCATGGTGTCTGTTCCAGTTGAAGATTTAGTCTGCTCTAGACCAAGAAGGAAGTTTGTATGTATTGAGCATATGATTTTTTACCAGATACCTTATACATTTGTTATGCGTCCCTAAGAAAAGAATGAACTCTTTGCTACATAACTGTTATGTATGCAACTTTAATAGTGATCTTCAGTGTTCAATATTTCAGCAGAAAAGAATCCACTTATTAATTGCTTCAAAACTTACATTATCAGAAACTTTAGTTTTACTGATAGAAAAAAAATTAATTCAATTCTAAAGAATAAAATGGACTGAAAAGTTGTCTAATGAGACCATTACCAAGTATTTGCTGAGAAATAATGGATTTAAATTTTTTTGAGACATTTTTAACTTTGAGAAATGAAAGCAACAGCTGTGGAAAGGTGAGTCAGGTCATAGCAGAGGTTTCAAGGCAGACTATTACTCTGGGAAATAAAATCCTAAAATAAAAGATTAAAATAACAGAGAGTTGTACTAACTATTATTCAGTTTATATATGATTTGCTCTAAGTTTCTTTTCAAGATAATTTGCTGTAGTAAAAAGGACAGGGGATTTGGAAACAAACTTTGGGCTTGAAACCTAGTTCCACCACTATGTAATTGCTATATGGCCTTGGGCAATCATTCAGTTAAACCGTTTTGAACTTCTGTGTCCTCTTCTTTAATTTGGCAATAACACCATGCATGTTACAAGATTTTCAGTATTAAATGAGATGTATTTTTATGAAGTGCTGCAAGTCACTGCAGTTAGTTTTCTTTCCCTCTGTTTTTTTTTTTTTTTTTTTAACCATTCCTTTTTTAATTTAACTGGCAGATATAATCAAAGGACTCAGAAGAAAAGAGACATTATATTACTAACCATTTGCCAGGTTGAATCTAACCCAGGGAGCTTTGCATATTTTTTTACATTCCATATTTGGTTAATTTGACACAAATTAGAACTCCTAATTCTAGAAAGGCTCAACTGTATTCAAATTAAGCAGGAAAATATCTAATTGCTATTGCCTAAGAATTCACAAGCACTATGCTCTCAAGTTGGGGAATAAACAGTACTGAATAGTGTTTTTTAGTCGCTTAGTCACTAAGTCATGTCCAGCTCTTTTGTGACCACATGGACTACAGCCCACCAGGCTCCTCTGTCTATGGGGTTTTCCAAGCAAGAATACTGGAGTAGGTTGCCATTTCCTTCTCCATTCCTCTGTTGTTAATCACAGAGTAAGGTTTACTCTTACTTAGAAGCCCAGCAGGAAGTCCTGGAAAGGAAGGTTTGGTTTTAGATGACCTTCCCACACCCAGACTTGGTTACCGGAAAATACCCTGGCAGCCCTGGACAGTCTGCTGGCGAGTATGTGAGCCAGGCAGCAGCCTTGGTAAGGAGGTAAAGGGCTAGAATGAGCAGGCAGGAAATTCATGATATGCCCTCATTCTGTGTGTAAGGCCAAGCTGTAAGCTCACTCGCATTTCAGTTAGTGCCCTCCTAACCCCACCAAAATATACTCTAATTCCAAGTAGAAGACACTCTGCACTGTCTGGAATTTTAGATTTAGGTTGTGATGGATTTCATTATATGTCCTAATTGTAATAACTACCCAACTCTACATTTCCTGCTGTATGCACAGTACAGTGTTTAGGAACTTTTCATATATTCTCTAATTCGTATACTTTTGATTTTAAAATGTCCCTTTTAAGAGATGAAATAACAGAGACCTTTAAAGGATTTGATAGCAAACCCAAAGTTGCCAGTTAAAAATGTGTACGTTGCTGATTGCTAAGCTTGTATTGCCATAAGATGTATTTAGATAAATCCTTTGATCACATTCATGATTAATCTGTGGCCTCTGTAACCTTCTGAACTGTCCTGACCCTGTCAGCTCCATGGTGATATATATTATGTGTTCTCACAGAAACTGGCCCCTGGAGTCAGCCAGTTTGCTTACACCTGTGTACAGGACCACCCCATTTGGACGAATCAGCAGTTTTGGGAGACAACCTTTTATAATGCAGTGCAAGAGCAGGTTCGCTCCCTGTATCTCTCGGCCAAGGAGGACAATCATACCCTGCATCTGAAGCAAAAGGTAAGATAAAGAAATCTATTTGTATGGGGCTAGGGTCCTGGCTCGGAGAAGGTGATGGCACCCCACTCCAGTACTCTTGCCTGGAAAATCCCATGGATGGGGGAGCCTGGTAGGCTGCAGTCCATGGGGTCGCCAAGAGTCGGACATGACTGAGCGACTTCCCTTTCACTTTTCACGTTCATGCATTGGAGGAGGAAATGGCAACCCACTCCAGTGTTCTTGCCTGTAGAATCCCAGGGACGGTGGAGCCTGGTGGGCTGCCATCTATGGGGTCGCACAGAGTCGGACACGACTGAAGTGACTTAGCAGCAGCAGCAGCAGCAGGGTCCTGGCTTCAAAGGAAGTTCAGTCAGGAATTATCTAGCCACTTCCTACCTACACTTCCTACCAGTGTATTTGGGGTTTACTTTAGGAAGCCCCCTGGTGAGCATCTTTCTTCTATTGATTCCTGATTTTTTTTTCCCATAATAACTTCTTACTACAGTTCTGTAGCACTATAATTGTTTTATCATATNTCCTGGCTTCAAAGGAAGTTCAGTCAGGAATTATCTAGCCACTTCCTACCTACACTTCCTACCAGTGTATTTGGGGTTTACTTTAGGAAGCCCCCTGGTGAGCATCTTTCTTCTATTGATTCCTGATTTTTTTTTCCCATAATAACTTCTTACTACAGTTCTGTAGCACTATAATTGTTTTATCATATTTTAATAAGAATTCCCTGGAAACATTTATAGGAAGTTGAAACGAGTCAACCTAAAATACCTAGGCAGATGTCTCTGTGCAATTAACTTCTTGAAGAAATGTCAAAGTTGCGTGCTATGTCACTTCAGTCACGTCCAACTCTTTGCGACCCTGTGGACTGTAGCCCACCAGCCTCCTCTGTCCAGGGGATTCTCCAAGCAAGAATACTGGAGTGGGTTGCCATGCCCTCCTCCAGGGGATCTTCCCAACCCAGGGGTAAAACCTGCGTCTCTTATGTCTCCTGCATTGGCAGACGTGTTCTTTACCACTAGTGCTGCCTGGGAAGCCCAAATAAAGCTAACTGCAGTTTTGAAGTGTCATGCACTAGCTGTCTGATCTTAGGCAATTCACTTTAGTTTTCTGTGTCTTATTTCTTCATTAGTAAAATGAGCAGACATGATATTTGTAAGCTTTTAATGTCTAATACAAGTATAGGGCATTGAAGAGTTCCTGGCACATACTAAATCATAAAAGTTAGAAATTACTGTCCTTATTAACTGAACTTAGAGCAGCATGAAGGGCTGATTACTAGTGTTGATTCACTTTAAGAGTAATTTTTTGGAGTAATTTGTTGGGGGGGTTTTAGTTTTTTTTTTTAGTTGAGTAATTTTTCCACATGCTGGGCTAATACATCGCTGCTGATCCTTTCCTCCATTTTAAATTTTCCTTAGATAAATGAACCTAGATGGTTAACTGAAACTGCCTGATATTCATACATTTCTATGCTTCAAGTAATTTTAATCATATTATTGGTCTACTCATGAATATGATAAGAACAGAAAGTTTTAGTAACATGGCACTATCTGACATCTATCAGATATTCCAAATTATTACTATACAATTAGTATTAATTATTTTCTTAATTTAAAACTCAGATTTTTCTTTCAAAATTCCAGATGCACTTGGGTAAAGGGGTAACTTGGGCCACATCCAAAGAGTATTAGCTTGAGGTCATGTTCTAGAGGTGATTGGCCTGTTAAGGTGCTTTTGATGATTTTTAAAGAAAATATAGTGCTCACATGGGTATGAGGGGACCCAGGTGGCGCAAGTGATGAAGAACCTGCCTGCCAGTGCAGGGGATGTAAGAGACAACAGGTTCAATTCCTGGGTCAGAAAGATACCCTGGCAAAGGAAATGGCAACCCACTCTAGTGTCCTTGCCTGGGAAATCCCATGGACAGAGGAGCCTGCTGGGCTACAGTTCACGGGGTTGCAAAGTGTCTGACGTGACTGGTGACTTAGCGCAACATTGGTATGTCTCCAAAACATTCATAAAGCAAATACATGTCATTGCTTCTGTGTCCTCTATTCTGTAAAAGTGTCTCGGAGCCCCAGGTTAGACATGAGTAAGACTATAGATATACCAGCTCTTCATAAGCTGTAAAGTACTATGCAGGTGTGGGTTACTGCTGTTGTTTAACTCTTCAGCCTATAGGAAACCCCTCTTAAAAATCCCACGGACACCTGTATACCCATTTAATGATAATGTCTGACTCCCACATTTACAAGGAAATCTAGCTCTACTTTTTTGTGACTTGGGTCATTCTGTCTTTTCCAACCAGAGAGCAGAAGAAGAGAAACATAGCAGAGTGTTAGAAAATGCTACTGGCGCGTTTGACCAGAGCATTCACAGGTATCTCAGGTCAATAGTTTGTTATAACTGGCGACTTGAAAGCAAGAGAGCCAGAGATAAGTAAGTATCAATAAATACAGTGAAATGTTAGCAGTGAGACATATGTACCTCTGTGCTTTGCTGCTGTCTCCTTGGATTTATCACATGGTTCCATTCAAGGCCTGTTGGAGCTCAGAAAAAAAGGAAGACTAAGTTCCATGTTCTTGTTATATTTTTAAATATATTTCCACTTTTACTGGCATAGGTATTTAATAGATGAATTATTAAAACATCTTCCATGTTTTTTGAAGTACGTGTGAAGTGATAGATTTTCATTTTGTTTTGTTTTGGTTTGGTTTTTAGGATAAACTTCCTGATGACCAATATCAGGAGAAGACAGCAATGGACCTGGCAGCTGAGCAGCTATGCCTTTGGCCTACTCTGAGCAAATCAACTCAGCAGGAGCTGGTGCAGCGTGAGGAAAGCACTGTCTTTAGTCAAGCCATTCACTTTGCAAACCTCATGGTCAATCTGCTGGTTCCGCTGGATTCAAGTAAAAACAAGCTCCTAAGAGCGTCAGCCCCAGGAGATTGGGAGAGTGGGAGCAACAGCATTGTCACAAACAGGTACTGAAATGTGGACACACACAGACACTCCTATCCTTCTTGGTTTAGCACAGAACATGAAGTATTTTGGGTAAATAGTGCTATACATACTTCAAAAATTAACCATTTTCCTCACCTGCAGACTTGGTCAGCTTTTCTCTGTTAAGACTGACTACATCCAACTATTCTTAATTACCTCCCATACCCTCTTCTCTTTTATGACCTCTGACTTTTTAAATGTCTCACCCATTACTGATCTAGCCCTTTCAGTTACTTTCTGCCACAGCAACTTACAGAAAGCACTGTGGAAAAGTGCTAATGGACTCTGATTAAAGTGATCATTTGTTTCTTGGCCCTCCTTTTCCTCATCTTACCCACTGCATTTGCCTATAATCATGTCCTCAACCATTCCTTGTTCTAACACTTTCCCTAGTGACTCAGATGGTACAGAAACTGCCTACAGTACAGGAGACCCAGGTTTGATCCCTGGGTCACAAAGATCCCCCGGAGAAGGGAATGGCTTCCCACTCCAGTATCCTTGCATGGGAAATCCCACAGTCAGAGGAGTTTGGCAGGCTTCAGTTCATGGGGTCACGAAGAGTTGGACACGACTGAGCGACTAATACTATTTCAACCCTAAATACTTCCTGTACCACTGAAAATAAAACCCATAGACCATAAGGCCTAACAGGATCTGGCCCCTGGCTGCTGCTCAAGACTTTATTTCCTACAGTCTTCTATCAACCAAACTGGTCTCCCTGTTCAACATTCAAAGCATGATATTGCCTCAGAGCCTCTGTACTTATTCCCGCAATCTGGGATACTCTCCCTGAAATAGTCACAAGAATCCCTTCATTTAGGGTTCTGCTCTGATGTCACCTACCCAGAGAGAGCTGGCTAACTTGCTGTCTTAAGTAGCACATCCATCATTTTCTTATACCTTTTCTTCTTTCATGACATTTTCTACAATCTAATTTACATAGTGAGTGACTAAGGCACCTAAGTTGAGTCCAAAGGACAATGCCTGATGGTAGCTTCCAAGCGTAGGCAAACCATCATGTTTCGCCACTATCACTTATAGAGGAGCTGTGGAGTTAAGTGAGGTTTCTACTTGAGTACACATCCTTTTGAACAAGTTAACTGCTGTGGAAAGTCAACCGTGATATACTAGTCATTTGTTAAATTTGAGTACTGAGCATGGTTTCTTCCCTTGACTTTCTTAGTATTGCAGGAAGTGTAGCTGAGAGCTATGATACAGAAAGTGGGTTTGAAGATTCAGAGAATAATGACATTGCCAATTCTGTTGTGCGTTTCATTACCCGATTTATTGACAAAGTTTGTACGGAGAGTGGAGTTACTCAGGATCATATCAAGAGCCTGCACTGCATGATACCAGGTAATCACTTTGCAGACATCAGAGAACCAGAATATTAGAAATAATTGAATAAGGATTAATCTTATGGGTCATTTTCCAGCATAGCACTTGGCTTCCAGGTAGCTTAGTCATGCTATTTATTTTTGTCTCGATTTGTTTTTTAAATAGTTTTAAACTGTATAAAATATATGTTATAAAATTTGCCATTTTAAACTTTCTTAAATATAAAATTCAGTGGCATAAATTATATTCACAATGCTTTACAACTACTACTGATTATCTATTACCAAAGCTTTTCCATCACCCCATATAGACACTCTGTACCCGTTAAGCAATAGCTTTCCATTCTCCACTCTGGCCTTTGGTTGCCTCTTAATTCCTTTTATCTCTATGAATTTGCCTGTTATAGATAATGCATATAAGTAAAATCATGTAATATTTGTCTTTTTGTGTCTGACATTTCCTTTAGCATAATGTTTTCAAGGTTTATCCACGTTGTAGCAGGTATTGTGACTTCATTCCTTTTAGGACTGAATAATACTCTATTATATGGATATAGCATATTTTCTTTATCCATTCATCTGTTGATGGACACTTGAATTGTCGTGACTTTCTGGCTCTTGTAAATAGTACTACTATGAATATTCACACACAAGTGTCTGAGTTTAATTTTCAGTCTTTGGGGTATATACCTAGGAGTAGAACTGCTAGGTCATATGATAATTCTATGTTTAGCTTTTTGAAGAACCACCAAACTCTGATTAGTTTTCAGTTCTAAAATATCCAGAATTTGTTTTAATGCTGCTTGTTTGGTATTCTTTTACTCTGAATTCTCTGGCTCGTCCCAGGAATTGTAGCTATGCACATTGAAGCCCTAGAAGCAGTGCACCGAGAGAGCAGAAGACTCCCCCCGATACAGAAGGTAACGATTCCGGACTGCACGCTGTGATTGGGTAGGGAAACGCTCCTAAAACATCAGCAGTGGATTGCTGTGCCACAGAAAGTGCCTTCTAACGCTCCACAGAGACCAGCTCCAGTTTTAAGGATACATTAAACTTTGAGAGGAGTTTACATGTAGATCCTCATAAAAAGGATGGTGAAGCAGAATAGGAGATCAACAAAGGAGCAATAATAATCTCTTGTTGAGTCTATGTTATAGGCAGGACATAAATTGTGAACATTCTAACTTCCAAGCCCAAGCCAAGGTTTTATTTTCTGCCTCCTTCCCCCAAAAAATGACTTAAGGCAATTACCATAAAATCACCAAGTTCCTGAATCTGTATGCATTACAAGCATACATCACAAACATCTGGGAAGTCTATTAAAAATTGAGAGGCCTGACTCTCAGCCCAGCCTCCTGAATTGGAGTACCCTGGGACTTGGCCTGGGAATCTGTACTCTAATAAGCATCACAGGTGATTATTTTGCAGTTAGTTTGGCACCAGTCTGTGGAACTAGGGTTTAGGACCCTCTTACCTATGTAACAGAACTATTAAAAATAAATTCAAAGGAGAAATCAAAAGCCAGATGGAAAGGAAAGATGATTCTATCAGAAATCTGAGACACTGTGATCATTATACTTTGGATTTACATTTTAGCTCTGAGCTTCCTCGAGCCAACAAAGAAAATTGTCTGGATTTGTATAGTTTTTATTGCTCAGTAAAAGAAAATAAGTGTATTAGAGCTTCAGGAGAGATGGGCTTTTTTTTTCTAGCACTAAACTCTTCAAGGGAGTGTATCATGTGGTTTCTTATTTCCCAAGATATGTAAATGGTCATAACTTGGCCATTTTCTTGTCTTAATCTTTATTAAAGGCTAAGAAGGGCTCTTTAAAGTCGTGCCCATTTTTAAAAATATGTTTTTTCAGTTTGCAAACCAACGATCCTTTTGTATAAAATTGAAACATTAAAGGAGCACACACTGTACAAAATGAAAGTCTCCCATGATTCTCCTCACCTTGACCTCTACCCTTATCTATGACAGTACCAGCTTTAACAGTTTGGTTCATATACTAAAAGGCAATCATAATGTACATACTGGCTGGTAACTCTTTCTACTTAACAATGTATTCTGGCATCTTTCTGTGTTTATGTATCTGCATCCGTGCCATTCTTTTTGACGGTTGCAGAATGTTCCGTTGAAGAGGTATCTCAAATAGTTTAGTAATTTCCAGCAATTTTACTGTGAATAAGTAATGCTGGAGAGAGTCTTTTTACATTTAGATGCAGAAACATCATTTCTGACTCTTCTCAAATCTATTTACTCATTTTGGCTACGTGGGAAGTCTGGTTCACAATTTTAGATCTGTAACTGACAAGGTAACCTTAGTTTAAGGGTTGGAAATCTCTCTAGAGTTGTGTCTAAAATAACTTTGTCTATTGTTAGCCCAAGATTCTTAGACCTGCTCTACTACCAGGAGAAGAAATTGTTTGTGAAGGCCTTCGAGTCCTACTGGATCCTGATGGAAGAGAAGAAGCCACTGGAGGCCTTCTTGGAGGCCCTCAGCTTCTGCCAGCAGAAGGAGCCTTGTTCCTTACCACATACAGAATTCTGTTCAAAGGGACTCCCCATGATCAACTAGGTAAGGCTCATATTATGTCATCAGAACAGGGATATCTATGTGAGGCTTTGCTTCCATCTGTGTGCAGTGATTTGCAGATCAGTTCAAAATCAAGTAAGCATTTTGCTACACACGTATTTTTTTTTTTAGAATACTGTCTGTCGAACCTAATGATAATTTGGATTCTTATTTAAAGAACCAAGAATATCTTCTAAACAGCAAACTGTGGTTCATCCACAGAAACTATAATTTCATGAAGTAGCATTTTGTGATTTCAAGGTATTCAGAGTATCTAGCTGCTGGTGGCATCCCCTGCTGATTTTCCCCACCTTCTGAATGCTGCAGTAAACTGTTAAGGCTGAGGTTTTCCAGATTTAGGATCCCCTTTGTGAGAGGGAGGGTGTGCTGAGTATTACAGGGCTGTACAGCACTAACCCCACCCACTTCTCTCATTCCGTTTCAACTAATCCTTTCCTCTCTTAGCAGAACGCTCTTCTGCTCGCTAAACTCTATCAACTTCTATTTTCTACAACTATCTGCAGTCTTCTGCATTAGAAAGAATAGCATACACTGTCAAATCTGAATTATCTTTTTTAAATCACTGTAGTCTCTCGGTAGACTATTCTAGTTGGTAAGCATATAAGGTTTTGGGTGAAATTATTGGACTCCAGATCAAAAAGCCCAGGTTTCAGTCACTGTTGACCAATCTGGATATCTTAAGTTTAAGTCCCCTGATCCAAGTTTCAATTTCCCCTTTTATAAAATGAGGGGATCAGACTCGTTTGGTGATAATCCAGTGGTCCTCAGCCTTGACTGCATATTTGAATTATCTAGGAAGCTTTAAAAAAAAAATTCTGGGTCTAACTCTCAAACAACTAATTTGAAATCTGTAATAGGATGCTAGGAAGGGGGAGACCCAGACATCTGTATAGTTTTGATACATACTGAGGGTTGAGAAACACGGGGAAACATGGTCACAAGAATTCCTTCCTCATCTGAAATTATTCAGTTGTCATTTGATAAGTATGTACTATATGCTGTGCACTTTGTCAGACAGTGGGATTCAGATGTATGAACTGTGTTATCTTCAAACTCTCACAGTTGTATAATCCCGTGCTTACCTAGAATCAATGTGGTTTATTATCTTGGTCACAAATATTGCTTGCCACATGAAAAGCAAAAAGCTTATAAAATTCAATAAACAATGAATCAACAGGAATAGTTGTGTTCATTTTGAAGAAAAGTGAAAGGCAGAGCAGAATTTCTCAACCCTCTTCTGTCATATTGCTGTAAATAAATTTCATTTGTATTTGTAAGCAAGTGTATTTTTAAAACTAGATATCTGGTACTTAAGGTCCATCTAGTCAAGGCTATGGTTTTTCCTGTGGTCATGTATGGATGTGAGAGTTGGACTATGAAGAAAGCTGAGTGCCGAAGAATTGATGCTTTTGAAGTGTGGTGTTGGAGAAGACTCTTGAGAGTCCCTTGGACTTCGAGGAGATCTAACCAGTCCATTCTGAAGGAGATCAGCCCTGGGATTTCTTTGGAAGGAATGATGCTGAAGCTGAAACTCCAGTACTTTGGCCACCTCATGCGAAGAGTTAACTCATTGGAAAAGACTCTGATGCTGGGAGGGATTGGGGGCAGGAGGAGAAGGGGATGACAGAGGATGAAATGTCTGGATGGCATCACCAACTAAATGGGCGTAAGTCTGAGTGAACTCTGGGAGTTGGTGATGGACAGGGAGGCCTGGCGTGCTGCGATTTATGGGGTCGCAAAGAGTCGGACACGACTGAGCAACTGAACTGAACTGAACCATTTTTTGTACTGAAACTTTTGTGAGCTCAGCGGCCATACACATAACATTTGGGGCTTATAAATATATGAGATAGTTGGTCATTTAAACTGCCCTAAATTATGTCTTTTAAAGAAATCAAAGCCATATTTAGTGTGAAAGTTTGTATTGGTCTCTTGTTTTTTTCCTGATAATTTTGGGGTTAATTTCACAGTTTAGGAAAATTATTTTCATCAGAGAAAACCTTTTTACTTGCTTTTTTTATTTCTCTTTTGAGTTAATTTAAATTTTAAAATTTCTCCTTTAATGACACGTAGGAATCTGATCATTTTATATGAGTGATATAAACATAGGTTGTTTAATACATTTTATAACTTAAATCTTATGTACATCTTGATTTTATTTATTCTCTGGGTATGAGTTTAACATAAGAGAATAATCAGAATTTTCCAGATTAGGAATTTAGAGGTTCAAGGAATGAGGAATTCTGATAATAACAAGTATATTAGTTAATAAAGGGGCTCTTAAGTCAGATATACCTAGTTCACGTCTCACCCTCTCTGGCTTACTAGCTGAGGGTCCTTGCTCATCACTGTCTTGTTCTGTTACTTGTACTGCTACCTGAAATGCCCACCCTTTTCCCTTCTGCAGATCCAAACCTCCATTCTCCTTAAAGTTCACCTGCCCTGTCACTTCTTCCAGGAATTAATTCTCTAGCCATATAGCATGCAGAAGTCTTTTCACTTCTGAAGTCTTTAAAGCCATGTTCCCTTGAACCTGGGAGCTAATTGCATGTTGTTGTATTCTACATGGGGCTGTCCTCTCCCGTGAGGAACTGTTAGCTTTCCAGGGGAGATCTCAGGTGTGCTGCTTCTTTTCTAGATGCTTATCTTCATATCCTCAGTAGCTGATAAATATTTATGTTTTTCATTCTTTCCTTTAATATTTAAACTCTCAAGATTCTTGGGGCTTCCCTGGTGGTTTGGTTGGTAAAGAATCTGCCTACAATGTGGGAGACCTAGGTTCGATCCCTGGGTTGGGAAGATCCCCTGGAGAAGGGAACAGCTACCCACTCCAGTATTCTGGCCTGGAGAATTCCATGGATTATGTATAGTTCAATTCAGTCTCTCAGTTACGTCCAACTCTTTGCAACCCCATGAACTACAGCATGGCAGTCCTCCCTATCCATCACCAACTCCCGGAGTCCACTCAAACTCATGTCCATTGATTCAGTGATACCATCCAACCGTCTCATCCTCTATCATCCACTTTTCCTCCAGCCCTCAATCTTTCCCAGCATCAATGTCTTTTCCAGTGAGTCAGCTCTTCTTATCAGGTAGCCAAGGTATTAGAGTTTCAGCTTCAACATCAATCCTTCCAATGAACACCCAGGACTGATCTCCTTTAGGATGGACTGGTTGGATCTCCTTGCAGTCCAAGGGACTCTCAAGAGTCTTCTCCAACACCACAGCTCAAAAGCATCAATTCTTCGGCGCTCAGCTTTCTTCACAGTTCAATTCTCACATCCATACATGACTACTGGAAAAACCATAACTTTGACAAGACGGACCTTTGTTGACAAAGTAATGTCTCTGCTTTTGAATATGCTATCTAGGTTGGTCTTAACCTTCCTACCAAGGAGTAAGCGTCTTTTAATTTCATGGCTGCAGTCACCATCTGCAGTGATTTTGGAGCCCCCAAATATAAAGTCAGCCGCTGTTTCCACTGTTTCCCCATCTATTTGCCATGAAGTGATGGGGCCAGATGCCATGATCTTAAGTTTTCTGAATGTTGAGCTTTAAGTGAACTTTTTTACTCTCCTCTTTCACTTTCATCAAGAGAGGCTCTTTAGTTCTTCTTCATTTTCTGCCATAAGGGTGGTATCATCTGCATATCTGAGGTTATTGATATTTCTCCTGGCAATCTTGATTCCAGCTTGTGCTTCTTCCAACCCAGCATTTCTCATGATGTACTCTGCATAGAAGTTAAATAAGCAAGGTGACAGTATACAGCCTTGATGTACTCCTTTTCCTGTTTGGAGTTTGTCCCGTTCTGACTGTTGCTTCCTGACCTGCATACAGATTTCTCGAGAGGCAGGTCAGGTAGTCTCGTATTCCCATCTCTTGCAGAATTTTCCAGTTTGTAGTGATCCACACAGTCAAAGTCTTTGGCATAGTCAATAAAGCAGAAATAGATGTTTTCTGGAACTCTTACTTTTTCCATGATTGAGCGGATGTTGGTGATTTGATCTCTGGTTCCTCTGCCTTTTCTAAAACTGGCTTGAATATCTGAAAGTTCATGGTTCATGTATTGCTGAAGCCTGGCTTGGAAGATTTTGAGCATTACTTTACTAGCATGTGAGATGAGTGCAGTTGTGCGGTAGTTTGAACATTCTTTGGCATTGCCTTTCTTAGGGATTGGAATGAAAACTGACCTTTTCCAGTCCTGAGGCCACTGCTGAGTTTTCCAAATTTGCTGGCGTATTGAGTGTAGCACTTTCACAGCATCATCTTTTAGGATTTGAAATAGCTTAACTGGAATTCCATCACCTCTACTAGGCTTTGTTCATAGTGATTCTTTCTAAGGCCCACTTGACTTCATATTCCAGGATGTCTGGCTCTAGGTGAGTGATGACACCATCATGATTATCTGGGTCATGAAGATCTCTTTTGTACAGTTCTTCTGTGTATTCTTGCCACCTCTTCTCAATATCTTCTGCTTCTGTTAGGTCCATACCATTTATGTCCTTTATTTAGCCAATCTTTGCATGAAATGTTCCCTTGGTCTCTCTAATTTTCTTGATGAGATCTCTAATCTTTCCCATTCTATTGTATAGTTTATGGGTTCGCAGAGTTGGACATGACTGAGTGACTTTCAGTTCAGTTTAAGAATCTTGGGTCTAACCCCAGTATATCTTCTGAAGGCACATATGCATAGTATAGTGCCTTTATTCAGAAACAAATTTTAACTGTCTTAACAGTCTTTTCTCTTTTGCTTTATTCTTATATTAAATATAATAAATGTCTTTTCAATATTTGAAGATACTTCTTTTCTTCTGTTTAATACCTACCCTTCCTGTAAGGTGCCTTAAACTAGATGGTCTTGTGTGACACAGTAGGTTGGGGAACTAGAATGGAGGTTGGCAGTTTGCGACCATTCCTGCACGCCAGGAAAGAAATATATGTCAGGAATGAATTGCCGTGCAACACGATTAATGGATGCAATTCTAGAATCATGGCACTTTGTATCGCTTCTTTCTTGGACATTGTCCTCTCCAGACACAGTTCTCCAGCAGAGGCTGGTAAAATGAGCAGCAGAGACTCTAGAAATGAGCTGTAAAGCACTGTTGCTTAGTCTGTGCCCTCTTTTCCTATAGTTGGTGAGCAGACAGTTGTACGAAGTTTTCCCATTGCCTCCATCACCAAGGAGAAGAAGATCACAATGCAGAATCAACTACAACAGAACATGCAAGAAGGACTGCAGATCACATCGGCATCTTTTCAGGTATTAAGAAAGGGAGCCACCATTGTGCTATTAAAATTTTTCTACAAATGATGTCATCTACAAATGATAGCCACTTTCTTTTGATCATATATGGTCAGCAGTTAGAGGAGAAGGAAGATCAGAGGTTCTGTGAGGGTAATCTTTGACTGAGTCAGCTCGTGAACAGCATTGGATTTATTTAATCCTCTGTTTCCTGAGCCCTTGAGTCAGCTCAGAGTAACAATGGATTATCTGTCGATATTGAGTGATCTCAGAAATTCAGACTCACACTGTTGACTCTTATTCTCCGCCATGTAATACTTCAATTTGTGTTTGATAGAGCCTTTAGATCGCATCTCTTGGCATCTGTTTCTGGAGGAAATGCTTGTGGCTCTTCTGTGGAAGAGGCAGATCTCTGAGAATTACAGAGAATTACAGCTAGAGCTAAAGTACTATTGATTATAAGGAAACCTTGATGAAGCAAAGGTTTTTCCAGGCAGCGCTGAACATTTCAGAACTTGTGGGAATTACTAATACTAACCAGACACTCAGAAGAGTGATCTTCTCTTCGTTTTGCTTTTTAAAAAAAAAGTTCTCGAGAGCACATTTTGCTCTTCCCACTCTTGTGCCTTGTTTCTGACTTCTCAGATTTCCAGGGGTTCCAATTCTTGCCCTGTTCCTTCCAGTCAAGAAGCTCTCCCTAATACTTCCATATTCTGGTTGTGTGAAATGTAAGCCTTCTGATCTGTAGGTCCAGACCTGCTCTGGCCTCATGAGAGTATTGATCTCTTAGGGATATTTATTCATTATTCCAACTGCCAAAGGACTCTAAACTAGAATGCTGTGGTCTCAGAGCTCTGCCTCTTCCATAGAAGAACCACAGGCATTTCCTTCAGAAACAGATGCCAAGAGATGCTATCTAAAGTCTCTATCAAACACATGGGTCTACCAATTAGGATTCTAGTCAAATTTAATTTTTTCTTCCTAGATTTATAAGTATCTCTGGATAGGAAGACACTTCCTTAAGCAAAATCCCCTATCTAGGACCACCAATGGTTGATAAACAAGGAGGATACAATTCCTACTCCAACCTATAAGTTAATTTCCCTAGAGCATCATAAAAAAGACAGTCCTGAATTCCCTGGCAGTACAATGGTTAGGACTCCACACTTTCATTGCTGAGGGCCCAGGTTCAACCCTGGTCAAGGAACTAATATCCCACAAGCCACACAGTGCAGCCAAAAAGGAAAAGAAATTGAGAAAAGATAGTCTTAAAGAAACCCAACTTCAAGATACATTATTTTCCTTATCAACCAACCATCTATAACAAGTAAACCTTTCTGAGCCCTCAATTTATTGAGCCCTTTTTTATTTTTAAAAATTTTTAATTGTATTGCATGATATCCAAAGTCCCTTCAACCTCTAACCTCTTGTCATTTAGCATTGTTATTTTTTTGTTATTTCAGTCATTGTGGGGGAAGCTCTCTGAAAATGCTTAATGTCTCTGATACATTTAATTTATTTTGTCTCTAGTTGATTAAAGTAGCATTTGATGAAGAAGTGAGTCCGGAAGTAGTAGAGATCTTTAGGAAACAGCTGATGAAGTTTCGTTATCCTCAGTCCATGTTTACCACCTTTGCTTTTGCTGCTGGACAAACTACCCCACAAATCATCTTACCCAAGCAGAAGGAAAAGAGCACTTCCTTTCGGTGAGGAGACAGGTTTCTTCATTTCAGCTCTCCCAAAGTTGACTGTCAGGGAACGTGACCTACCTCCTAAGTCAGTATGTGTTTGCCATTCTGTCACACCCACTGAATGAAGCTCAGGAGTTATGGAAAGCAGCAATGACATATGGAACAGTCATGTTCATTGCTTATGATGTATTTTTAGAATGTGAAGTTCTATTTTCCCTTTCTCCTCTGTTGCTCACTTTCTATCTTTGAGCAGTCCCTTCTGTTTACATCAATATCCAAGTCAAGTAAACATTTTTGTTCTGATCGAGAGGTGAGAACATTTTTTTTCCTTTCTGTAGCCTTTTTTTTAAAATTGGAGGCTAATTACTTTATAATATTTTAGTGGTTTTGCTATACATTGACATGAATCAGCCATGGGTGCACACATGTTCCCCATCCTGAACCCCCCTCCCATCTTCCTCCGCATCCCATCCCTCTGGGTCATCCCAGTGCACCAGCCCTGAGCACCTTGTCTCATGCATCAAACCTGGACTGGCAATCTGTTTCACATATGATAATATACGTGTTTCAATGCTATTCTCTCAAATCATCCCACCCTTGCCTTCTCCCCCAGAGTCCAAATGACTGTTCTATACATCTGCGTCTCTTTTGCTGTCTTGCATATAGGGTTATCACTACTATCTTTCTAAATTCCATATATATGTATTAGTATACTGTATTGCTGTTTTTCTTTTTGACTTATTTCACTCTGTATAATAGGCTCCAGCTTCATCGACCTCACTAGAACTGATTTAAATGTATTCTTTTTAATGGCTGAGTAATATTCCATTGTGTATATGTACCACGGCTTTCTTATCCATTCATCTGCTGATGGACTTTATTTAATGTCAAATTTATACAAAGGTTACAACATAGTACAAAGGAGTCCTATATACCCTTTACCTAGATTCACCAGTTGCTTATGCTTTATTCTATTCTCTTTATCATTTTGTCTCTCTTATATATTTTTTAAACATTTGAATTACATACATAATGCTCCTTTATTCTTTAATATGTCAATATATATTTCTAAGAACAAAGACATTATTTTATATAACCACAGACAGTAATCCAACCAGGAAATTTAATTGATATAAACCTTTCACCTAGCCCAGATTTCATATTTAAATTTTGCTTATGAGCCTTTGCAGCTATTTTTTTTCTGTCTGGTAGAGGATCCAATCAAGGATCAGTCATTGCATTTACTTTTGTCACATTTTCTAATGAAAATGTTTAAGAATTTATGTTGAAACATTTACATTTGAATGATTACAAAATAACAATTGCTTTAAAATGTTCTTCAATTGGTGGTAAAATATAAGGGTTAATATTGCAGTCCATTCACCATTAATCACCTGGAATTTGGGCATCTGCTAGTACAAATTACATATTAGGGTTACTCTGTGGACTTTGGAGAAAAGGCCTTCCTTTTGCCTGAAAGTGGGGCTGGGTGGAGATTATAGGCCATTTGAGGTTGCAGGTAGTATGTCATTTCTAAACTGCATGGCTAGCCACTCGTACCATTGTTACCTGATAAGCAAAGGAGACCACGCATATGCAGGTGTGAGATGCTGAAGAAGCATGAACAACATTTTAAACATTTAAATGCTGAGCCAGGCATTGCATCTTAGCACTGTGGGGTCACAGAGGAGCCTATGATTTTCATTATTTTAGCTCTCTATGGAAGAAACAAAGCTTTGTATGGTTTTTTATGTTTAGAAACTATTGGGGTGAGGGTGGTTATATATCTGTAAAATCAAGCTTATTCTATCAAGCTACAACAGAGACATATCAATTTTAAACCTTAAAATCTCTTAGTATTATCTTGCATGTATAAAACAAAAGATACAGCTCTAGCTGGGAAAACATTCAAAAATCCCCTTGAGTTTAAGTTACACCTGAAGTGATTCACAATAGGCTTAATTTAAGAAATATCTATATTCTGTTAATTCTAAAAATTATGTAAAACAGCATTTTAATTTGAGGTCCATAACCCTCAAATTTACATTTCAGAGCACTAAAGATGAGGTCTGATAAAACTATTTGACTGTAAAAGAATCCTTATCACTTTTCATTGAACAACAAGAAAACACAGGAAAAGTTCTGTTGTTGTATGTGGACAAATCAAAAACATTCTTACTTGAAACCTTCACCTCAATATGATTATTCAGGAAATGGGACCTTTGTTTAATTTTTTGGATTATAAATATCTACACCCAGAATTTCTATCTGCAATAAAAAGTAAACTATTTAAATAAAGTACTTTTAGATCCAAATATCTTAAGTCCTCATTTCTCTGTAATTAAAGCTGATTCTCAAAAGGATACTCAGATTTCTGATTTCTTATCTTTTCTCCTCAGAAAACGGAATTATGTTAATTACTCTTTTCCATATCTCAGGTTTCTAGTGTCAGAAGGCAGGACACTACACTTACATATTTAAAGCATTTAAGAAATAAGTGGAGGTGCTGCCAGCTATATTTGTGATGATCTTAAAGAAAGCCTAAGAGTTAGAGATTCTGAATCAGCAGAGTAGGAGGTAGGCTGGCTCTCCATGCAGGAGGACTTCCGCAAGCATGGTCTCTGGGAACTGCTGGAGGCAGTGGCATGGATAAACAGAGTGGGTTGGGGGCATGCTTGACAAAAAGCCAAACTGAGGAGTTTAGATTGGGGGTGATAAATAGTCTGTGTCCCACTCTAGGTTCTTGCACTTTTTGCCTAACCCAGTGTCCTGATGATAACAATGTTTTATAGTAAATTAGCTTTCCGCCATATAAAAAGTGACCTGAAGAAGGAGAGGCTTAACGAAGGTCTGGACAATACTAGTGGGTGTGGCGGTAGACGAAAACAAGTTGAGCAACATGGGTATCAAAAAATGTAAGTGGCATTTTCATATTAAATTAACATTCTCTTTGGTTTTACAACTCGTAGCACTTTCTCGAAAACAATTGTGAAAGGTGCTAAAAGGGCAGGCAAAATGACAATTGGGCGGCAGTATTTATTGAAGAGGAGGACAGGGACAATTGTGGAGGAGAGAGTGAACCGTCCTGGATGGAATGAAGAAGATGACATATCTGGTATGTGAGAACTCATTTTTCCTTCATGAATGAACTTTGTTCTTTCTTCTTATATAAGTAAGAACAAGAGATAAAGACATAGTTGCACTTAAACCTGACTCTTAAAAACCTAGACTTCATCTGTTATGTGAGAACTCATTTTTCCTTCATGAATGAACTTTGTTCTTTCTTCTTACATGAATAAGAACAAGAGATAAAGACATAGTTGCACTTAAACCTGACTCTTAAAAACCTAGACCTCATAAGATGGGAGGTACTTACCAGCTTCTCAGAACTGGAAAAAATTTTTTTTTGTTTTCCCAGTATTCCATTGTTCAGATAAGATTCATTCTGTTAAGTTGTATTCCTCCTCTGGGCTTCCCAGATAGAACCTGCCTGCCAATGCAGGAAATGTAAGAGATGCAGGTTCATTCCCTGAGTTGGGAAGATCCCCTGGAGGAGGGCCTGGCAACCCACTCCTATTCTTGCCTGGAGAATCCCCATGGACAGAGGGTCTGGCGGGCTACAGTCCATGGGGTCACAAAGAGTCAGACACAACTGAAGCAACATAGCACACACACTCCTCCTCTACTAAATCCATAGAGCTAATTGGCCACTGTTATATGGGTCTCATTAAAGGGAGAAAGAAGGAAATCCTGCTGCATAGGAAATTTAGGTATAAAGTAGTCCCCTGTACTTTATTGTTATGGAATAAGAATAAGAAAATAAGGACATAAATTATTCAAAGTTGAATATATGGGGTTTTGGTGAGAACATTGTGGGTACTCCTAATCTATATGGGGAATCAAAGTTGAAGGCATTCTTAGGTGATAAGAAAATATTTAAAAGAGCAGAACCTGGGAACCTGAGATAACTCAGTCAGGAAACCAGTAGCAAAATTTTTCTGTTCCTTAACCCAATGTCAAGTATGCTTATGGAATTAACACTAGAGAGAATCTGATCTAAGAGAGAGGATGCCATTGCATCCTTTTTCTTCTCAGACTCTTAGACTAGATCACCAGTGATTATACAACTACTACTTTTACTGCCACTAATAACAACAGAAGAACATTTTAAAGAAAGAAATATCTTTGGAGAGATCTTTGGCCAAAGGTCTCCATTTCGGTATGTGTATCTACAGGCGTGCCTCTGGGGGCAGTGAAAAGATCATTTATTGGAACCCAGGCTTCTCACAGTCACATGGAAAGCCATACAAAAATTACTGCTACCCATCACTATTGGTTCTTCTAATTTAAAGCTTTTATGATTTCACAGAACAAAAACTTCTGTGATAATTATTCTGCCAAAAGACCAAATTATGTAATACTCTTTGCTATTCTGAAGATAAGAGGCCAAAACAAATAAAACTGATACTTAATGATGCATTTGCATTGTGAAGTTCACAAACTAAAGCACAAAGGCTTATATTTATAGAAATAAGCTGGGGTGTTTTTTTTTTCTTGTAATCGAAGAGAGCTATATCTTTCCCTTTGACATTAGAACTTTGAGTACATTTCCAAAAACTTTGAAAGGTTAATTTTAATTTTCTCATTGTAAAAATAAGTAGGATAGTAAATTAGGACAGTTTTTAACGTGGGCTTTTTATTTTTTTTTAGTTAGAACATGCAGTACCAATTAGGAATGTTGTTGTTTTTAATCCTCCCTAAAATACTTGGTTATTGGGTAAATTCTTCCAACATCTAAAATTTTAAAGGCTTCTATAACCTGTGATTGCAAAATTGAGGGAGTTTCCCATGTACACCACATCCTCTGACAAAATATAACTTCCACCAAATATAACTTCTTCATATCTAAGAAAGATCCTTTCCCAGTAGTGAACTTCTGCTTAATTAAAATTTTCTAATGAAAGTTTATGTTCTTTAAAGTTAACCAAAACCTGATGAGTTTGTGTAATGATTATTTTTTTGTAATGTAATGTAATGTAATGAGTTTTACTAATAGGTTAGTCTCTCACGAAGTATGAGTATTTACAGAATCTTAAATAGAAATCACTCCAGGTGGACATTAAAAATCAAGCCTGACTAACAAAGAAAAATATGGGTAATATAAATTCAAAATTATATTGTTTTTAGAAATTTTAAGTTACTATCCCTGACGTTTTGAGTTAGTTGGGCTCCTAATATTTTATTTCCTGACTGTTACAGTTTTATGTTTGAGCATAATGATGGCTCATAGAAGTTCCATGATTCAAGTTTTGGCATACATAGCACCTCTAGCCCTAATATAAACCTCTCTTGGTTAAAGATCCTCTTTAGAAGGAAGTTTTTAATCCTCTACTTTGAGCTATCTCATTTCTTCAAAACCTGTTTCTGCCATCAAGTTTCAGATGATAGTGAACTCCCCACGAGTACCACTCTGAAGGCCTCGGAGAAATCTACAATGGAACAGCTAGTAGAAAAAGCTTGTTTCAGAGACTATCAGCGTTTAGGTTTGGGAACCATAAGTGGCAGCTCTTCTCGCTCTAAACCAGAGTACTTTCGAATCACTGCCTCCAACAGGATGTATTCACTCTGCCGGAGGTAAGTCTGTTAGTCTCTCCAAAAGAGACCTTCCTTTCTTCCATTTGAGTCTTGAATGGGCTATTTGCATCCATAGCCAAGAGAGAAAGAGAGATGCTGGAAAACAGGAGAGGGTGCCTGGGGGTATGTGTATTTAAGGGACATGTTTTGTGCAGCATGTGCAAGCGTCCCCTGACATTCTCAGAAATATATCTGTATCACCGAACAGTGCCTATGTTAGATCAGAAAGTGGACGGTAGTAGTTTTTGTCCACTTTATGAATTTCCCACATTTGTCTTTCTCTTCCCGTTTGCCCCTCTTTTAGCATGCCTGAGATAGCTTGAGGTAGGAATAGAATTTGCCCAGGCAGAAGAGAAATGAAAATATACTGTAGGTCAAGGGACTGCAAACTTTTTCCTTAAAGGGAAATAGTACATATTTTCAACTTTACACAGCATATGTTCTCTTATTACAGCTATTCAACTCTGCCACTGAAGCAGCCATAGCCTGTACGTAAAGAAATGGGCAAGGCCGGTTTGGGCCCACAGGCCGTAATTTGCTAATCCAAGTGTAGGTCAGGTTTCCTTATGCTGTCTAATTAGAATTTTTCAAGAGATATTACTTAAAGAATGTAAATGAACACATATTCTTTTTGCTATTGTGTCTACTGCTATTTTATATATATCTGTTCAGCCCTATTTCCTGCTTTATATCTTTTAAAACTACATTTTTACCCTCCACAAATTTGATCATTTTCAGGTAAGTTCTTTTCTTTGCATGTATAAATTTCTGGTTTGATTAAATACAATAACACTGTGAAAGTACTTTCTAACTTGGAAGTCTTGTACATATTTTAGAAAGTTGTCTTAATGTTACTATTAGTTTCAGCCCTGCTGTTCTTGAAGAACTGTAGATATCTCGTTTTAAGTGTACAAATACGAATGTGAAACTTGAGAAATGCATTGGGAATGTAGATTGACATTTGAGATAAATAAAAATTTCTCATTAAGTACCGAAAGGCTGTGGCTTTGTTGAGTATGCAGTAATTTTCCTGATACTCTGTCCTTCTAACTAAATTTTTAAGTGTAAGCAAAGGCATAAGGTGTGATGTCCTGCTATTTGAGAAGCTTGTTATCAAAATTTTATCTGACAGTGAGAAAACAGATGTTATTTATCATTTCACTCTGTTAGAAACAAAATAAAATCTTAATAGGCCATTTATTCTAATGATTATTATAAGGAAATTATGGTGATATTAAATAGCATAAACCTTTAAGCTGTTAGAAGGAAATGGAATAGTAAATAATCCAAAAGAAGGCAAGAAAGAGAGAAAAGGAATCATGCAGCAGATGGGACAAGTAGAAAGCAAATAGTAAGATGGTAAATTTAAGCTCAGATATATCAGCAATTATGTTACTTATGATACTGATAAATGTTCCAATTAAAACAAAAAGATAATCAGAATCTTTTAAGCTTTATGCTGTTTTTAAGGGCTATATCTAATATACAAAATTACCAAAAGGTTGAAAGTGAACGGAAAGAATACAACATGCAAAACCACCGTTTTAAAATAGAGCTATTGTCAATATATAAATATTAAAATATATTTTAAAGTTTTACTAGCAATAAAAAAAGATGGCTCATAATGACAAAAGGTTCATTTCATTCAGAATTCATTATGACCAAGTGTAGTTTATTACAAGAATGCTAAACTTGCTTAAAAATTGAAAATTAATCAGCATAATTCACCACATTAAAAGAATTACAGACTATTGTAAGTTCATTGTATACAGAAAAGCATTTTATGAAATATAATATATGAGTTGTTTCAGAAAACTTTAAGCAGATTGGAAATACAGGGAGAGCTTCTTAATTTCCTAAGTGTCTAAAAAATATATTCTGCAGTTACTTAATGGTAAAGAATTGACAACTTGTACTCTGAAATCAGGACAAAAATGCCCACTATCACCACTTCTAGTCAGTGTTGTGCTAGAGGTCTTAGGAAGTACAAAAAAATTAGAAAAATAAATAATAAAAGAAAGATTGAAAGAAAAGAAATAAAACTGCTTTTCACAGGTGATCTAATTATACAGATAGAAAATCTGAGGAACTCAACCGATAAACTTGTTATATTAATAAGCAAATTTGCAAGGTTATTATAAAAAAATAGTCATATATATACACCAAAAACAGATAATTAAAAGATGAAAATTTAAATGATGTTATTTTGATACTATTAGTACTATTTAAAGTAGCACTAAAAAACATTATTAAACACTTGGGACTAAATCTAATACAAGATGTATAAAATCTCTACATGGTACAGTCAAAACAGTATTAAGGATCACAAATAAATAGATATTTAATGTTCTTGGACTAGAATATTCAGTACTCTAAAACTGTGATTTCTCCAGACATTGACCTATAGAGTCAATACAGTCTCAATCAAAATCCCAGCAAAATGTTCATAGAAATTGAAAAGATGATTCTAAGAGTTACATTAAAATGCAAAAGGCCAGAAGTAGCAGGATCGTCTTATAAAATAATATTACAGGATATCAAGACTTTATATAAAGTGACAGTAATTAAGGCAGTATGGAATGTTCACAGAAATAAACAAATAGATCACTGGAGCAAAATAGGGAATATAGAAAAATCTCAACATATGAGAACACTTGGCTTAAGATAAAGATAGCATTTAAAAATAGTAGATAAAAGATATTTTTCAATATATGGTGCTGGATATCCATACAAGGAAAAAATTAATTTTGACCTCTACCTTACACTGCATAGGCAAAAATCAGTTCCCACTGATCTGTAGAGCTACATGATCTACATGAAAAAGGTTAAAATTTTAAATAAAGCTTCTAGAAGATATTTTTAAGACAGGTAAAACGCTATCCATAAAGTAAAAGATTGATAAGAAGTTTTATACATCAGAAAACATCATTAGGGGAATAAAAAGGCAATAACCAAAGGCAGAGGATGTCCTCTTTTGTGAGGTTATCCTAAGATGCTTATGTGACTCCTGGCATAACTGATACCATCTTGGGCCCTGAGTTTCTCCTGTCTTTTCGCTGACCCTGCCCAACACTGTACTGTGCAATGAATCACTTCTCTGTCATCAAGAGCTTTGTAGTCAATAGATATTGTTTAATGCTTATTAGGACCAGGTGGGAGAAGGCAATGGCACCCCACTCCAGTACTCTTGCCTGGAAAATCCCATGGATGGAGGAGCCTAGTAGGCTGCAGTCCATAGAGTCGCCAAGAGTCAGACATGACTGAGCGACTTCCCTTTCACTTTTCACTTTCACGCACTGAAGAAGGAAATGGCAACCCACTCCAGTGTTCTTGCCTGGAGAATCCCAGGGACGGGGGAGCTTGGTGGGCTGCCGTCTATGGGGTCGCACAGAGTCGGACACGACTGAAGCCACTTAGCAGCAGCAGCAGCAGCAGGACCAGGTAGTCTGTATGCTCTGTTAGTTCCCAAACAATGATGAAAACCTTCCCTGACGTATTCCCAGGGCCCTTGAGACTAGTGACCTATTATTCTTAACTTGGGAATGCACATCCTGTTTCCAAGCACCTACCACTATAAAATTGTCCTGGGCTCAGAGTATAGTAGCAAATTTTTACTGATCATTATCCACTGATAGATCCCACCCTGTGAGTAAGTTACCCTCTAATGAACTGATCCATTTTATTATTATATTTATATATATATATATATAATATTTACTTATGGAGCTGCCTGCCTCATGCTTTAATCTCAAGATGCTGTCTCAATTTGGTAGGCACTTTTAGTTCCTTCCATCTTCCAACAATGCTCATCTTATTAGTTTTCAGATAAATACAAATTAAAGTCCCAATGAGACAACTTTATACCTGCAAAAATGGCTAGTAAAAAATGTTAAGCAAGTAGAACTCTTTATTGCTGGTGTAACTGTAAATGGGTTAAACAGCTTTAGAAAGCTCCCTGGCAGCATCTACTAAACTTCTAGACATGTACTGAACATGTACACAATCTGTTATATATTTCTTGGAAAGTCTACTCCATCTGGGAAAGCATATGTACTCCCAAAAAACAACTACAAGAATGTTCATGGCAACATGTTTCTTATATAGTCAAAAGCTAGACACTACTCGAAATCAACAGTAAAAGGATTAGATAAATAATTAGTCACATAGAGGGATAATATACACCAACAGTCCCTACCTTTTTGGCAACAGGAACCAGTTTCATGGACCTGCAGGCGGAGGTGGGTGTGGGGCTTTAGGTTATTATGTGCTTTATTTCTAATCTTATGCCACCTCTGATCTGAGAGGAGGTACTGATCTATGGCCCAGAGGTTGGGGACCCCAGCTCTACAGCAACGAAAATGAAGAGACTATAGTTGCATGCAGTAGCATGGATGGGTCTCATAAACATACTGTTGAGAAAAAGAAGCCAGACACAAGAAAGTAAATTCTATTTGTTCCTTTTTTGTAAAATTGAAAAAACAGGGAAAAGTCATGCATGTTGTTAACCGTCAAGGATGTTTAATGATAATCTTTGGAGGAGGGAAAGGGAGAAACACTGATGGGGAGGTGACACAGGGAGATTTTTTGGATGCTGGTAATGAACGGTCCATTTCTTGACCTAGGTGCTAATGATACGAATTTCTTTTTGTGTTAATTCATGTATGTTTCAAGCCATTTGTATATGTGTTATTCTTTGATTAGAAGTTTCCACTTTCTAGAGTGAGTCAGTGTCGCTCAGTTGTGTCCAACTCTCTGTGACCCCATCGACTACAGTCCATCGAATTCTTCAGGCCAGAATACTAGAGTGGGTAGCCTTTCCCTTCTCCAGAGGATCTTCCCAACCCACGGATCAAACCCAGGTCTCCTGCATTGCAGGCAGATTCTTTACCAGCTGAGCCACAAGAGAAACCCAATAATACTGGAGTGGGTAGCCTAGCCCTTCTCCAGCAGATCTTCGTGACCCAGGAATCGAACCAGGGTCTCCTGCATTGAAGGTGGATTCTTTTACCAACTGAGCTATGAGGGAAGCCCTAAAAGTTTCCACAGCAGCTTCTAAAGCCCAGTCTACCTCAAGGCTTCCTCTGGTACCCATGGCTGATAGCTCTAAGTAGTGGTGATAGAATAGGGTGGGTGGCAGGATAAATGGATGTATCTTTCATGCTAAGTGACACTGGTCCTGAGAGTAGCCTCTGCTGGCCTTCAGGCTCTATGCTTTTTATCCTAGCACCAGTGGAGAAGGAAATGGCAGCCCACTCCAGTGTTCTTGCCTGGAGAATCCCAGGGACTAGGGAGCCTAGTGGGCTGCCGTCTATGGGGTCGCACAGAGTCGGACATGACTGAAGCGACTTAGCAGCAGCAGCAGCAGCAGTGGCTATCCAGCCATCACTCAGGCCCATGCCTGGGACCAGGAAAGTCTTAGATCTCGTGTGTAGCAGAGCATGGTCTGTGGTGCTAATGCCATGGAAAGAAGGGGTGGGGGGATGGGGGAATGTTGGTTCTTTCCCAGTTACTGAAACAGTACCAAAAGCTATTAAGCATTACTCTCTTGTCTAATACNACTCAGGCCCATGCCTGGGACCAGGAAAGTCTTAGATCTCGTGTGTAGCAGAGCATGGTCTGTGGTGCTAATGCCATGGAAAGAAGGGGTGGGGGGATGGGGGAATGTTGGTTCTTTCCCAGTTACTGAAACAGTACCAAAAGCTATTAAGCATTACTCTCTTGTCTAATACACAAAATCACTATAGTATCTAGAACCAAAAGGGGCAATAAACAGATACTAAACTGGAGTTAGAAAGAGAAAGCCCTTGCTGTACATCTGAAACTAACACAACATTGTAAAACAACTGTACTGCAATTTAAAAAAGAAAAGAAACATAGGACCCTAATAATGGAACTGCTTTTCAAGTCTTCATGAATGATTATGTCTACAACTATGACCCTTTATCAGTTTGTGGTATTAGAAAAAGACAGCCTATAAACCTGAAGCATGAAAGTGCTAGGCTTTCACAATGCTTCCAGGGAATCTCTGGGTAAATAAGAGAAATAAAATTGGCATTTACTAAAGTCATTGAAGGTTATATGACCATATAGTGGGTTTTCTCTCCCTGCTCTCAGAACTGACTTATAACAAGATATGGGATTAAAAGTTCTGTAAGTGATTAGTTGCACAGTATTGTGACAATGTCACTGATTTGTGGACTAAAAATGGTTAACATGTTAAGTTTCATGTTAGGTACAGTTTACCACAATTCTAAAAAAAAATCACACACACACAAAAGACATGGGATTAGAGGTTAGGAGGTTATTAACATGGAATCTCTTTAATATTTCTAAATAAACTAAAGAACTGATTTGAAAGCTGCTTGTCTTCTTGTACTTATCTATAAAAACAAGATAAATAAGTTTTTATCTATCTTGTCTGTTTTTAATTTTCCCAGCATCATATCCTGTAACTTTATGAGCTAATCTTTTTTTAAAATCATCAACATGTAGTGTTAATTAATATTTACACTCACTTGACATTTGAACATATTGTTTTCATACCAAAAAATCATTTGGTTTTGATTTTTAATCCTTTCACCATCTCTGGCATTCTGAATGTTAGTGTACTTTATCCTTTGTTGTCATTTCAGTAATCCAAGGAGTTGACAGTTTGATTTGTCATTCTCATAAAGTTGACATTAATACATTAATGTTGCAGTCTTTGTTCAAGTTGTATATAAGGCAAGGAAAATCTTGTTTAATGGAGACCTTTTTAATAGTTCTGTATGACATTTTTAATTTTTACACTTAACATTACTCAGCAAAAGCTTGCAGTATCACTGAAGAAGGCTTATTTAAAAAAAAAAGTTAGATGAGTTAGTTGTTTTCACTATCTAGGCCTTTTCTTCTCAACCCCTAAAGAACTGAATTTTTTCATGTTTGAAATATATGTCTTATCTCTCCACCAGTGTTTCTGAGTCTTAGAAAATTGCTGTGAACTTATGAAATTCATATTCTTGTATTCTTTATCTCCCCATTTCTTTTTTCTTTTCCTCCCTCCACCCTGCCTCACCCACCCAAATTATCCTGTTTCTCCTTTGCACACCCCTGAAGCTATCCTGGCCTTTTAGTTGTACCTCAAGCTGTACAGGACAGTAGTTTACCAAGAGTAGCCCGCTGCTATCGACACAATCGCCTGCCTGTTGTATGTTGGAGAAACTCAAGAAGCAGTACCCTGCTCCTCCGATCTGGAGGATTTCATGGAAAGGGAGTGGTTGGCCTTTTTAAGTCTCAGAATTCCCCTCAGGCAGGTAAGCAACTCTCTACAGCACTATTCTGATCCGTCCACTTCTGGGTATTCCAAAAATTAAGGAGATAAACTCCAGGAATGCTAGTTGTGCCCTTTCCATCAAGCCTCTCACATGTGAGCTTTTCCAGTGTGCTATGTATAGTCTGTACAGTTTAAGAACTAGAGTTGACAATGTGGGACTCCTCCTTGAATTTGACATCTTGCTTAATATATCTGTCTATATTTGAATTTTAATAGAAATTAACCTAGTAAAGTCTTTAGTTCTAGGCTGTTTTCATTTCAGCAAATCAGAGTATCCACAAACGGAAACAGATAATAATAATTGTTTTCTTTTGGTGGGGAGGGGGAGGTATTCAGATATATTTAATAGCTTCAGAAGTAAACAGGTATTCTGTCCTATGTGATATAAGATATCCTATCTCATTCCTACATGTCACGTGCACACACACATGCACAGATACAAGTCAGCAACCTAATGACCAAAATCCTCGTTTTGGAGCACTCAAAACGGAAAGGTTTTTAGGAAGCTAGAGACTGGTCAACGTAAGAAAAAACGTACAGTAAGTGCGGTGACGTTTTTCTGAGGACACTTCTGAGCGCTGGGTTTGAGGTCTGAAGTCAGTCAGAAGCTATATTTTGCTAACCTTTCTCACAACCTCTAGCTTAAAACAGATGCTCGAAAAATTTAACCAAGGACCACTAAGATACCAGATTCAATTTAGGAATGACTTCCCTCTTTGGAAATGAGCAAACTCAAGTTCAGTGGTTCAGTAGGTAGAACCATGTGCTTTTTGATATGTCTTCTTTATTCTCAACCATTCCTTTCTGAAAGTTCAAAGTTGGCCAGCATGTCTTTGATCATTCAGTTGACTTGAGGACATTATACACACAATGCTATATTATTGGCTTCCCTCATGACTCAGACAGTGAAAAATCAGCCTGCAATGCAGGAAACTGAGGTTTGATCCCTGGGTCATGAAGATCCCCTGGAGAAGGGAATTGCAACCCACTCCAATATTGTTGCCTGGAGAATCCCACGGACAGAGGAGCCTGGTGGGCTATATTGTTATTCCGCTTGGCATGGAATCTCAACATATATATATATATATTGAAGGCAGTTGGCTTTTAACATTTTTTGTCCTAAGGAATCTTCTCAAGCCACATAATGGTGATGATAGAACATAGCATATGTAGATTACATAAAGTGAGTGAATCGTCTCAGGAGCATTATTATGAGCATAGCACTGAGCTTTTAGTTGGAAAACTTGAAATTGTCTTATTCCACTCATTTCTGATTTTTCAGTATAATATAAATTTATTGTTTTTCACACTTTTTGAACTCACACATTTACTCACATTTAAATATCTTTGAAATGGGAATGTGACTTACAGTTCATGTGATCAGAAAGAATTATATCTTGCCTTAAATGGCAGTATTAAAATTCTCATTAAAATAGTAGTACATCTTATAATTAATGGCATTTTAGAATTTATAAATTATGATGGCACTTTAAAGTTGATAAAATATAAGATAGTAATGCTAATTATTTATTTCCTAGTCATGTTGTAAGAAAATTTGTTATTATCTGTTGTTCTTCTAGTTATTCCCCTCCCAATACCACTTTAGAGTACCTGGGCCATTTTCAGTGATTCTGTTTCATTCCACACAAGCCAGGCTCAGACTCCCTCCAACCAGAATTGCTCTCACTATTGTTTCCATCTGCACATACTTTTTGATCCTGTTTTAGAAGGACCAGGGGATTGAGCAGCAGCTGCTCCTATGTCCTCATCTTCCCCCACTCTTCCCACAACAGCCCTCTACACGTTCATGTCCCCTTTTAGGCCAGTGTGACAGAATTGGAATACAGTTACTGGTATTGGGAAGTCTCACTTCTGCTCATTCTGGGATGCTGAGGGAACCCACTTCATCCTCTGCTCCCAAACAGGAGCATGGGTCATCAAGGAAATGTTGTCTTTTGTGAATCTTTATTTTGAGTTGGTCGGATAGTGAAAAACTGTACCTGTACTTGGGAGGACAACTGTGTGCTGGCTTTCCAGGCCTGGACTCTTTTAGGGAGGAGGATGAGGCAATCTGGAAGTAGATGTGGTGAAACCATTATCATCAGAGGATTAGCTATTTAAGTTTGGAGTTTTAAGTGGGGCTGGTTTCTATATTTGGGTGTGGTAACTTGAAGACCATATATAGAAGGAATAAGCATATGTATATAGAGTGAGCCTGTTTTATTAATATAGAGATGGTTTTACTTAATATCTTTTCCTTTTATAGCTCCTACCTCCTCTTTAGAATCTTCCAGTAGCATAGAACAAGAAAAGTACTTGCAAGCATTACTGAGTGCAGTTTCTGTCCATCAGAAACTCAGTGGCAATAACCCCCTTACTGTCAGGCCAGCACTTGCTCTGTCTCCAGGTAAGATTTGATATAATGCATTTCTTTTTGATAGCTATGTAAGGTCATATTCATCCCTAGGGTTAACCTCTTTAGTTATTTGCATTGTTTTGTCAACAAGACCCCTTAATGTTTTACCTTATGGTGCTGTAACTTTAGCTTTTATCAGGGTACCACTATAAATTTCTAGTAAATAGTAACCAAATGTAGAGGTTCCGTTATTTCCTTTTAAAAAGAGTAGTAGGAGAGGTGGCAGGAAATACAAAGTCATGTGAGTTTTTTATTCCTGAAATCTGTTTCACACAAAGTTTAAAATATCAGTATTAGAGTTGAATATGTAAGTTGAACATGTTTACTGAATGTATATTTATTAAAATCATCATGTATAAGTTTGAAATTCCTGAAATTTCTGTGGCCTTTTATGATTTGCAGTACAGTTTGTTTTCACTAGATTTGGATGAAGCCATTAAGACTTGTACTAATATTCTGTTTCAGTTATCATGTGATGGAACCCCAAAGGGTTCATGTAGAGGTAACCCTAATGTGTTAGACACAGGAGCATGTGACTTGAGAAGCTGGTCTCCTTGGCTTAATCAGCTATTTGAATTAGCTCAACATAAGCAGAAAGTGGCTTTTCTTGTAAAGTAACACCATGCATGCCTTGCTTCATTTATCATTCAATTCTCTGATTGCACTTGCCAAACCTAACTCTCTGTAATCTTGCAGATGTGTGTATCTCTGAGGAAATAGTAACAGAGCCTTGTTATCTCTATTAAGCTTTGGTACTTAAAAAGTACCATGTTTGGCAGCAATTAGACATGCTACACATGAAGATAACTTTTTGTCATTTGAGTAATGTTAACCCCAACGACATGGTTTTTGTTCTTCTTTTTGGCTGACTTTAGGGACTGAAAGGAGGACTTCAAGAATGTCCACTGTGCTTAAGCAGGTAGTGCCAGGACATTTGGATGTAAACCCATCCAATAGCTTTGCTCGAGGAGGTTAGTAAGACTGATGTTATAACTGAGCCCTGATACAACCTTAAAAGCAGAAAATTGTTTTCTAGATAGTGATACTTTAAATCAACTAATGATTAAATTTGTTTTTAATCACCCTTTTCTAAATGAATGATTAAATGTATTACTAGCATGGTGACAGATAAGTTTAGCCTCATGGAACAAGAGGTATAATAATTGCCGAAATCTTACATACTGATGAGTTTGGGAGCGCTGGATGGGGAGGGGAGCGTGGAGCATGTCTAAATGGTGACTCGGCCCTGGCAGCATTCCACGATGCTTCAGGTATGCAGGGTAGAAAGGCTGAGCACAGAAGCACACACAGCTAGGGCGATGTGAGCCCAGACTCGAAAGCTGTGCCTCCAGTGCTTGTTATTTTTACTCTTGTTCTCAGAAGTGCCAGGTTGAGGAATAAGAGACAATAGTTCAGGATCAACATAAAGACTCTATTTTACAAAATTCACTTGTTTCCCTTTTGAAAACCAAGATTACTATGCACATCTCCTGGGAATCATACTGATTCTTTAGATACTTTTTTTCCCTTCTTCATCAAAACTTTGTGATTGCAGAGTTTCCTAAGAGCTTTCACCCTTCTTCAGTTATCTTCCTAATCAGGCCTTAACATAATTGTATTAGTTTGCTTGGGCTACTGTAACAAAATGCCACACTGTGTGGCTTCAACAACTGTTGTCTGAAGGCTAGGCGTTCAGAGTCAAGATGTTATCAGGTTTGGCTTCTTCCGAGGGCCATGAGGAATAATCTGTTCTGTACCTTTCCTCTAGCTTCTGATGGTTTGCTGGCAATTTTTGGCATCCCTTAGCTTGTAGAAGCATCAGCCATATCTCTGCCTTCATCTTTACATGACATCCCTGTGCACCTGTCTCCAAATTTTCCCTTTTATAAGGACACCAATCACACTGAATTAGGGGCCCACCCCACTGAAGTGTGACCTCATCTTAACTAATTATGTCTGCAGTGACCCTATTTCTAAATGAGGTCACATTTTCTGACGTGCTAGGGGTTAGGATGGCTAAAGCAATACATGAACCATGAAATTCCAGATGTTCCAGATGTTTTACAAAAGGCAGAAGAACCAGAGATCAAATTGCCAACATCCACTGGATCATCGAAAAAGCAAGAGAGTTCCANTGCAAGGAGATCCAACCAGTCCATCCTAAAGGAGACCAGTCCTGGGTGTTCATTGGAAGGACTGAGGCTGAGGCTAAAACTCCAGTACTTTGGCCACCTCATGCAAAGAGTTGACTCATTGGAAAATACCCTGATGCTGGGAGGGATTGGGGGCAGGAGGAGAAGGGAATGACAGGATGAGATGGCTGGATGGCATCACCGACTCGACGCACATGAGTTTGGGTGAACTCTCGGAGTTCATGATGGACAGGGAGGCCTGGCATGCTGCGATTCATGGGGTCGCAAAGAGTCGGACACAGCTGAGTGACTATTAGGATGACAAAAGAAGAATTTGACAAAAGAAGAATTTTGATGGGGTGGGAGGCACACAGTTTGACCTGTAACAATTATATGTGGCTTTTTCCTGAACTTTTAAAATACTTGTTGTTTTAAAGTTTAAGACACAGTCTTCAGTCTTCTCCTCATTTCTTTCTTGGTGAGTTTGAACTAAAGATAGTACAGTGTATTTCTCCTAAGGTTTCTGGTATTTCTGTTGCCAGGAACTGCTTTTGGGATTTGGTTTGAAGCTGCAGTCCTCTTATTTCTTTATTTGCCATCTGAAAGCTTATATTAACAGGCATGTCAGCACCTTTTCCCTTTAACTTTTAGTAGAATGCAACTTCTTGCATTTATATAGTTGAAACCCTCCCATCCCCATCCTACTCTTGATTTTTGTCTTCGTAAACTTCATCAACAACAAACATATTATCTATTCCTCCACTTTGCCAGGTGACCTATATTATAAATTTTAGGTATGAAACTGTCTGTTTCTGTGTTGGTACCTAAGGCTTAAGGATGTTCACCAATATATTTCAACTACAGTATCTTTTCTTTTTTTATATTGGCCTCAGACATGGATTTTTTTATGCAAGGGAATCCCCACTAGTGGTTACATTCTACTCTTGGGTCCTTTCTTTTCTACTCTCAAATGTACCTGGAAAGCTGTATTTACATCTTAGGGTTAAACTCTGTTTAATTTGTTTGTGACTCTTTCTATGCATAATGAGGCCATAATTATTATTTATGATCCCCTTCCCAAATATTTTCTCCTAAAAATTACTGTAAACTTGGTGTGTTTCCTTATGACAGGCTTTTGCTTCTAAGCAGGTCCATCTCTTAATTCTTCTTTCCCAAAGCCTCCACATCTCCCAAGGTCCCAGTGAGTAACTGGAAGATGAAATGTGGCCGCTTCCTGACACCTTAAACTTCTGTGTCCCTTGAGCTGCGTTTCTTTGCCTCTTCTGATAGCATCAGTTCAGTTCAGTTCAGTTCAGTCACTCAGTCATGTCCAACTCTTTGCGACCCCATGAATCGCAGCATGCCAGGCCTCCCTGTCCATCACCAACTCCGGAGTTCACTCAGACTCACGTCCATTGAGTCCGTGATGCCATCCAGCCATCTCATTCTCTGTCGTCCCCTTCTCCTCCTGCCCCCAGTCCCTCCCAGCATCAGAGTCTTTTCCAGTGAGTCAGCTCTTCACATGAGGTGGCCAAAGTACTGGAGTTTCAGCTTTAGCATCATTCCTTCCAAAGAAATCCCAGGGCCCGTCTCCTTCAGAATGGACTGGTTGGATCTCCTTGCAGTCCAAGGAACTCTCAAGAGTCTTCTCCAACACCACAGTTCAAAAGCACTGATAGCGTCATCCCTCCACATATAGAACAGCAGGAAAGGACTAGGGCAAGCTTGGGAAATCTCAGAAGATTCCCCTGTTAACATGAACATGGCAGGCAGACTCACACTCAGATAGGCCAGGGCATGACTACATGTAGACACTTGCACACCTTGCCATTAGTTCATTTCCTTGTTCCCATTCTCAAGTATAGTCTTCATTTTTCCAGAGAGCCAGGTACCACTTCACCAGCAGTTCCTCATTTACCCTGTGTGGAAAGAGCCTCCTATCTTGAAATCTCCCTACCAACCTTCTCCTTTTTTCTATTCTATTTTCACTGTTTTTCCATTCCTTTTCATTGTCATAGAATCTTAGTTCCTGCTATCCTTCTTATGCTTGCTCCACTGTGCCTCTTATCTACCCTGATGAATGAGGGTTTAGACTGACCTCCACCTTCTTCTTCACCCTTTTGCAGTCAGGGTGGTCACTTAGCATTGAGCATGCATGTTGAAGAGGTCCTAAGACAGGAGAAGCAACGTTTTTGCTTCTTAACTGCAAGAACCAGTTAAGAAAAAATGAACATGTGAATAAATAACATTGCTTTTCATTTAAAATGACAGTAGGTTTTATGCCCTATGAGCAAAATGCAGATATTTGCGACTTGGATAAATTATCTTGTGTAGAAAAATGCCATGAGAAAATCCGCCTCTTAAATATAAAAATGAAATAGCTGGATGTATTTGAGAAGTAGCCACACGGAGGAAAATTTTTTAATTTTTCCTCCTTTACATTTCCACAGCCCTTTAAATTACTCAGCAGTGTTATTTTATCCTTAAAATAACCTTCAGGACAGGTGTTTCAAGAGACTTTGAGAGATGACATAACCTAGCCAAAATCACTTAGCAAATAAGAGCAGAACTGGGACTAAGATTAGTTCAGTCCATTTCAGTGCAGCATCCCCTGAATATAACTTATACGTCATGCATTTTGCTAGGCATAAGGTTACTTTAATAAATGTAGTATGCTGTTCCTACATCCAACCCTAGCATCTCTTTTCCTTCTTTTCTTTGCTTTGTTCTGAACAGAGTAGAGAGAATAATACCATTGCTCAGGAAACTCACGCTCTGAACAACACTGCATTCCCATGGGTGGGATGAACTAGATGACTTCTTCCCTGAAGCAACCTCTTTATCCAGACCCTTCTGGACAGATCCAGGGCCACATGGTTGCTTAGGTAACAAGACACTAAGAGTTTGGTTCAGTTATATTCAGACTCAAACTGCGATCCTACCACTTAGTGTATGATAGTAAGCAACTTAGGAAACTTCTTCATTTTCAGTGTCCTCATCTGTAAAGTGGAGATAATAAATAGTATGTTAGCTTTCAAGTGGTTATAAGGAAAGAATGAAACATATGTAAAGCGCTTAACTTAGTAACTGGCTCGTTATTAATAGGAGCTCAGTGAATGTCAATTCCATTATTATTATTGAAGTTATTGTCATTATCGTTGCTTAATACTCCACTGAAATGGGAGGGAAGTCTATATTTGAATGTAAATTGCCTTAAGTCTGGTTGCTCCTCACTGGCAAAAGGCAAGCAGATAAAGGAAATGTGCCTTAGGCCTAGACCAATAACTTTCAGATTTTTTTGATCACTACTTATGGATATAAAATATATTTCTTATTGTATGTATACATATACTTTGTATATGTATGCAAAATGTATATAGACTATAATGAAAGTTTCACAAAACAGTATTCATCTATATACCACAAGCAGAGCACATACCTTTTTTCTGTTCTAATCTGTTTCACTTCTTTAAAAATACAGTTTGACCTTCTAAAATCATTTCACAAACCACTAAGGAGGACTCTGCAGTTTGGAAACACACACCTCCAGGTTGGTGTTAACATGCTCAGGACACATATTTGACACCTGAGAATCACTTAGGAAAATAAGTAGACCTCACCACCAACGAAGTAGTGTCATACCTTTGGGTAACATGATTGCCAGATGTAATTACAGTTGTTTAAGTCCTGTGTTGGCCCCATATCAGTACAGGCTGTTTTCTCGTTGCTGATTCTCTGCTCAGTGATAAATACTTGGCAGTTTTTCGTTAATGAGGCTCTGTTTGAGAAAGTACTTAATTATTTTAAAATTTAATACCCCTTTTATTCTTTCAGGGCAAATAACTGAGTTCAGGATATAGTAGAAAACCACAACAGTTCACATGTATCAATTTTCAAAAAGAAAATAATCAACAAATGTTTGCAGTACCTACATTTCAGGTTCTCAGCATGGAGATAAGACTATTGGTGGGGAATTCCCTGACAGTCCAGTGGCTGGGACTCTGTGCTTTCACTGCTGAGAGCCCAGGTTCAATCGCTGATTGGGGAACTAAGATCCCACAAGACACATGGCACAGCCAGCAACAGCAAAGACTAAATGTGATTAGGTCTCTGCCCTTTGGAACACACAATCAAGTAGAATAAGATGTGCAAATAATCAGTGTGCTATGGGATCAGAGTTCAAATAGAGCTCTCTACAACTCTAGGGACAGTCAGGAATGGTTTTCAGAGTTTACATTGTTCCTGGATCTTAAGGAATAAGGAGTTTGTCAGGTAAAGAAATGGGAGAGGGTCATTCTAGGCTGACGGACTAGCGTAAGAAAATGATATATTTAGAGAACAATATCTCAAAATCAGGGAACCAACCACTCAGGCGTCACTATAAGCAAGCATTTACTGATCTGTATTTCAGTAGGAAAGCTCAGAACCTTGACAGAAAGGAGACTAGTAAGCTCCTTTGTTCTGTCTTGCAGTAGCACTTTCTGTGTACCGTCAGCCAGCACCTCTGCAGCCCTGAGCTTTCTGACTTCTTTCAGCTACTGAAGCCATCAGTGCCGTTCGTTTCCTGTTTCCAAAGGAGTGAGGCAGAAATGAAAGATCATGTCTGATGATTTTTCTTTTATCAAATTATGTCATATTTATGCAGTTTTGAAATAGATAGCTTAATTATCCTGCCATTAATGTTTTCAATCCTTAATAAGAACAGAATCGTTTTCCTTAAGTGACTTGAGCAGTTCTTTTGCTCAAGAAAGAATACAACTGTGACTTACTTCTCACCATGTTTGTTATTACCAGGTAGTTTGCCACAGTCACGAAGCACTTTCTGTCAGAAAAAAAAAACAATTACTCAAATTACAAAAGTATTATCTTTGATACTACCTATCATTTTGGTGCAAGTAGGGACTTTAGGAGAAGTCATTACGTCAGCCATCACAAGCTATATTTTTTGTGGCATTGGGTATTGTCACAGGATCATAAATTTTTGCTGTGCATAACTATCAGCTTATGGGAAATAAATGGAATTTCCAAGTGAAAAACGAAAAAAGAAGATAGTGTGGCAATGCTTACTGCTCTACTGCAAAAACATGCCCTTATGTTATTCCAAATGGTTGGTAGAGTTTCATTCCTGATATGATGCCCTTGCTCAAAGAATAAATATGTCATATAGCAAATCGTATTTGCAAATCAGTTAGCCTCATTAAGTACCAGGACCAATGTATTCCTAACATTCACTCTCTCCCCAAATTCCTTAATTTTATTGTAGAAATATGTTTCTCACCAAACAACCACCTCTAAAAGCTTATTCCATTTGGTATAATTTTTTAGTGGCACTCTTTGCTGTGCTGTCCATTTCATTGTGCTTATAATATTTATAAACAAGTGCTGAAATTTCATTTAACAGACACTCAGTTCATCTTTTTGTGTGACTGTTTATTTGTTAATCAAATAAGCTTTTTACTTTTTAATCAAATCTTCTGCTTTTATTATATTTACATTTTCCCTATTGTTAATTTAATTTTAAAAATTAACCTGTTCTTCTCTTATGCAATTTGCTCTGATGTCTGCTGCTATGTACATTTCATTCCTCCTTCCTTCTTTAATCTTACCTACCAGTGCATGGGTACAGAGATAAATGTTTTACTCAGTCCAATCCCAAATCTTCAGCTAAGGGAAGAGTCCTTAATCAAGGTACTGTATTATTTGTCCTGATGTATCAGTGTTTTTAACCATCTTCATATGAAGGCATATGTGTTACAAGTAACTTTTTTTACATTTGTTTGTCAAATTGTATTCTTTATCCTCATCTACATTCTGAATTTCCCCTGTGACTTCATTTACAAAAAAATTAACACTTGCTATAGTATCTAAGAAACTTCATAGGTTATAATAGATTCATCCATATTAAGCAGAAATTAGAAAACCTTTTCTTAAGAACTGATCTTCTGACCTTATAGATGCTTATAAAGAGAGAAACAGATATGACATTATCATGGTGACTTCTGGTCACCTAGAAACATAGCTTGATTTAATATTTGTCAAAGATTAAAGCTTCTCAAAGAGCCTTTCCAAATCTAAAAAAAGCTCTTTAGGGAAGTAGTAGCAGTGTTACGTACCCCTGTGACTCCATCACCAGCCTGACACCACAGTCTATGGGCATTTCTAAGGACCTCTGTCAAATTCAAGATGTATTATATGCCTTTGTGTTTAAATATTTCATATTTGATAGTCTAACTTGCATATAAAATGCGTGATTTTTCTAATTAATATAATTAAGGTCAATTTAAGAGATTCTTCCTAGTAGCTTAGCTTCTTCTTTCCCTTAGAAGACATCTGCTTCTGACTGTCCCTCTTAAGTAAAGCCTCCTAAGAGTGAAATGCACATTACTAAATTTATAACTTTTCACTGTTTTTCCTGGATACTAGGGGGGGGAAGATAAAAATATAATCTTTACTGACTTAAAATTACATCATTTTGGCATGATGTGCAAATATTAATTCTAAATCCAGCCTCAAATTTTAGTGGATTTAGTAAAGTTCTGATTTACTTTTTAAGATGGATTTCTTATTGAACTGACTAAAGCAGAAGAATGTTCCTTGCTTCTTTCTTGAAGCCATGAGGAATTTACTCCCATGTTCTCTTCCCTAGGCTTCATTATTGTCTCCTGCCCACGCTTTTTTCTTTCCTAGAGTCAGTGCACTCTATTTATGATCTCAGTATGTATTTATAAATACTGAATTCACATCAGTATGCAAAAATAGAATTGACTTGGGTGATTTCTTAAGTTCCTGTGAGCCAAATGATTTTTGGAAATGCTATGTTGAATAATGCTTATATGATGCAGATGACCAATATGATATGTGATTACTTAGATGAATTAATTGGCTATTACCTCTAAAACCATACCTGCAGAGCACGCATCTTTTTCCCTATCCAATGGCATTCTCACATCAGAGTATCTCACTCAACTGTTTTGACTTTTGTGAAGGTGTTTGGGCAAGTCTTCGCTCTAGCACTCGCCTGATCAGCTCTCCAACATCCTTCATTGATGTTGGCGCCCGGCTGGCAGGCAAGGATCACTCGACCTCCTTCAGTAACAGCACTTACCTGCAAAACCAGCTCTTGAAACGTCAAGCAGCCCTTTATATATTTGGTGAGAAGTCACAGCTAAGGGTAAGATTTCTTTTTCTCACTTAGAAACTTCATGGATACAGGAAGGCAGCTTCTAAAACTTATTTCATAAACCAATTTTCCTAGAATTTTTTTTTTTTTGCAGCTTGGATTCTTAAGCTGGAGTTAATAATCAATCTCAAAAAAAGTAGCTCATGAATATGTTTACATACGTATGTCTGCCTGTACTTATGTAGAAGGAGATACGTATGCATACACACATATGCATATTTGTTGCCCGTGAAAAAAGTGCTTATTCATAATCATTTTCTTTTTTCTTTTATTGAAGTATAGTTGATTACAATGTTGTTAATTCCTGTTTTACAGCAAAGTAATTTGGTTACTCATAATGTATACATTCTTTTTTTAATATTCTTTTCCATTATGGTTTATCATAGGATACTTTTTTTAATTGGAGGATAATTGCTTGGGGCTTCCCTGGTGGCTCAGATGGTAAAGAATCCACCTGCAATGCAGGAGACCCAGTTCGATCCCTAGGTTGGAAGGATCCCCTGGTGGGCATGGCAACCCACTCTAGTATTCTTGCCTGGAGAAGCCCCATGGACAGTGGAGCCTGGTGGGCTACAGTCCATAGGGTCATAGAGAGTCGGACATGACTGAGCCACTAAGCTTAGCACACAAATCTATACATTCTTTTTTAATATTCTTTTCCCTTATGGTTTATCATAGGATATTTTTAACTGGAGGATAATTGCTTTACAATGTTGAGTTAGTTTCTGCTGTACACCACCCTGAGTCAGATATAAGTATATATATATTCTTTCCCTCTTAAGCCTCCCCCCAGGCCTTGGGTCATCATGGAGCGCCATGCTGATCTCCCCATTACACACAGCTTCCCGCTAGCTATCTGCTTTTCACATGGTAGTGTATATATGTCGATCCTGCTCTCTCAATTCATCCTCCTCCTTCCCCGCTGTGTCCACAAGCCCCTTCTCTATGTCTGTGCCTCTATTCCTGTCCTGCACACAGGTTCATCAGAAACATTTTGTAGATGGATATATATGCAGTAATATACAATATTTTACTCTTTCTGACTTACTTCACTCTGTATGACAGATTCTAGGCTCATCCACATCACTACAAATGACCCAATTTTGTTCCTTTTAGTGGCTGAGTAATATTCCATTATTATATTCTTCATTGTTTAATGGGTAAAGAAGTTGTGGTACGTAATCATTTTGAAAATCAGCATAGACATCAAGACTATTAGGGAGTATACATTTGAAAAAAGAAGAAAGAAGGCTATTCAGGCTGTGGTTTTCCACTCTCAGTTCAGCTTCCAGAATCTGTGCCCATGGCAAAACAGATGTTTCTGCTCTTCGTAAACCTGTTGATAAAGCTATAGGAAGGAAGAAGAGTGGGAAGAGGAGTATGGCACCGCATATGGAAGCAAGGGAAGGCCAAGGTTGTACTTCTTAGGTTACATTTTTTTAAGATTTCTCAAGGCTGTATAGAGAGACATATGTCCTCTAAGACATGTCAGAAAATGTAAACTATTAATTAGCTGCTAATCAACTTTATTCTTACTTTTCAGTTATTATGCTAAAGAGCTTCACTGTGCTCAAGTCCTCTAAATTGTAAAGACAGTCTCTATGTCCAAAAGCAACATTAATTCTTCTGGACTTAATGTTTTGCAATTCACACATTACAAAATAAATTTCATCGTTACTGACAGGTGTGTGGGAAATAAAAAGTATTGGTTAATTAAGAAATCCTCTCAAGTTTAGTCCAGGGCTGCAGTGAGCACTGGACAATCTAGGCATACCTTCAGTTGAACTAAAGAATGGAGGCTGCAAGCAGGATCCCTCAGGCTTGGTCCAAAGGATGCCAGAGCCTGAGTCAGCTCCTCTGTGGCAATCTAGCTGGCACTTCTCCCGTGGCCTGGACTGCTGTAGTCACTTAGTCTCCAGGCTTTAGGGCAGAATGAAACTGCTGGGTAATGCCCAGTTTTAAAATATGCACACGTGTCTTCTGATACAGCAGGTAATCTTATGTCCAGAAAATAATTGGGACACTTTTCAACAGTAGCCCAGGGAGGCCTGCACAGCCTCCTTGGCACCAGTGTGTTTCCCACAGCACAGACTTTTCACACTTAAGCACACCACTTATGATCTGAGTTATTCCCCAAGGTTTGTCTCCTGAATGCACATCTCCACCATTCCCTCTGCACATCAGTCTTCAGATAAGCTGTCTGATCAGGCATATACACGTAAGAAAGACTGGCCACTTAAGACCCTTCCTCCTTTCTCCCCTCCCTTCTCTCTTTCATCAATACAACATTATATTTAAAAAGCATAATTCCACAATCCCAAACAAAATTCATGGCACGTTAGTTATTAGGATTTTCGTGTATTCCATTCACATTTTTTGTTGAACTCCGTCTGTAGATGTGGGTGCATGTCTGTCTGATGTGTGCCTCAGTCTGGCCAGTACAGTGCTGCCTAGCTACAGCTCCACACCTTTTTCTCCCAGCAAAAGGAACCCAACACAGGAAACCCATAAGTGAGAGTGACTTATTCTAAATAATCTGGAATTGGCTTTATTTGCCATTTTAATTCATGTACTTTAATATCTTGGTGACAAATTCCTTATAATCTGACAGTGTGTCTCAGCACTATGGTTGATAACTCCTGCTTTATAAGATAAGTATGAAAGTGATATTCTGTCAGTCATGTCCAACTCTTTGTGATGCCATGGACTATAGCCTGCCAGGCTCCTCTCTCTCTGGAATTCTTCAAGTAAGAATACTGGAGTGGGTTGCCATTCCCTTCTCCAAGGATCAAACCTGGGTCTCCCGCATCGCAGACAGATCATTTAATGTCTGAGCCACCAGGGAAGCCTCTTAAGGTAAGTATACCTACCTCAAGTGTAGATGGGAAGTAGAAAAGAATCTAGTTGTCCTGAAAAATAAACTATTTCTTATGTATTAGAAGCTTTTTTTAAATTTATATAACACACCACTGTAAATCAATTTAGTATACTTCAATTAAAAGTTTAAAAAATAGACAACAACAACAACAAAAAAATGCTGCTGTATAGCACAGGGAACTATACTCAGGAATATAAATGTTCAAATATCTTGGTAAGTATATCTGGATTATAATAAGTGTTTTGAATTGTATGTAACTTTTAAAGTAAAGCCAAAAAAATGTTAAAAAAAACTTGAAAATGTGACTAAAATTTTACACATAGTTGATAAACCAAAATATCCAACAATTTGGAAAATTATCCAGTGATTGAAAGAATTATGAAGTCTATTATATTATACAACATGGAAACATGACTTGAGATAAAGAACCTAGCAGTATGAGAACGTGAGTTCCTTTCTGTTTTTCTTTATCATCTATATGTAAAATTACAGTAGCATACAGCTTTTTTATTTTTATTTTTTATTGAGATACAGTACAATACACTAGAGGATTTTTCCTACATTTTAGATTATTTAGAGTAGCTCCCTACAGGTGGAATTACTAAGACAAAGAAACTTTTTTTCTTAATATATGTTGGAAATGCTTTTTAAAGAGAAAAAAAAAACACAAAAAACTTGGGAGTTTTTGCTTTTTATTTGAAAACTTTTATAGGCCTTTAAAAACTACTCTAACCAGTATAAAACATGAAATGGACCCTATATATAATTTTTGGCAGCAATTTTGCTTAGTTGTGATAAAATACAAATAACATAAAATTTACTGTCATAACATATACACTTTAGTAGTGCTAATCACATTCACATTATTGTATAGTCAGTCTTCAGAAAACAGATGATCCTGTTTTGAGTAATTTGGGCAGGATATGAAGAAAGTGAAAAGAACATGAGAAAATTCATTCATTCTTTTCCATAAGAAGCTGGAGAACTTTTAAATCTTCAGAAGTAGGCAACTAGATTATCAGAATAAACTATTTCAGTGAGCCATCAATTTAGCGTTCTTTAGTTAATATTGAACACTCACCTGGAAAAACTCCATGTGCATTAAAAATACAAAAATTCTGTATGAGTTTTTACCTGAGTAAAAGTATTCAAATAAATATAGATTGAAATATATGTCATATTGAGTGGAAAAAATTGTCCAAAAGTTAGAAATCAACAAAGCCTCTCATGTTTTACTGTATATCATTTTTTTTGTTATTGGCTTTAAAAGAATAACTACAATATTAGTAGTCTTAGGACAGTGAGACAGTGATTTCTATTTCCTTCTCAATGTTTATCTCTACTCTGTTTTTTTCATTTTCACAGTGGCTATGTTTTACTTGCATAATAAGATACAAATGTGTGTGTCTATAAACTTTAAGTTGTAGAGCTTTGGAACCTCAATAGCATATTACCTTTTAATTGTAATGCACATCTTAGAGAGATTTAGTTTACAGTTTGGGGTTAGTCATGCATTATTGGTTCCTCTTTAGACTTCCAGGTTCATGGCCTTATAAGAAAGTGAAAGTGAAGTCGCTCAGTCGTGTTCAACTCTTTGAGACCCCATGGACTGTAGCTTATCAGGCTTCCCTGTCCATGGGATTTTCTAGGCAAGAGTACTGGAGTGGGTTGCCATTTCCTTCTCCAGAGGATCTTCCCGACCCGGGGATCAAACCCAGGTCTCCCACATTGTAGGCAGACGCTTTACTGTCTGAGCCACCAGGGAAGTCCTCATGGCCTTATAAGTGGCCTCTATTTGGTGCTATAAGCTCCATCAGATAGATTCCAGTCTACAAGTAGTCTCTTCAAGTTTCAGAATGAGAAGTCAAGTCAAACCACTAGACCTTACTAAATATCTCTTTCCAGCAATACTGACGCATTAGCCACACAAGATTGACCTTCTTGACCCATTGCAGCCCCTGCAGCTCCTTGGCCTCAACTGACTATATATTATTAAGCATTACCCTGTTGAGAACATTGCTCTTTTACCTGTTATACTTCATCTGCTTAATTCTCTGCATCTTCATCCACAGAACTTCAAGTTAGAATTTGCTTTAAATTGTGAGTTTGTTCCTGTTGAATATCATGATATCCGACAAGTGAAAGCCAGCTTCAAAAAGCTGATGAGGGCTTGTGTTCCAAGTGCCATCCCTACTGACTCAGAAGTGACCTTCCTAAGAGCCCTGGGAGACTCTGAGTGGTTCCCACAGGTAATATTTGGAACAGCTTGTCTTCTAACTCAAGGAAAGAGAGTCCCAAGGGGATATACAAAATTGATATTTGAGGAAAAGATTATTATATTCCCCACTACCTGACACTCTCCCCCCTTCTTGTGTGTCCTCTATAAAGGCCTTTCAGTTCCAGGGCACCACTTGATGTAGGAGGTGCAGGGGTGGAATTCTTCATCCTTGGGTTTTTCTGTGTTACTGAAATTTGGTCTCCATAACATGCTAAGAAAGATTATTGTTTTTTTAGGTGGAAACTTTTTGATACATAACAAATTTAATCAACATGTATTTATAAGGCTTCTGGTCTGTCATTAGCAGAGTGATAATCCAGGACAGAACGTGACTTCTGTAATGGCTCCAAGGGCCTTTTCCTCTTACTTTCTTTCTTTTTGTCTCTACCCGTTCCATCTCTCTGGATTTTGGATTCATCCCCCAAACCAGCCCACCAGAGGCACATCGGATGCCCTGAAGCCTTCTTAAGGTTTAGGAAAAACCACTTATCCTTCCTTCAGCTAAGTCAGTCTTGTGATGTTTTCAACTGAACTCCTATCGAGAAATTAAGGAAATAGGTATGCCAGCACATAACCCACATGTCTTCCAAACCATAGAAAGAACGGTATTTATGACATGCATGTTTCAGACACTGATGCAGACATTTGGCCAAGAGCCCCTCTGCAGTACAGCCGTGTCTTTAGGCCTCTCACGCTTGTTCATTACTCCCCCACCCAACAGGAGTGCACAGCCCCTCCCTCCCCTGTCTACATCAACCTCCAAGTCTCCATCCTCTTTTTTTTCCCTGTTCCTCGCTTGAGGAGGAAAATAGATTGTTTCCCACAGTATATGGGACTAAAAAGAGGGGGAGGGGAGCCAGGAAATGATGTAAGTACCCAGGGCAGTGACTATTCTCAAGGTACTTAAACTCTAGGAAAACAGCCACATATACATACTTAGCTATAAATCTGTATGAGACTGTGCTAATTACTGTTAAGGCAATTCAAGATACTTTGAAGTAGCCATGGAAGCTGAGCAGTCAGTTCTCCCTTCTGTTCCTAAGCTATGAGCCCCAGCCCCAAAATGTTCCCACCACTCAGCCTGTCTGTTTCTGCTATTCTGCATTCTGCATTCTTCTCCTTACTTCATAGTGGATCTATATCAGAAATTAGTGACTAAAAACAGTGGAAAACATTGTCCCACTTGGGATATTGGCAATTTAAAAGTTAACTTAGAGCAGATGCTAACTAAGCCCAAGAGAATTCAGGCCTGGTAATAGTTGTGTTATAGGAACTTTTGGGTGAGGAGCTTCCCATTCCTGGAGGGGACACGTGCCTTTTTCCTGTTTTTAAAATAGCCTAGCTCTTTAAAATATGTTGGTGGGGGTGTTTAAATTCCAAGTTGGATTCATTCTACAAATTATGTCAAGTAAGGCTTAAAAAAATGTTTTTTAAATCAGAATGTTACACATTTAGTTTTGAGATCTATATGCTCTGCTCACAACCTAATTGTTCATTAGGGACTTTGAGTCAGTTGGCTTGCCTCAAAAAGCCGAGTACAAATGCAAGTTTTCTTCTCATTTAATACACAGTACAAATACTTAAGTGTACGATTCACATTTGATAGAAGCAATATCTTTTTTATAATTTCTCTAGGGAAATGCATTTTATATATATTTTGTAGTATTTTTCTTTCTCCTAAGACTTTTGGTATGGATATTTTCTCTAGTATGAGAGGTTTTTAAAATATAAAAAGTGTACAGTTCAGTTAAAATGAAAAATATGAAAGATACTTTTTAGTATATTTACAAAGTTGTGCAGCCCTCTGAGATAAAACATACCACATCATATAATAAGAAATTTTAAATACAATAACTGTATTGCAAGGGCCACTTAAAACTGTCTTTGCCACTCCATAGAATTATAATAGCTCTTTGGCTTTGAGGGGAATCTTATGAGCTCAATTTACTTCATTATGTATCACTTGAACACATTGTTTTAAATTGTGTCATTGTTTAATCTTGATTTGGATGAAGAGTTTTAATTGTTTAAAATTTATGTGATTCTTTGTTGTTGAAATATTTTATCCCTAACTTGTTTATCTAAGGTTGATAGCAAGAGTGTCTGTTCTTGGTGCTCAGAAAGCACTTGGTCTAAATGTGGCCTCTGTTCCTTTTTCTTAGCTTCATAGGATATTGCAGCTGGCTGTGGTTGTTTCAGAAGTACTTGAGAATGGTTCCTCAGTTTTGGTGTGTTTGGAAGAAGGCTGGGACATCACTGCACAAGTAAATTATTAAACCGTATTTTCTGATAATTTTATATTTGTATTTCAATTGAATTATTTTAAAATTCTGCAGGTGAATCTTTTGTATAATGACTAATGTGTTTATGGACAGAGAAGGTACTCTGTTAAACACTGCCTGGTACCCATCAAAAAGCTCTGTGCCAGGAGTTCCTAGGCCCTCCACAGCCTGAGCGCTCTGACTTGGGCCATCAGGCCCCACAGAGCACCACCACAGATGCGCCATGCAAGCGTGACCAGCAGTGTAGGACTCAGGCCATCTTTCCTATGTTTTCTCAGTTCTTTCTCTGGTTCTGTTAGCCCCTTCTTTACTCACGCCAAAATATGAGTATAATCTACAGGAGAATGTTAGTCTACATCTCCCAGAAGATGTAGGTTTGAACTGATCCTCTGACCTTGTTGATTAACCTAAGAGAAAGCCACAGTCAGCAAACTGGCCAGACAAGGATTAAATTCTTAATTCTCTATAGAAAAATGTAACCAAAATGAATTTGAGTCTTACTTTTTAATGGAAAACTTGTAGAATTAATACAGTTAGTTGTCCTGGACAAGTTAGCAAACAAATTTGCCATCCAGATAACTTTGCTTGTAGAGTAGCTGTTATCAAAATGAAGTGCTTTGTCTTAGCAGTAGGAATTTTTTGGGCCTGAAAGTAATGAAGTATCCAACCTTCTTGTGCCCTAGGTGACCTCCCTGGTTCAGTTGCTCAGTGACCCCTTTTATAGGACACTTGAAGGCTTCCGGATGCTGGTCGAGAAAGAGTGGCTCTCTTTTGGCCATAAATTCAGCCAGCGGAGCAGCTTGACCCTCAGCTGTCAGGGCAGTGGTTTCACTCCCATCTTCCTACAGTTCTTAGATTGTGTACACCAGGTAAGTACAACAAGTTTAAATCGACTAGATACAAAAGAAAGAGCAGAACTAGCATTTATTGAGTATTGCATTGCTGTGCCAGGTATCTTTATGCCATAACTCTGATGGACTCAGCCATAGACTTGATGAAACCTCAGCGGTAGATTTCTGGAAGTGGAAAAGAAAAAGAACTAGTTGATTTCTTTTTTAGTTTCTGTTTATTTATTGGCTGTGCTGGGTTTTCATTGCTGCACAGACTTTCTCTGGTTGCGGCAAGCAGCCTTCTCATTGCGGTGGCTTCTCGTGTTGCAAGCCAGTGCTCTAGAGTGCTAGGGCCTCAGTAGCTGCAGCACACAGGCTTCATTACCCTGAAGCATGTGGAATCTTCCCGACCAGGGGTCAAACCCACGTCCCATTCATTGGCAGGCAAATTCTTAATCATTGAACTGCCAGGGAAGTTCAAACTAGCTGGTTTCTGAAATTTAGACAGCTGAGCTGGTTGTTGAGCTTGATCCCAAGTGAAGGGGTTATTCTTGTTTAGTCACTAAGTCATGTTCTACTCTTTTGCAACCCCATGGACTATAGCCTTCCAGGCTCCTCCATCCATGGGATTTCCCAGGCAAGAATACTGGAGTGGGTTGCCAATTTCTTCTCCAGGGGATTTCCCAACCTGGGTATCAAGCCCACATCTCCTGCATGGCAAGCAGGTTCTTTACCACTGAGCCACCAGGGAAGCCCCAAGTGAAGGGGTCAGCACTCTAAATTACCACCTACCAAGAAGAGAAACAAACTTGGGCTTGCTCTCTAAGAAAATTTGTTCTAGCATAGAATAGCAAAAATCTCTAGGTGATGGTGGGGCTTGAAATCCTATACGTGGTCTTCCCAGTTGGGGAAAACCCTACCTTGTGCCTGAGAATTTAGGAGAGGTAGAGCCTAACCCTCGAGAAAGAATTAGGGCCCGACCAGGCAAGCCTCTGAGGTTGAAAACAATGGCTCAGTTCTACTGGGTGACATAATCAGGACTAATCAAAGAGCCAGACAGAAACAAAGGTATGTAATGCAGTCAAATCCAGTGGGAACAGGGAGATGTGAATGTTCTGGGCTCCCTCCTACCTTCATCTCAGGCTTTGGTCAGGATAGGGCTTGAGAACTGGATGGCACTGAGTTTGCAGGTTGAAGGTGTTGGCACCAGTGGCTCAACTAGCCTGGAAAGAACAAGGTTCGTGCTTTCAGCTGTGTTTCATCAACAGTGAATGGGTTCTGACATGTCACACATATTTGTCAGAATGGTGAACCTCTTTGAAATTGAAATACCTTGGCCTCAAGTATCTATTGAAAGGAAAAGTAAAAATATTTTTAGGAACCAGTTTTGGAACTAGGTCATCGTATGTATGATTGTGTTTTGATTGTTATTCTATTAATCACTTCACCAGCTTTATCAATTCACTTTATATTTTTAAAAATTATTTAAAGTGTATAATTCAGTAGTTTTTAGTATGTTCATAGAGTTGTACAACTACCGCAAGCAATTTCAGATTGTTTTATCACCCGATAAACAAACTCCATACACATTAGCAGTGACCTGTACACCACCCCCGCCTGGATGCCATTCCCAGCATACACACACACTGGAGGTTATGTTTTTGATTGCTCCACAGCTTTTTAAAGACCTACTGAATAATTTTAATTGATTTGAGCAGCATCTGGAGAAGCTGGCTGCAAGGTTGAGCTTATGCTTTTAAACTCTTTGTAGCAAATTATATATTTGCTTCCTGTTGGAATATTAGCCTTTTGATTCAGATTCCTTTCAGCAAATAGATGAGGGAGAAGCATGAAGTCCATTGTCTGTGAAACAGAAAACTTAACTGAGACCAAAGGAGATGTGCGGGCATCTCTTCTCACTGCTGGACAGGTGAAGGCATACCTGTTCTTCATGAAGCACTCATCTCACACTTACTATGCTGACCAAGTGTGCCAGGCTATTTCCTGCCTCCCTCTCTGCCTCCCACCCACTGCAGTCATTGCTAATACTTCTTGACCACTTACTATTATGCCAGGCACTATTCTCAGCACTACATTTCATGATTCTTTCTAGGTAATCTTTGAACCTTTTTCATACCTCTTCATTTGTAATCTAATGAACCATCTATAGACTTCCCTTGATAGCATCTATACACTAGGATCTATCTATCAATAAATGTCTACCGCCTTCTACTTAAACTGAGAATTCTTGGTAGCAGGGTCTATGTCATAATTAGTCTTCATATCCCTAATATCTAATTATAATTTCAGTCTCTGGAGTGTAGTATACCCTCAGTAAATACGTACAACAAATGAATACATGAAAATTTGAATGACCACCTGGTTCAGCCTTATTCAGGCTCTTGTTACCCTTCATCAGGACCATCTCGGATATCCAAAATACAGTTGCTAGTAAAATCTTCTGAATGCTCAGATATGATGCTGTTATCCTCTTTTATAAAAATATTTAAAGCAGACAAACTTTCAGTGGCTCTGTGTCATAAGGAATTACTCACATCCAACTTGAATATAATACTGTCAAAAATCACTTGAAAGGTTTTTAAGGCTCCTCGCTTTATGTCTGTGTTGTCTCAATAAGTACACTCAATCAGTTTTACCCCTCCATTGAAATAATATCACTGTTTATTCAGTTGAATACTAGATGAAGCAACTGACTGTCTTTTAATGTCTTTGGCATATAAAAATGTGTATCTTTAACAATTAAAGTCACAGTCTTCATAATGTGGTGTTCACACTTAAAGAACACGTAGGAATTAAAAAGCACAATAGAAAAAAATCAGTAAAACCAAGAGCTGGTTCTTTGAAAGGGTAAACAAAATCAACAGACTTCTAGCCTGGCTGACCAAAAGGAAAAGAGAGAAGCTCCGCCCACCCCCCCCAAAAAAAAAAAAGAAATGAGAAAGGAGAAATCTCAGCTGATAATACAAAGACCATAAGAGAATACTATGAACAATTATATGCCAACAAATTTGACAAGCTAAAAAAAAAAATGAACAACTCCTGGAAACATTGTTGTTGTTTTTAGTCACTAAGTTTTATCTGACTTATTTTGCAACCCCATGGACTGTAGCCCACCAGGCTTCCCTGTCCATGGGGTTTCCCAAGCAAGAATACTGGAGTGGGTTGCCACTTCCTTCTCCAGGAGATCTTTTTGACCTAGGGATCGAACCTGTGTCTCCTGTATTGGCAGACGAATTCTTTACCATAGACCCACCAGGGAAGCCCTCTAGAAGCATAAAACTCACCAAAATTGAATCAAGAAGAAATAGATAATTTCAACAAAATGACCACTAGAAGTGAAAGAACCTGTAATTTAAAAAAAAAAAAANTCTGTTAGATCCATACCATTTCTGTCCTTTATCGAGCCCATCTTTGCATGAAATGTTCCCTTGGTATCTCTAATTTTCTTGAAGAGATCTCTAGTCTTTCCCATTCTGTTGTTTTCCTCTGTTTCTTTGCATTGATCACTGAAGAAGGCTTTCTTATCTCTTCTTGCTAGTCTTTGGAATTCTGCATTCAGCTGCTTATATCTTTCCTTTTCTCCAGGCAACCTACTGAATGGGAGAAAATATTTGCAAATGATGTGAACAGCAGGATTTAATCTCCACAATACACAAACAGCTCATATGACTCAACAACAAAAATAAACAGCCCAATGGAAAAATGGGCATGAAACCTTAATACACATATTTCTTCAAAGAAGATATACAGATGGCCAGTAGGCACATGAAAAGATGCTCAACACTGCTAATCATTAGAGAAATGCAAATCAAAACTGAAATGAGATACCACCTTCACTCGTCACACCAGCCACCGTTAAAGTCCCCAAATAACAAATGGTGGCGAGGGTGTGGAGAAAAGGGAACTTTCCTACACTGTTGGTAGAAATGCAAGTTGGTGTAGCCACTGTGGAAACAATATGGAAGTTCATCAGAAATCTAAAAACAGAATTACCATATGATCAGATTTCCCACTCCTGGGCATATACCTGGGCAAAACTATAATTCGAAAAGATACATGCACCCCTAAATTCATAGCAGCACTATCCACAATAGCCAGGACATGGAAACAACCTAAATATGAATGGATAAAGAAGATGTAGTCCATATATGCAATGAAATACTACTCAGCCATAAAGAAGAAAGAAATAATGCCATTTACAGCAACATGGATACAACTAGAGATTATTATACTAAGTATGTCAGAAAGAGAAAGACAGATACCATGTGGTGTCACTTATATGTGAAACCTGAAATATGGCACAAATGAACTTAAGTACAAGACAGAAACAGACTCAGACATAGACATAAAACCTGCGGTTGCCAAGGAAGATGTGGGGAGGAAGAGGGATAGATTGGGAGTTTGGTATTGGTCAGTGCAAACTATTACATTTAGAATGAATAAATGACAAGGTCCTGTCGTGTATAGCACAAGAAACTATTTTCAGTCTCCCAGGATAAACCATAATGGAAAAGGATTTCTTTTTTTTTTTTTTTTAATATATTTCAATGAGAGGAATAGCAGGTAAAGTCACTCATGTAGACTTTTTTTTAATAAGAATTAAACTGAACCCATGTCAAGTTTGGGGGTTTTGTTTTTTTTATTTTTTTGCCATGCTACACAGCTTGCAGGAATCTTAGTCCCCTGACCAGGGATTGAACCCAGACCCTCAGCATTGACAGAGCAGAGTCCTAACCACTGAACCACCAGGGAATTCCCCCATCAAGCTTTTCTTACATAAGAATTAAACTGAGAATAGACTGTTTGTTTATAAACTTCTTTACTAAGCACTTTAAGATATTATCCATAGGCATTTAAAAATATCCATTTTTGTTTTCACATTTTTATTCTAAAATTAACTTAATTTTTTTTCAGCTAAAATGAAAGTTTGTAACTGTTCCTTTTTTGCAACATGTTGAAGTGACATCCTCTGATTTCACAGCATGAAATAAAGTTTAAAATAAGTAAGTTTAGGGACTTCCCTGGTGGCCCAGTGGCTAAGACTCTGCATTCACAATGCAGGGGGCCTGGGTTCTATCCCTGGTTGGGGAACTAGATCCCACATGCCATAACTAAGACCCAGTGCAGCCAAATAAATAAATATTTAAAAATAAAATAAGTAAATTTAACTTCTGCTTCCACAATAAGGAATTAAGACTCTAAAGACGGCACTCCCCTACCCACCCA
>SJYA01002274.1:1529271-1597750 GCA_006410615.1 Neotragus moschatus | reverse complement strand
CCCCAGAGCATAATTGTAAACTCAGACATGGTGAAAGGAAACATTTCAACAAATGGTAATGGAATAACTGGATATCTGTATAGAAAACTATGAACCCCGAATTCTTACATCATTCACAGAAATTTGCCTGAAATGGATCATAGACCTAAATGGCTAAAGGAAATTTTTCAAGTAGAAATTAAATGATAAAAGAAGGAATCTTGGGATATCAGGAAGGAAAAAAAAGAACAACAGAAAGTAAAATATGGGTAAACACAATATATTTTTCTCTTGAGTTCCCTAAATTATTCTTGAAGTAAACATTATAACACTATTTGATGCTCCCAATATAGGTAGAGGAAATAGTTAAGACAATTGGAAATGGAGGAGCACAAAGGGATGTGAAGGCAAATAAGGTTTCTACACTTCACTGAAGCTGGTAAAATACCAACACCAGTTGACCATAACAATATATGTAGTATATCTAGAGCAACCACTAAAAAAGCTATATAAGGATATACTCTCAAAAACACTATAGATAAATCAAAATGGAATTCTAAAAAATGTTCGAGTAATCCATATAAGGCAGGAAAATAAACAAAGGAAAAAAAATATAGAACTGAAGACAAAACGTAAAATGACAAGACTTCAGCCTTAACATATCAATAATTGCATTAAATGGAGACAATCTAAACATAACATGACCTAACAACATACGTTTTATAAGAAACTCAGCTCAAATATGAAAGTATCATTATAGAAGTTTTATTTATAATAGCCAGAAATTGCGGAGGAGAGGGGACAAAATGTCTTAAAATAGGTAAATGGCTAAAAGACTGACTGTGGTACATCCACACCACAGAATACTGCTCAGCGATAAAAAGGGGTGAGCTGTTGATAACAGGCAACAATTTGAATGGATCTCAAGAGCATGATGTTGAGTAAGCAGTTTCAAATGATCGCACACTATGATTCCATTAGCATAACATTTTCAAAAATGACAAAATTATAGAGATAAGACCATTAATTATTGATAATATTAATTATTAATACCCAATTATTATTGGGTTTGGAGATAGTGGGGAGAGGAGAATAGGTATGACTATAAAAGGGTATCATGAAAAACCATTATCCATCAGCTGGTGAACAGATGAACCAAGTCTGGTATATGCTCACAGTGGAACATTAATCAGCAAGCAAAGGGAATGAAATAATTCACACAACATGGACATATCAAAAGCATGATCCATGAAAAAAGAGAAGTCTCATCACAAGGAGAATTGGTTTTTCTTATTTTATCTGTATGAGATGGTAGATGTTAGCTAAGCACGTTGTAGTAATCCTTTCATAATATATGTAATTCAGACAACCATGCTATATGCCTAAAACCTTTACAGTGATGTATACCAACTATTTCTCATTAAAACCAGGGAGAAAAAATAGGTTAAAAAGACTACAGAGTACATACTATATGCTTATAGGATATCCTACAAAAGGCAAAATAGTGGTAGAAAAATAGATCGGTGGTTGCCTAGAACCGGTGGTCAGGCAGGGAGTCAACTCTGAAAGGGCATGAGCAAACGTAATAGGATGAGGGAAATATTCTGCATCCTCACTGTGGTAGCGGTTACACCACCACAATTACACAAACATGTGACAAAAACGAGTCAACCTGTATGCTTAAAATAGGAACATTTTAGTATATTTAAACTGTACTTCAATGAACCTGAAAAAAATATATTTTAAATAGTAACTCCAACCTGTCAGTAAACTGAAGTTCTAAAAAAAGACAACTGCTCTCTAGTTTCTCTCAAGTTTCTAGAAAAACTTGCCAGTGTGATACCCAGAGGGCACTTATAAACCTGGCTGCCTGGCTTTCCGGAAGCTCGGCAGGAAATAGGTCCGGGGAAATCCCAGTGAAGTATGCAGGTTTTTACTTTTTCCATACATTGTCAGTCTCCTCATTAACATACTTGTGCACAGGTGTCCCCAAGTCCAGAACTTACCAAGTTTGGTTTTTCAAGACAACAAACCTCTAGTCTCTTGCCTGCAAAAAGGTAGTCACATGACTTCATGGGGTAGGAAAGGACCCTGGAAGTCTTAGCACTGCCTCTCTAGACTTGGCAACTGTTCTCATTTTTAGCTCCTATTTTACCCCTTTATGGGGTTTCCTGGTGGCTCAGACAGTAAGAATCTGCCTGCAGTGCAGGAGACCTGGGTTCAATCCCTGGATCAAGAAGATCTGGAGAAGGGAATAACAACCCGCTCCAGTATTCTTGCCTGGCGAATTCCGTGGAAAAAGGAGCCTCATGGGCTACAGTCCGTGAGGTAGCAAAGAGTCCGACAAGACTGAGCGACCCCATAAAGGGGGTAACACTTACCCTTTATAGCACTTGGGCTTCTAAGACTTTTGGGGTTTACAGAGCAAACTCTTCCTTTTCAAATCATTTTCATCCTACAGGCATCCTAGTATAGCTTCTTATCTTCTGTCATTTTCTGCTATTCTTACATTTTCCATCTTTCAGAATTTTCTTGCTCTTCTCCTGTCTCCTGCTCCCTTTCTCCCCACCTCCTTTTTGACTTTGTACCTTTTAAAAATCCCTTTTCTTTACTTGAGGGAGAGTTGCTAGGGGTTGTGTTTGTGTGGCTGAACTTGGCTTCAGTTAAACGCACTATTAAAGGTGTTAAACACCCACATTCAACTTGCAGAGCTCTGCATACCTAAATATTTGCATCAGCAAAAGAATCCACTCACAAGCAGAGTCATGGAATATTCTCATATAAGATACTCTGTCCTCACAGATGGGAATATCATTGTGTCCCAAGTATAATAATAATTACTTGAAATGTAATGCTTGTATTTTATTGTTGGGGTGGGGTGAGTTGAACGGAAGTATGAGTAGTCTAGAATGTTGGAAAGTAACCTGTGTTCTACAAGTTCCTCTTTAGTGGTGTAACCAAAGCAATTTAACGTAAACTAAAATGAAGTATGCATTACATTTCTATTACCTTTAGAATTCATTACAATAGATGCTTAAACTGTGTACTGTTAAGTTAGATAAAGGAACTTGGGGCATACGTTTAATTTTTGGAACTTTCTTATTTTAAACAAGAGTTAAAATGTAAATATTCTGTATAAACCAGTTAGTTCTGAAGTTGAAAACAAAAGTTGACTTTTAATGAAAGCTCGATTACTTGTAGGTTAATTCAGTATGATTTCAAATCTGGTTGTACCATGTTTAAAAATATATATATATAAATTTTTAAAATCTTGTCTGAACCCTTCAGCTTAGTATGCTAATAATTACCTGAGTGCAGGCAAGTCATGGCAAAGTGAGTATATGACAATAATTGCAGTATTTAAAGAATGTTTGGCTGTGATAGTTTTGGTGAAGTAGATTATTTTGTGCTGAAAGGGATTATATATTCATTCAAAAACAGGAGACTATAGTTAACAGACAATGCTTTTGATTCTTGCTGACTTAATTATATGGTAGTGTTTCCTCATCTCTTACATACTGGTTTTAGGCATTAGAAAATGCCTTCTTGGAATACCTTTCAAGTGAACACTAATGCTCTACATGACTCTCCTTTGCCAGACAGTTCGAATTAGTGCTGTCCTCAGTCTCTCAGGAGCACGAAATGGAGCGAGGCCCAAGAACATTTTAAAAAATAAGTGCAAAATTATGCAGCAGCAAGCGAAACTTTCCCAGGTGGAATGTGTTCACTGCTTATTAACCATTTCTAACACGCTGAATGCCAAAAGGCAATCCATGGAAGTATGCTTAGACTTGCCCATTAGTACTAATAGTGTTACAAAGAAAACAGATGAAGCACTGATCTTAAATTAGAACTGCCTCATCATATAAAAAGCCATTGTTTACGCCAGTATATCCAGGTGTCAGATGAATTATAAACGCTGGATCACTGTTTCATAATAGCAACATCTGGCAGATTTTTTTGTTGCTTCTAAATGAAATTGGCTTAGCTCTGATGATATCATTACAGGATGCTTCCTTTTCTTAAAATAGTTGAACCAAACTTAGAAGGAAAATACATCCAAAAAATTTGTTTTAATTACCTAAAATTTCTTTCTAAAAGTAAGGGGGGAAAACACATATGAGTTTGAAAACATGGCATGTAGAAAAGCATCTTCTTTATTCCAGTATTAGAGTAAATCTTTGAGTGCATCTTAGGACTTTCTCATTATTTCCTACTTGGAGCAAAACAAGTAACAGTTACAACTTTGCCTTTGAAGTTTGTTCAGTTTGTAAATTGACTCACTCTGGTCTGACTTTGTGATAGGATTCTCCTCACAGTTATCACATGCCAGCACTATGCTAGCACTATGCTAAGTCCTGTTCCAAAGAGAAAAGCTATTTGCCTTTTAGAGATGTGCGCTTTCCCTGTGAGTACATATTTGAGCAGCTAAGCTGCCCCCTCACATAGGTCAGTTACTCTAAAATGTATCCATGAGTATTGGCAAAATAACTGCATTTAATGGATTCATTGTATATTCAAGAGTTTCTGGTGTCTGCCTGCTTCCCAGTCAACTGAAAACGGGCAAAACTGGCGTACTCTAAGCTGCTTTATAAACAAAGCAATTGCACGTTAAAAGCTTTTAATGTTTGAGCCCATAAAGTACGTTTGAGTTTGCATAGTAGTCTCATTTACTAATTTTTGATCTTTAACAAATTATTTAACCTCTTTGTACTTCAGTTTCTTTATATATATATATATATATATATATATATATATCTCAGAAGGATTAAAAATCTTATGTGAAATGATTGCCACAGAAGGTACACAGTTAATGTTTGTTAAATCTTAATCTGTGAAGTAACAAAAACTAGTATTAGCTACCTGTTTTTTCTAGGATGTGCCTAGTATACTCATAATTTTTTAAATGTTGATACCATTAAATACAGGTTCTCTTGTAGCTTAATATTTGTAATTCCTGAAATAAAACCCAATTTTAACTTACTATATTTTATTCCCAAAATGTTGATTTTTTTCCTGGGATTTGAGTCATAGCTTATTTTTATGAGTCTTTAAATTTTACAAAGTACTTAATGGCATATGGGCAAAAAGTAAAACCCTATAAATTCATATTTCTCCAGATTCCATTTCATATTTTCTTATAAATAAGTGAAATTGGCAGGTTTTAGTACTTAATAGAAAATAAAACCAAAAATACCTCAAATAGGTTAGTCCTAATATTTTAAATCTGTATATATTTTTTCTCTTTATCAAGATAAATACAAAATTGTTTTGAACAACAGAATCCAGATGATGATTTAAAGGGGCCTAAAACTCTGTTCATCAGCATATTTGGGGAAATGCTCGCATAGAATTAATTTATAGGCTGAGATGCCTATCATTCCCAGTTCTGCATAATACAGTACAGCTAAATTTATTTGAAGCAGACTTGCCTTTAGGCAAGTTATAGCCAACAATAAAGAAAATTAATGAAACCAAAAGCTTTTCTTTGAGAAGATCAGTAAAATTAATAAACCTCTAGCCAGACTGAAAGGGAAAAAAAAATCCACAAATTACCAGTATTCAGTTCAGTTCAGTTCAGTCACTTAGTCGTGTCCGACTCTTTGCAACTCCATGAATTGCAGCACACCAGGCCTCCCTGTCCATCACCATCTCCCAGAGTTCACTCAGACTCACGCCCATCGCGTCAGTGATGCCATCCAAGCATCTCATCCTCGGTCATCCCCTTCTCCCCTCCTGCCCCCAACCCCTCCCAGCATCAGAGTCTTTTCCAATGAGTCAACTCTTAGCATGAGGTGGCCAAAGTACTGGAGCTTCAGCTTTAGCATCATTCCTTCCANGAGAGAGAGAGAGAGAGAGAGCCTCAATAATCTTTAAAATATAATCTGGACTTGCCTGGTGGTCCAGCGTTTTAAGAATCCACCTGCCAATGCAGAGGACACAGGTTCAGTCCCTGGCCCGGGAAGACTGCACAAGCTTCGGGTCACAACTACTGAAGCGGGCATGCCCTAGAGACCATGCTCCACAACAAGAGAAGCCACTGCGATGAGAAGCCCATGCCTCCGAACTGCAGAGCAGCCCTGCTCAGAGCAACTAGAGACAGCCTGCACGCAGCAGCTAAGACCCAGCAGAGCCAAAAATAAATTAATTTTTTAAAAATTATAACCTAGAAGCATAGGTACCAGTATCTTTGTTAGGCCAAAGAAGAATGAAGTCCTTGAACAGAAAAAAACAAAGTAAGGACATTGAAGTGGGGAGAAAATAGGAACAGGCTGGAGCTCAGGTGAGGGGCTGCACCACAAGCGAGCTCAGTCAGCACTTGTCTGAGGCGGGCTCACCGAGCAGCCGGAAAACCCAGGCCCTGGAGGGAGAGGAACAAGCCCAGGTGGGACAGCCATGCCCGGGCTCCTGCAGGTGCTCTGTCGCTCATCAGAGCGTGGCTCAGGCATCACAGCCTGAGCCCCGTGTCCAGGAGCTCTTAGAAATGCGGACCCTCGGGGCCACTCTGGGCCTACTAAGTCAGAGCCTGCATGTTAACAGCCTCACCACACATTAAAGTCTGGGAGGCTGCTCACCCAACTACATGACAGTCCAGAAGGTAGGTCTTTCTTTCTTTTACAGATGAAGAGACAGTTTCAGAGAATTAAGACACTTGTCCATGTTCACTCTGAGCTATGATTCAAGTGCTAGCCATGTGATTTGAAAGGCTTCATGATATCCCCTTGAAAACCACTTCTGAGAAAGGGTTCACAGGAAATGTTTCACTGGGTGGCTTGGATCAGGGCAAGAACTAAAAGTATACGAGCGATGCAGAGAAGCAGGAACTGTTAACACAATGTGCAGTAGTTTGGGGTATTTTTTTAACTCACATTTATTTTTTTCTGCCATAGAGAAAAAGGATTATATGCATATGATAGAAAATTGGAACAATCTAAAACCTATAAAGAAAATTAAAGCCACAGTGATTCTGCACATCAGAGGACTATCGCTAATCGGCTTAATGAGCTTAAAGATGGCTGCCTGCTCAAAAGAATGTCTATACGTGTATAACTGAATCCCTATGCTGTACAGCGAAGGTTGGCACAACATTGTAAATAAACTCTACTTCAATATAAAAAAAATAAAAGTCCATCCTGGTTAGATCTATTTGGGGGCTGGAAATCCTCAGTCTTTCGTGTTAAATTCTGTTAGGTAGTTAGAATAGGAAACAGGAGTCCAAAATGGTGGTGGCTAAAAGACAAGGAAGGCGAACGCCCATGAAAATAGAACAAAGGAAGGTCAAAGGAAGGTCTGAAGACCGGAATGAGGACCCCAGGTAGAACAAACAGCACTCCTGGCTAGCCCAATTTACACAGGGCAGGCCCATGGGGGAGGAAAACACATAAAAAGAGGAGCCAAAGCGTGCTCACTCGCTCTCTCCCACACTCTGGCACCTTCCCCTACTCTCTTCTCTTCATGTCTTTGGGTCGGCATGCCCTTATGCCTCAAGGATGGATTCCNAGGTAGAACAAACAGCACTCCTGGCTAGCCCAATTTACACAGGGCAGGCCCATGGGGGAGGAAAACACATAAAAAGAGGAGCCAAAGCGTGCTCACTCGCTCTCTCCCACACTCTGGCACCTTCCCCTACTCTCTTCTCTTCATGTCTTTGGGTCGGCATGCCCTTATGCCTCAAGGATGGATTCCCTTGCTATTTTCTAAATAAAATAGAGCTGTAACACTGATTTGTCTAAGAGCTATAACACGGTCTGTCCAAGACCCAAAAGCTGTGACACGCCGAGGGCTTTAATGTCCATCCCTCCAAATCTTTGTTGTGACAAGACAGAACCGAGGAGGATCCACTCGCCTGATAATTCCATTGAATGAGTGAGTGTTGCTGTGTCCGACCCCATGGACTGTAGCTCACCAAGGTCCTCTGTTCATGGAATTCTCCAGGCAAGAATACTGGAGTGTATTGCTACACCCTCCTGCATGGGGGTCTTCCCAACCCAGGGATCAACCTGGGTCTTCCACATTGCAGGCGGAATCTTTACTTTGAGTGCAGGCTTGTGGCAAATGTAAATACTGTAAGAATAAAGCAGAATAAGACTCTAGACTGCCAACCAGGAAATACCAACCTAGAGTTCAAGTCAACACAATAATTAACTCATTAGCAGCCACCTAAGGTGTTCATTCTGACTGAATTCTCAGGTTTGTGCTGTTATATAACAGGCAACAGATCCAAAGGAAATGGGACACAGAGGGGAGTATTGTTTCCTGAGAGTTAGAAGTCATACCAAGGACTGGAAAAACCTGGCAAGATCCCGGGAAGCCTAATACTATTATCACTAGTTGAGGGAGAGTTATCTGGGCAGACTAAAGTTGAGACAGATGAAGGATCTGGTTGCTGAGGAATCTCTGCCCACAGGCTTGTGTGTAACCACCACTCTCTTCCAACTGCCAATGTGATCTCACTGGAAAATCATACCGACTGAATATAAAATAAATTAAGCAGTACAGAACTAAACAGTAATAACCACAGTGTTGCAAGTACTGGATACTTATTTTTAGTTACAATTCCAATACACAGTGGATGTCTGCTGCCAAAATGCAATCGCTTAGAGGTCTCCTGAGTGAAAGTGAGAGCTGCCCTCCTGAGTCTGCTCCTCTCTCCCACCTCCCACAGGAAACAGCCGACTTGGTGCCTGTCCCTTCGTGTGCATGCATGCTAAGCTGTGTGTGACTCTTTGTGACTCTGTGGACTGTGGCCCACCAGACACCTCTGTCCATGGGATTCTCCAGGCAAGAATACTGGCGTGGGTTGCCATTTCCTCCTCCAGGAGATCTTCCCGACCCAGGGATCTAACCCGTGTGTCTTACCTCTCCTGCATTGGCAGGCAGGTACTTTACCACTAGTGCCAACTAGGGAGCCCATCTGTTCATAGATATATTGAAAAATTGTATATAGTTTAGAAGGTGAGGAACTTTTAAGTTACAACTACAGAGCCTGCTCTTATTAGGTGTTCAGAACTCAGTGTCCACTAAAAGCATAAATGGAGTTAGAGTTAGCCTCAGTCCTCATCTTGGATGTAGGGCGAGGTCAGGTGAATGCTGAAGCCAAGACTCCCTGTCACTGTGGGGGCACGGGACAGCCCCAGGAGCCAAGGCTTAGGCACCGTCCCTGGGGACTGCTGCAAGAGTGACTAAGCTACCGGCACAGCCCCTTTCTTGGGCGCTTTCCCTCCATAGACCCTTGCGTCTGCATCTCAGAACCTGCCCCAAACTGCAGAATTCCAACTTGGATTTTTTTGATCCTGCCTGGGATTCCATGCAGCACTCTCAAAAATTAAGAATCTCCTGCAAATGTCCTTTTTCCCTTTTGGCAAATTCCTCTAAGCCCCACCTTCCCACTTCCCAGCTTGCTTGACTGACACCTGCCTCTGACCAATCAGAGTGTGTGGTTCTTTCTGGCCACCTCCGCCTATGTTGAATCTGCATCAGGTTCTTTCGTCTCTACTTTCTAGTTTCTTGGACTTTTCTAAACACGTCTCCTTAAACAGGACTGCGAAGAAACCAGGAAGAATTGTTTAGTAACCAATCAGAAATTTAAAACAAACAGGGGAAAAAATGCCAGAGACATATACACAAGAGCCATCAAATGCAGGACGAGTATAGGTACAGAGGAGGGGCCAGTAAACAGAAGCTTGATGAGTCTGTAATCATTTACCCTTATTTCACTATTTATTATCATTGTTATCTATTATGGTTTTAACTGTAGATCGACTTGCCACAAATGGGTTTGCTAAAAGATAACTTTTCACTTATCAAATTAGCCAAAAATCTACCTAATGACCAGTGACTACAAAACTGAGGTGGGACTTCCCCCTCTGCCGTTCAATACCCTGAGAGCTGAGTGGATGAAGTAGCCCCCATCGTTACCCCACAAAAGCCAGGATATGACGGGTGAGGGTGGGTCAGAGAGAATTCATTCAGCATTTATTGGGAACAATGGAGATTCTACAAAATTAGGACATTCTATAAATACATACTGAACTTGCTGATTTCTAGTTCATAATGTATCAGATATTTTCCAGATCTTTACAGAGAGAACTGCCTACTTATCATGAACAATAATAGACATTTCTGTGGATGGGGAGAATAATGCCTCCCCCCATACCCCAAAAAAGATGTTTATAGCCTAATTCCTGGAACCTCTTAATATGTTACCTTACATAGAATAAGGGACTTTGCAGGTGTGATTAAGGTTAGGGACCTTGAGATGAGGATATTATCAGAGATGATTTGGATAGGCTCAGTATAACCACAGAGGTCATTAAGGCAGAGAAATTTATTTTCCTGACTGTGGTCAGAGGGAGTTGGGACTTCAGAAGCATGATCAGAGAGCTGCAGCGTGCTGGCTTTGCAGGTGAGGAAGGGGCCATGGATCAAGGAATGTGAGCAACTTCTAGAAGCGGCGAAAGGTAAGCACATGGAATATCCTATACTCTCTAGCAAGAAAAGCAGCCCTGCTTAATTTTAAGCCCAGGAGGGTTGTGTTAGACTTCTGACTTAAAGAACTGTAGGATGATAGATTGTATTGTTTTAAGCCATCAGGTTTGTGGTAGTTTATAACAGCAGCAAGGAAAAAAACAAAAACAAAGAAACATTCATATGGCTCCAGAATCATACAGTTTCAGGCATTTGTTGCCAGGAGCCTATCTTGGTGTAAACATTTGCCTTTTCTTTGTTGCCAGGAGCCTATCTTGGTGTAAACATTTGCCTTTTCTGTGTTGTCTTTACCTGTTAACTAGATCTAGCCACACGGCTCATTTGGGGTACTCTCCTTGTGAGGGAGGGCTCTCAGCAGCCCAGCAGCTGAGGGGAGGAGCTTTGCTGGGCCCCAGCTTGGTCAGGAGCCTTGGTCCTCCCCTCCTGCCACAGCCCCGGCTGAGCTGAGGTAGCCCCGGGGATGTGGGCCCAGCTGGCACTGCCATTTCTGTTCAACTCCTCCAGCACACATCCACTGAGGCAAACCACTCCTGCTCTCCCAGTGGTTGCCATGCTGAACAGGGACTGAGAGCAAGAGCAGCAGCCCTCTAGTCTCCAGGACGACGGGGCCCGAAGCTTTGGCTTCTCTCTTCTTGGCCCGGCCCCAGCCTGTCCATCAGGCCTCGGTGTTCACAGCAGCCAGTGAGGTGCTACCCGCCTCTACTGTCGCCTTGCTAGGTGCTGAGTGCTGGGCTGGTCTAGGGAAAATTCTTTCCTCAAAGAGTTCAGGCATTCTGGTTCATATACTTTTGACAGATTATGAGTTCCAGAAAAGCAACCTATTTCACATAGAGGGTTCAAAGAGCCTGTGAAGGACTTTGGTACCAAGAAAAAGTATGTGGACTTAACCTTTGGAACATGAGGCCAGTGCCAGCAGAGCTGGGACTTTGTTTTTGTTTTTTCTTTTACAGCATTTTCTGTTTGGTATTTTAAGTAACTTTTCCACTTAGCTTAATTTTTCAAATTATAAAGTTCACGCAACATAGGTAAAAATAAAGATAAAAATGTAAATCACCTGTTAAAATTACCATCAAAAAACATCCACTTCTAGTGAACTAATGTTTGTTCCCAGGCTCTGTGTATTCATATACAGGTTCAGTTCAGTTCAATCGCTCAGTCGTGTGCGGCTCTTTGTGACCCCTTGAATCACAGCACACCAGGTCTCCCTGTCCATCACCAACTCCCGGAGTCTACCCAAATTCATGTCGATCGAGTCAGTGGTGCCATCCAACCATCTCATCCTCTGTTGTCCCCTTCTCCTCCTGCCCCCAATCCTTCCCAGTATTAAGGTCTTTTCCAAAGAGTCAACTCTTCGCATCAGGTGGCCAAAGTATTGGAGTTCAGCTTCAACATCAGTCCTTCCAGTGAACACCCAGGACTGATCTCCTTTAGGATGAACTGGTTGGATATCCTTGCAGTCCAAGGGGCNGTCCCCTTCTCCTCCTGCCCCCAAATCTTCCCAGTATTAAGGTCTTTTCCAAAGAGTCAACTCTTCGCATCAGGTGGCCAAAGTATTGGAGTTCAGCTTCAACATCAGTCCTTCCAGTGAACACCCAGGACTGATCTCCTTTAGGATGAACTGGTTGGATATCCTTGCAGTCCAAGGGGCTCTCAAGAGTCTTCTCCAAACAACACAGTTCAAAAGCATCAGTTCATTGGCGCTAAGCTTTCTTCATAGTCCAATTCTCACATCCATATATAAGCAATGGAAAAACCATAGCCTTGACTGGACAGACCTTTGTTGGCCAAGTAATGTCTCTGCTTTTAAATATGCTGTCTAGGTTGGTCATAACTTTCCTTCCAAGGAGTAAGCGTCNGAGGCTTTTTAGCTCCTCTTCACTTTCTGCCATAAAGGTGGTATCATCTGCCTGTCTGAGGTTATTGATATTTCTCCCGGCAATCTTTATTCCACCTTGTGTTTCTTCCAGTCCAGTGTTTCTCATGATGTACTCTGCATAGAAGTTAAATAAGCAGGGTGATAATATATAGCCTTGACGCACTCCTTTTCCTATTTGGAACCAGTCTGTTGTTAAGAAGATGACATCCCTACAGATAGTAAAAGGAGCATAAGGGGATATTGTGAACAATTTTGCATCAGTAAAATTAAAAATTTAGTTCAAATGGACAGATTCTTTGAAAGACACAAACTATCCCCCTCGAGAAAAGATATGTAACCTGAATGGGCCTGTATCTATTAAAGAAATTGAAATTGTATTCAAAACCTTTCCACACAGAAAGGTAGCTTCAGGCCTCAGTGGCTTAACTGGCAAATTCTACCAAGTATTTAAGGAAGTGAAAGTCGCTGCATCGTGTCCTACTCTTTGTGACCCCATGGACTATACAGTCCATGGAACTCTCCAGTCCAGAATACTGGAGTAGGTAGCCTTTTCCTTCTCCAAGGGATCTTCCCAACCCAAGGGTTGAACCCAGGTCCTCCTGGATTGTGGATGGATTCTTTATCAGCTGAGCCACAAGGGAAGCCAAGAATACTGGAGTGGGTAGCCTATTCTTTCTCCAGTGGATCTTTCCAACTGGGAATTGAACCGGGGTCTCCTGCATTACAGGCAGATTCTTTACCAATGGAGCTAACAGAAAAGCCCAGGGAAGAAATAATAGCAATTCTACAAAAACTCTTCCAGAAAATTTAAGCAAAAAGCCACTCAGTGTATGAGGCCAGCATTACCTTGGTCTGACAAAGAAAAAGGGAAACTATAGATCAGTATCTCTGATGGTCACAGATTCAAATTTTCTAAACAGAATTTCAGTAAATCAAATTCAACAATATATTTTAAAAGTGATATACCATCGTCAAATGGGGTTTATTCTAGGAATGCAGTCAGTTTTGCACTTGAAATCAATTAGTGTATCTCACCATATTAAGGAACTAGGACTTCCCTAGTGGTCCAGTGTTAAGAATCTGCCTGCTAGTACAGGGGACACAAGTTCGATCTCTGGTCTGGGAAGATCCCACATGCCAAAGGGCAACTAAGCCAGTCCACACAACTCCTGAGCCCATGTTGTAGAGTCTGAGTGCCACAGCTACTAAAGCCTGCAAGCCTAGAGTCCATGCTCTACAACAAGAGAAGCCACCACAGTGAGAAGCCTGCATACTGCAACAAGAGTAGCCCCCACTAACCGTAACTAGAGAAAGCCTGTGCACAGCAACGAAGACCCAGTGCGGCTAAAAACATTAAGGGACTAAAAAAAAAAAAAAAGCCCATATAGTCATTTCAATAGATGCAGAGAAAAAGCCTCTGATGAAATATAAAATCCCTTCCTTGTGAAAATTCTGAGAAATTCTCTTAAACTATAAACAGTATCAAAAACAAAAAAAAACTATAGCTAATATCATACTTAATAATGAAAGATTGAATGCTTTCCCCCTAAGATGAGGAACAAGATGTGAATGCCTGCTTCACCACCTCTGTTCAGCGTTGTCCTAACTTAATAGCCATGCAATAAGGCAAGAAAATAATAATAAAGACACCCACATTAGAAAGGAAGAAATAAAACTAGCTTTATCCACAAACAACATGATTATCTATGGACTTTACCCCCAAGAAAAGAAAAAAGATACTAAAATAAATGAGTTTAGCAAAGCTGCAGAATGCATGCTCAATATACAAAAATCAATGCTCACAATAAACCATAGGAAAATTGAAATTTAAAAATATTACTATTTATAACAATATCCAAAAAATGAAAGAAATCTAGCAAAATACATTAAAGACCTAGACACAAACAATAAAATATTACTAAGAGAAAATATTTACTAAATAAATCAAGAATACCTGTTGTTCATGGATCAGAAAGCTCAATGTTAAAATATCAGTTTCCCCAAATTAAAGATTCAATGTAATCATAATAAAACTCCTAGGAGGCTACTTTATAGAAACTGGCAAACTTAATTCAATTAAATCCATATGGAAAGGCAAAGGATCTAGAATAGCCAAAACAACTTTGAAAAAGAACAAAATTGGGGGGCTAACATTATCTGATTTTATTATAATGCTATAGTAATCAAAACAGGACGATAATTGGTATAAAGATAGACAAATAGATCAATGCAACAGAATAGACAGTCCAGAAATAGTTCCAAATATATATGGTATATGGACAACTGACTTTTTTACAAAGATGCAAAACCCAAAGGTAAATATGATATCACTTATTTGTGGAATCAAAAATATGATAACAATAACATACTCACAAAACAGAAACATATTCACAGACATAGAGAAAAAAGTCATGATTACCAGAGGGGAAAGGGGGTGGGGTAGGGATAAGTTAGGAGTTTGGGATTAGCAAACTACTATCTATAAAATAGTTAAGCCACAAGGTCCCACTGAATAGCGCAGGGAACTATATTCAGTGTCTTGTAATAAACCATAATGGAAAAGAATATGAAAGAGAATATATGTGTGTGTGTATAAATATATATATATATGATGTATGTGTATGTGAAAGTCACTCAGTCATGTCCGACTCTGTGACCCCATGGACTATACAGTCTTTGGAATTCTCCAGGCCAGAATACTGGAGTGGGTAGCCTTTCCCTTCTCCAGGGGATCTTCCCAACCCAGGGATTGAACCCTGGTTTCCGGCATTGCTGGTAGCTTCTTTACCAGCTGAGCCACCAGTGAAGCCCATACATATACATAGATACACACATACATCAGTTCAGTTCAGTCGCTCAGTCGTGTCCGACTCTTTGCGACCCCATGAATCGCAGCACGCCAGGCCTCCCTGTCCATCACCAACTCCCGGAGTTCACTCAGGCTCACATCCATTGAGTCAGTGATGCCATCCAGCCATTTCATCCTCTGTCGTCCCCTTCTGTCTCTGTATAAATAATCACTTTGCCGTGCACCAGAAACTAATGCAACATTGTAAATCAGCTACACGTCAACAAAAATTTTTAAATAAAAATGTCTTAACAATAGGTAGAAAAGAGTCTTTTCAACAAATGGTATCAGACAATTGGATTTCCAGATGCAAAATAATTATTTTTGACCCATACCTTACATCAATATAAAAATTAATTCCAAAGAGGTCATAAAACTCTACTTCTAGAAGAAAACATAGGAAGAAATCCTTGTGATCTTGGGTTATAAGGCAAGGATATCTTAGATTCAACACCAAAAGCATCATCCATAAAAGAAAAAAATAAATTAAACTTAATTAAAAAAATAAATTAGATAAATTTAGTCAGTTCAGCCACTCAGTCATGTCCTACTCTTTGCAACCCCATGAATCGCAGCACACTAGGCCTCCCTTAGATAAATTAGACTTTGTCAAAGTTAAAAACTTTTGTTTTTCAAAATCACGGTTAAAAAAAATGAAAAGACAAATCACAGAGTGGGAGAAAACATTTGCAAATCATGTATCTGCTAGAGGACTTACCCTAGTGTATATAAAGGATTCTCAAAACACAATATTTAAGAAACAACCAACCTATTTTTTTAATAGCATAACATTTATACTGACTTCAAAGGTACACAGATGGAAAATTAGCAGATGAAAAGATACTTTTATCATTTGTCATTAGGAAATGCAAATTAAAATCATTGAAGTGAAGTGAAGTCACTCAGTCGTGTCTGACTCTTTGCGACTCCATGGACTGTAGCCTACCAGGCTCCTCCATCCGTAGGATTTTCCAGGCAAGAGTACTGGATTGAGTTGCCATACTATGTAGCTATTTAACTACTATATACCTATTTTAATGACTAAAATTTAAAAACTGACTGCCTGGAGTGTTGACAAGGATGTAGAGGAACTGGAACTTTTTAACACTGCTGGTGGGAATATAAAATTATACCACTGAGAAAACTATTTGACCATTCATTTAAAAGCTCAACATACCTATCTACTGTATGACTCATCTTTCCATCCCTAGGCAGTTAAGCAAGAGAAACGAAGGCTTTATGCCCATAAAAAGACTCATACATAACTATTCACAGCAAGATTATATGTAATAACCTCAAACCTAGAAGCAACCCAATGTCCATCCACAGGTAAATGAATAAACAAATTGTGGTATATCCATATAGTGGAATACTATCTAGCTATAGAAAGGAATTTACTACTGGAAACCCAACATAGATGCATCTTAAATAATTATGCTTAGTGAAAGAAGGCACACACACAAAAAGGGTACACATTTCTGATTCCGTTTCTATAAAGTTCTTGTTGTTCACTTGCTAACTTGTGTCCTACTCTTCTGCGACCCCATGGACTGTAGCCTGCCAGGCTCCTCTGTCCATGGGATTATCCAGGCAAGAATACTGGAGTGGTTTGCTATTTCCTTCTCCAGGGGATCTTCCCAGCATAGGGATTGAACCCAAGTCTCTTTCGTTGACAGGCAGATTCTTTACCACAGAGCCACCAGGGAAGCCCTATATAAAGTTCAAGCAGGTACAGATCAACCCATAGTGACAAAAAGCAAATCAGTCATTGCTTGCAGAGAAGGGTGCGGGAAACGCTGGGGAGTTATGGTTGGTAGGTTCACTGTGTTGATGGTGGTAATGGCTTCACAGGTGTATGGAGATGTTAGAATGTAGCATATTGTACACTTTAAGTATATGCAGCTTATTGTATGTCAATTATACCTCATTAAAGTAAAAAAAAAAAAAAAAAGGGCTAACAAACCTCTAAACTCTCACTCGTTCCCTGTAATAAGTCCTGGAGGACGTCTCTGGCCTTGATCCCATTTCCTCTATCACAACAATACTTAACGGGAGGAGGAGAAGGCCTGTGTGTACTGTGCCTTGTGGAGAGCACTGTGGTGGGGTTATGGCAGGAGAGTCTGGGTGTCCTATTGACAAGGCGGGGGGAAGCCAGTTACTCTAAGCACGAGATTTTTGTCTTGTATTCACAATCAGGTCTTAATTTTTCACTATAGTAAAAAGACATTTCAGAAAATTCGTTGAGTTTCTTAATGTCAGATTCCAAATGTGGTTATCTAGGCATTAATCACCCCAGCATTCAGGTCACTTTGATTTTTTTTTTTTTCCATCGAAGAAATTTTTACATGCTTGTTGCTTAAAACTGTTGCTACCAAGTAAAAGAACTAAGTTGTTCAGCATCTTCTCTTCCACTTTCAACAGAACCCCAGTATGGGGACAGACTTTTTAACCCCAAGCAGTTAGCACCTGCAGGTGCCTTCATGGCCACACAGACGCAGACACCATGGTGCCCCCAAGCGCTCACACCTGGATATTTTCTAAGCAGCAGTTCCAGCTCGAGCAGGGCGAGTGCCAGCAGCCCTGAAGAAGTGTCTAGTCTTTCTGTCGTTAATTGTAGAGTGCAGGGTTTGTGGTGAGGTCAGTCACTCAGCACAGTGGTCTGTGAGAGCATTTTTCCACTTGTAGAGGAGTTTTCCTTCTAGTCCTAGCGGCTGATCTCCCTGAGTGCCTGTAAGTTCAACTTAAGGTCATATTCATTATCATTTCCATTCTACTTTACCTCAGAAGTGGGTCATTAAAATTATATTCCTAAGCATATTAAATATCAGAATAATCAAGAAAGGTAACAGTTATATATGTAGCAAGTGGTTTTTATGGAGAAGAAGCACTGAGAGAAATGTTTTGTTATTCTGGGGCTTTGTTTAATAATTTTTTTTAAGTTTTTAGAATTGTCGTGGACTAGGTCAGTGGAAATTGCCCTGAACTCTTCCCCTGGAAATAGTGAGCCAAGGGTCTGGCCTGTGATTATGGAGTTTTATTCCAAGGGCTCTTGGGGCAAAGTTGTTCTTGGAGCTCACACCCAAGCACATTGCAGATTTCTCCCTGAGACTCTCAGATGGTAGAGAACCAAGCTCCATCCTGGACCTGTCTCCTTCTATCCCAACAGCCACAGTCCAAGTCACCCCCTCTCCATCATGTGCACCGGGCCCCTTGAGGCGGTGCTATGGATTCAAGAACTCAGGCTAAAGAGTTTAAGTTCTAAAACCTGGAATATGGTACACTGCCTCACTATTCAGAGTCACACCCCAACTGTCCTACAGAAAGCTCCCCTGTCCTTGGGAGGCCAGACGCAACAGGAAGGACGAAAGCTCAGGTCAAGAAAGCAGGTCCAGCCACAGTTTGCAAGCCTGATGCAGAAGAGTCAGACTGTTTTAATACATCTTCTTAGCCTCCATTTTATTTTGCATTACATATGAACTAAAATTTTAGTTCAGTGAAAAACCAAAAAAAAGTTAATAGAAAAAAAAAACCTTTAATCATCACAGAAATCTAGGTTTCTAATCAAGTGATAAAGGTTGATAAATTGATGGCATCCAGATCATGACTTTAAACTCCCATTCATCTACTGAGTAATCAACATACTGCACATATGCCGCTCTCTTGGCTGACCAAGTGTGAGTGTACATTGCCAAATTAAACATGGAGAGGAAGGCTGGCTTTTAGACAGCTTGCCTGCAGTGTNAGTGATAAAGGTTGATAAATTGATGGCATCCAGATCATGACTTTAAACTCCCATTCATCTACTGAGTAATCAACATACTGCACATATGCCGCTCTCTTGGCTGACCAAGTGTGAGTGTACATTGCCAAATTAAACATGGAGAGGAAGGCTGGCTTTTAGACAGCTTGCCTGCAGTGTTCATTTGAAACAGCTTTTAAGCAAATACAATTATGATTGGAACTTATCTCAACCAAGCGAAATTCTCTCATTGGTCATGAGAGAGTGAGCAGTCCAGAGGTGAGATTGCTGGGTGGACCACAGAGTGTCCCAAGGTCATCAGCCCACCTTCTGCCAACATAAGATGGCTCCAGAGAGTCTGCCTAGAGCACACCACAGCTCAGTGACCGTTCCAGGCTCTGCCTTGCTCCCACCCTCCCATGCCATTCCCTCACCCTTATTCCTCCCTCCAGTGACCCTACTAAGTTACTGATGGGAAATTAAAGTTAAAAGGCATAAGCTCTTCCCTCCCACCCTTGGCACTTGAACACACTTTTCTTTTTGTCTACTCTTCTATTCCGCCTCATTTCTAAGGCTTTTGCCTGCTTCTGGGCCCTTGGCCTCATTCATTCTTGCTTTCCCAGGGCCTTACTCTCTTAGTTATCAGCTCTTTCTCCACAGCTTATTCTCTGTTGGCTCCTTCTGCACTGCCCTCAGACAGGGCACACATTTCTTTTGTCCGGAAAATGACTCTTACTGTCCACCCTCCAAACCACCACCTTCTCTTCTCATTCCTTTCACTGCCAAACTTCTGTAAGTATAATTTTTCTTATTGTATTACACACTGTTACACCACAAATGCCTGGAAAGCAAGGACCACAGCATACAATAATTTGTATCTGTCAAGTATCTAGCACAGTACGAAGTAAATGAGACNTTCTCCAACAGCACAGTTCAAAAGCATCAATTCTTCAGCGTTCAGCCTTTTTCACAGTTCAACTCTCACATCCCAGGAAAGTGCAAATTGAAATCACAAGACATCACTTCACACTTGTTCGAATGGCTAGTATCAAAAAGACAGAAGGTAACTGTGGGAGAGGATGTAGAGAAAAGGGAGCTCTTGTGCATTGCTGGTAGGGATGTAAATTGGTTCAGTCATTATGGAAAACAACATGGAGGCTCCTCAAAATATTAAAAATAGAACTACCATATGACCCAGCAATCCCATTTCTGGATGTATTGGAATGAAATCATTCTCTCAGAGATACCTCATTATACCATTATTCACAATAGTCAAGAAATGGCAGCAACCTAAGTATCCATCTACAGATGAATGGATAATATATGTGTTATAAATATAAACATTATATACATAAACATTAGAATATGTTCTCACTCAGTCATGAGAAAAAAGTAAATCCTGCCATTGCAACAGTGTGGATAAACCCTGAGAGAATTATGCTAAGTGAAATAAGTCAGAGAAAAATAAATACTGTATGATCTCACTTATAGGTAAAACCTTAAAAAGCCTTACTCATAAAAGCAGAGTAGAATAGTGATTACCAGAGGTTGGGGGTTGTGGGGAGGTGGCAGATGGGAGATGTTTGTCTTCCAGATTTAAGGGGAGAAAGTTCTGGGGATCCATTGTACACCATGGCAACTATAGTTAACATTACTGTATTATATCCTTAAAAGTTGCTAAGAAAGTAGATCTTAAATATTCTCACCATCAAAAAACAAAACGGTAATCATATGAGGTTATGGAGGTGTTAACTAACACTAACATGGTAATCATTTTTCAATAGATTTGTGTATTAAATGACTGTGTTGTACACTTTAAACTTATACAATGTTATATGTCGATTATAGCTCAATAAATCCAGCAAAAAATAATGTGTATCTTGCAGTGTTGTTATGGAGATTATATGAGATTATGCTTGTAAAACCCCCTAGCATGGTATCTGGCAAAGGGCTGGTTCACTTCCCACTTCCACTCCTGTTAGGGATTCAGTTGACTTGAGTCACCAAATGGTCTCCCATGCATTTCAGTCAGTGTTCAGTGGCATGGCATCCACTTTTTGTTCCATTGAATTCTTATTCTTTTCTTTGCCTTGTGTGTTTCAGGTTCACAACCAGTATCCAACTGAGTTTGAATTCAATCTCTATTTCTTAAAGTTCTTGGCTTTCCACTACGTGTCTAATCGCTTTAAAACATTTCTCCTGGATTCAGACTATGAAAGATTAGAGCACGGTACGTGTTTGCATGCCCTTTTTCAATCTTTGTTAGTTTTATGTATTTTTAATTAAAAACTCTAATAAAATAATCACCCCCAAGTGTGGCAAGGCCACTTTAGTGTTTTATTCTGAACTATGAAAGTATAATGGACATGAATGAGTGAGATTTTGTGCTGTGCCAGATCTTAGGGACTGCTAATGGTCATCATGTAGCACTTTTGAAAATGTAGATCTGCTTATTATTATCTTATTATCTCCAAGCAGTAGCACTGTTTGTGGAGAAACACCTGGCTCCTAGTTATTCCATCCCTGGTACACTCTGGTAGGTTACTGCTCCCCTGGAAGCAGTTTGCATAGTAGTTATGGCCACGGGCTCTGGAGCAAACAGAATACAGTTAAATTTCAACACTGGCAGTTACCAGCCAAGTATTGATACTTAGGACAGGTTAGGTTCCTCTCCAAGTTTCCTCAGTTTCCACATCTTTAAAATGAGGATAATAATAGCACACACCCCTTTTTGGACCAGGATGACCACATTAGGAAATATTTGTAAATTTCTTAGCACGGTTGCTACCACAGAGTAAGAACTCAATAAATTTTAGATAGCACCATTATTAAAATTTTTAATGACAATAACAGTTCTAAAGAATAGATTCTTGAAAGCTGGTCAGCCCCTGTGTAAACGTTCCCCAAGGGGATTTTACATTCTTACTCTGCTGTTGTTATAGGGAGGGAGAAACAGGGATACACATGAGTATTTTTGTTAAGAAGACAATCAAAGAAAAGCAGTATGTTATGTCTACTGTTTATTTTCAGTATATTATACATACTGAATATTCATAAAGAGGATTCTCTTAATGGCTGAAAATATTTACTAATGTTCTGAGTTTAAGATATGAAAGCAAGAAATACTGTTTTTCAATGCATGCTATTAAACTTGTCTAGTACAATATTTCATACTTTTGGTAAAGGAGACAGCACTGGTGAGACCATTTCCTTTCCTGTTTGTACTTCCAGACCTTTGTTGACTCATAAAATTGTCACTCAACACATCACAATCAGAAACCTTAATTTTTTAGTCACCTTTGTGTTGGGAAGACATTAAGTAGAGCTGGTTACAGTGGACATTAGAGTCACTTAGAGAACTTTTTAAAATGACTTTTATCTGGGGCCTATTCTCATATTCTGTAAATGGTCTGAGATGAGACCTAAGTACCGGGACTTTTTGAAGCCCCTGTTTTTTATTTGTTGTTGTCTTTTTTAAATGAGTGGCCAGGGTTGAGAACTACTGTTCTGCACTCTACACTTAACAGGTAGAGAAGAAACATTAATTAGTGTTGGTGCTAGTTTAGTCTCTAACAACTCCAACTCAAAACTCCATGTCTTGGGGGCCCCTCATATTACAAGATTTTGTGCAGTCTTGGGCATGAAACATTATTTTATGGTAAATAAAATGCTTATTAACTTTTGACTGAGTCTTTTCATTTAAAGCAAGAAAAGACAGCACTCCCATGAGGGGCACTCTTCCTGGCCTTTTAAAGAAACAGTTCCTGCCTCACACTAACACACCTTCCTCTCTATTAAAACAAAGTGGGCTCATGTGAGTAACAGACTGAAAGGTACAAATATAGTACCTGAAATGCCACCCTCCCCAATTCAGCTTTTAACTCACCCAAGGATACAGACCACACCCATCTGACATCTACAGTCTCCTGACCATGATGTGTGGTGTATGTAAACTACCAAACAAAGAAAACACTTTAAATGGCTTCGTAATAAACAGCCAGCAACTTTATAAAGAAACATAAAATTATGTTTTTAACTGAGTCTCATCAAATCATTTTCCTTCTAGCTTTTTGGAAAAATGTGTAGAATGTCTGCTGGCATGGACTGCTGTGAATCTAGATATAGATGTGGGATGTGGCCTGGGGGGAGTCATGATGTATTGCTAAATACTTGGGAAGACTTCAGCACATGTTTTCCTTCCATTTGGATTTGTTTCCATATAGCCGTGAAGTCCATTCCTATCTTTAGCTTTGTTACAGTCCTTTCCTATCTTCTTAATTATTTTCTAAGGTTTTTACCCGTGCAGTGATGTTTCTAGAGCCATACAAAATGCTCCATTTTTCATCTGCTACATGCATCACATTTTTAAGCAAACTGTTGATTTATTTGANTTGTTTCCATATAGCCGTGAAGTCCATTCCTATCTTTAGCTTTGTTACAGTCCTTTCCTATCTTCTTAATTATTTTCTAAGGTTTTTACCCGTGCAGTGATGTTTCTAGAGCCATACAAAATGCTCCATTTTTCATCTGCTACATGCATCACATTTTTAAGCAAACTGTTGATTTATTTGACTTTTGTTTTGCTGATTTTTTTTTCCAGGAACTTTATTTGATGATAAAGGAGACAAGCATGCCAAAAAAGGAATTTGTATTTGGGAGTGTATTGATAGAATGCACAAGAGGAGTCCTGTTTTCTTTAATTACTTATATTCACCAGTGGAAATAGAGGTAAAGAAAGAAATTTATGTTGCAGTTTTGGAATATTTTTGTGTTGAAGTTTTCCTTACATTGAGCATATATAAGCTCTTTAAGCTTTTTATAAACATTTGACTAGGTTTCATACCAGAAGCTATTTAAAAGTTGATACACTTTGGGTTTAGATTATGATGCAATGAAGTCTGTTACCAAATTCTTGACCAGAAAAATTAGGATCTGGCCCCCTAGACACAGAGAGGATAACGTCAAGAAACTCAGGGCAAATCAACTTGCCCTGGGAAAGGAGAACAAACAAAACTTGAACCCTCAGCATAATGTCTAAGCTGAAAAACCTAAAATACTTCAGAAAAACTGCCCTAAGTCCATTCATACCAGAGCCATGGAAGAAACCCTGTGAGAAGCAAGAAGGTTGGAGCCCAGCCCAAGAAAGTTGACTTCTCGGGGACAGCCATGCCCTGCCATGCCTGTCTGCATGAAATAGGCTCTGCAGTGGAGTGGAGCTCGCCACCACCACTCACAGGCAGAAAGGCCTGACGCTGGGCCCCAGAACAATAGGACGCCACCCTGGCCTTTCTCCACATGCACCCTCCTCATGATGTGTATGGGAAACCAAGGGTGCACACTTAGATGCTCCCCCTTCATCTAGACCACACTCTGGTACTTCAGAATTCCTTGCCCAAATTCAAATTACTTACCAGACCACTTCCCTAAGCCAGTAAGTATACTCCTAAGCCAAAGGGCAACTAAGGAGTAGCATTTGTCAGGGAGCAGACAGAGTTCATCTGCAGGGCTGAGGTATATGTGCATGTTCGTAAGAGACCTTCAGAGTGTAGGACAGAGCTGAGCCAGGAGGAGCAGGGGTTTAGGCCAACAACTGGGAACTGGGACTCAGCCTCCCCCAGTGCCGAGGAGTCTCAGCTGAAACCTGGCCTTCTAGGTCGTTTGGAAGTTATGTTTGTCAGGGTAGGAGGATAGAACATACTTTATCTAATAGTTATATTGATGTGTAATGTTTAAATATATAGACATATGTCATGAGAACCTCTGTTCATCCTCTTCCCTGGACCCTGCAGTGTTAGGGGCTGGCCTGCCAGTAAGCTTGGGCTACTTTGAGGTCAGGATAAAACTACATTTCAGAATTTTCTTTAAACAGGCCCTGAAGCCCAATGTAAACGTTTCCAGCCTCAAGAAGTGGGATTACTATATAGAGGAGACGCTTTCCACAGGGCCCTCATATGACTGGATGATGCTGACCCCCAAGCAGCTGCCCTCTGAAGACTCTGAGCTGGCTGGAGGAGCCAGGCCCCAGAGCCAGAGGAGAACCGTGTGGCCGTGCTACGATGACGTCAGCTGCGCTCAGCCCGACGCTCTCACCAGCCTTTTCAGTGTAAGTCAGCCACACGAAGCCAGACGCCCAAGGCTCCGGGCCCCTGAAGGCACGAGAGGCCTCGGGAACCTGGCTGAGTGAAGCCTGGTTCACCAGCTCCTGGCTAGCATCCTTGCCAGCACCGTAGGAACATGCGGAAACCAGACCGGCTCCCCAGCATCCCCAGAGATCCAGGAGCAGGGACTGGAAAACAGTCTCAGTAGAAGGGAATTTTTCATCATTACGAGGACGCATTCAAGCAAGTAGAGCAGTTTGCAGCTTCCCGGCTGTTTCATCTGGCCAAGAGCCGGAGTCAGGCCTGGGTTATGACTTCTGTGGGTGCCTTACTTCCTCCAGTCACAAGTGTGGGTAGCTGATGGTCTGATGGGAGTACTGCCTACCGCCTTCTACAAGTTATATTCTGGAGTGAAGCCTTTCTGGCAGTAACCCCCATGATGAGAGCAGGGGCCCTGAGGGAAGGGTTTGAGCCCTGACACGGGCCAGACAGTTCCTGAAGAGTCTTCTCCATTCAGTCTTCCCACCAGGAGAAGCGTGTGTGAGCGCACCGTCACAGAGGCCACTGCTCTGCTCTCAGTCTCCCTGGCCGAGGGAAACACCAGGCCTTGGGCATTTCTTGGTTCGTTCTTCCTACATCTGGTTTGAATCATCAGAGTCAAGGGGTTTCTCTGTCCAGGACAGACTTCTCATCTACCTCAGCTATTGGGGTCTGGACATAGGCCTAGTGCTTGACCTTTTGCTGTGGCCATCAGATTTCCTATGGGCTGGCCAAGGGTGAAGGTGTTCAGGATACAGATTTCCTCTTTCTGTTTAAGCCCAGTTACAGATCCTAATAAATAAAGAGGCCCGGTTACAGATCCTAATAAATCATCTTTGCCACAGTACATCACACCAGCTAGCACTCCCGCCACCACCATTCCTGGCTGGGAGGCCTCTGAGGCCCCGGGCTCACTGCGGCCTTTCACTGCTCAGAGGAGCTGTGGCTCTGGGGAGCACCGTGATTTCTATGAAAGACTTGGTTGGCCAAGAAGTTCGTTTGAGTTTGTCCATTGTTACAGAAAAGCCCAAACGAACTTCTTAACCAACCCAGTACTTAATCTGTCAAAAAAATAAAAAAACAACCTTTTTGATTTCTTTGTAGGAAATTGAAAGACTGGAGCATAAATTGAACCAAACCCCTGAGAAGTGGCAGCAGCTGTGGGAACGGGTAAACGTGGACCTTAAAGAAGAGCCCAGAGCAGACCATGTGAGTTGGCAAAGCCCTTTGAAGAGCTGCTGCTGAGCTTCTTGCGGGCACTGGGTCAGGTGGGGCCTCTGCCACTCGTAACCCAGGAGGTTTATGGCCAAAGAGAGGGGTCATGCCTTGAGGGTCCAGGGCAGAAAGTTCCAAACGACCGAGTACTTCCTGAGTGTCTCACTCTACCACAGTGATATGATACTTATGTTCAGTGCCCCAAATCCAGGGGAAATCACTGGGTTCTTTCCTATCTCAGCACCTCTGTGCTTTCAGCTGATCTTCTACCACAGGAGGGGAGGGAAGAAGGGAATGCCAAGATCTTGTTGGCTCCAGAGAAACAGGGAAAATGAAATATTTTAAAACAGTAAAATATGCCACTCTCTGTTGTTCACACCCCCTTTTTGTTTCTAAATTAAGAAACATTTACTGTAAAAATATCTTAATACCAAGTACTCCATCTTCTGCTTCTCACCGTCCCTTAAGCTGTAAAATGTGGAGTGGGCTGTGCTGAGCCCCTGAGCATCCACACCTTGGCGTCCTGTTAACCCGCAGTGAGGCAGGGGCGTCCGGCTCACGCGTGCAGGCTCAGGCCCAGATAATACGGCTGACACACAGGGCGGCCGCCAGCCAAACCCACAGCAGGCCGGCTCCAAGTGCAACAGAGGGAGGTTAGGACAGATGAGAGCACTTGAGGAGAGGAGAGCTAAGCAGGGTCAGATGTCACAGAGGGGCCAAGGAGAATGGAGTATAGCAGAAAATGCCCTCTGACCCTGTAAGAAGGGGTCCTTGGGGCGCGATCTCTCGCCTGCAAGTGGCAACTCAGGGGCTGTTATCATACAGGCCACGGGTGGATGAAATATCACTGCTTTTTTTCTAAGAATAAAATACTTTGTTAATTTTTTTCTGATTATGAACTTGAGATATATGTATTCCTTTAAGTATGTATTCCTTTATAACACAGGAAATTATAAAATAGAAATCACCCAAAATTTATAACGTAGAAATAAACCACTATGCCTTCAGACTTTTAAACACATATATAAAAGGGATTTACTATAGATGTAGTTTTAAAGCCTGCTTTCTTTTTTCCTTAATATATGGCATGCGTGTCCTTCCATTTGTCGCGTATAAATTAGCACCCTTTGTAACAGCTGTCTAGAATTCCATTGTTCAGAAATATTTTTTTTTAAACTAGCCCCATAATGACAGACATTTAGGTACTTTCTAGTTTTTTGCTATGTAAAAAAAAAAAACACACAACTCCAAGGTAAGCATCTTTTTATACATATTTTATATAGACATATATATGGTCCAGTTTCTTTCTTGAGGTAAATTTTTAGAAGTGAAATTACCGGATCAGTTGCTTAAAGTCTTTGTAAAGCCTTCCTATCTCCTGTTCTTTTTCAGCTCCAGAGATACCCTTCGGGCTCCCCAGGAACTGTGTCGACCAACCTCCCGTTTTATCAGAAGAGGCCTCAGCTGCGCCTTCCAGACAGCAACGTAGCGGAAGAGCAGAACGCTGGCGTCCCCCCATCCAACGGGGTGGACCGCAGGGCAGCCACGCTGTACAGCCAGTACACGCCCAAGAGCGACGAGAACAGGTGGGTGCTGTGGGCCCTGCCGGGGGGTGCAGCAGAGGCTCTCCCAGCCCCCCTCGAGGCAGCTAGGCCTCGGCCGTGCCACGTCTATTAACTTAAAGGGATCCGCTTTAATTCCTTGTTTCTGTTTTAAATGTGTTAGATGGTTCTTGGAAGAGGAAAAGTCAAAATTATAACTAAAATAAGGCCAGGAGGTTGTAGTTTTTTGTGGCAGGTCCTGCTATCTCCTGTGTGCCTGTCTTTTGAGGGAATGTGTGTTAGTGAGCACTTCTCCAGTGGCAGACTTCTGAGATCCAGCACATGCTGGCCCAAGCAGAAAGGCGTTCCCTCACATGAAGTGAGAAGGCCAGGATGCGCCAATTCTCACAGTGCCTGCAGGCTTCCGTCATTCACCAGCTCTGCTTCCTGTACGGGCTGCGTGAGCCCAGCGTGGCACAAAGGATGGCTACTGAGAGCGCCAAAGCTCACAAGTGTGGCAATCCCAGCAGAGTGAGGCAATCTTTCCCTGCAAGTCTAGTAGAGAAATTCTGGGGGGAGCTCCGACTGATGTTTTTTGGATCATCTAGGGGAAACAGAGACTTGACCAACAAAAACAACAACAGATATCACCTTTACAACACATAGTAAAATCATATTAACCACCATGTCATCATTACTTCTAGGTCCTTTGAGGGAACGCTGTACAAAAGAGGGGCTTTGCTGAAAGGCTGGAAGCCTCGTTGGTTTGTTTTGGATGTAACAAAGCATCAGGTAATAAACACCATCACAGCCTGTAGCAGTCACTTCTCCCCAGGCGAGGCTCCGTCCCTGGCTGCTGTGTGACTCCCAGCAGACATGCACTGCCCCCATGCACAGAATGCTGCCCTGAGGCCTCTCACCAGCTACCTGGGGGCTCCTCCGTGGAGCCAGTGAGAGGGCACGCGGCAGCCCTCTGAGAAAGCGCGGGTGTGTGCGACAGGCAGTGACGGGCGCCCAGAGCATTAGGAGCAACAAAACTCGGCTTTTCAGTGCTCATGCATCTCCGGCTGCCTGCTGTCCACAACCAGGCCAGGAGAGGACCTCAGGGTTTCAGCCTGTTGCGTACCACATGCACACACAGAGCCCGTGCCTGTGAACACCCTCCAGAGCACAGATCACTTCATCTCGACAACACAAAGCATCCATTCAAAGTCGAGGGCGTTAATTTATTCAGCAAACATTTCTTGAACACTTCTCTGTGCCCATCCCTGTACTAAAGAAGGCATTATCCCTCAAAGATGACAGCAGCAGAGGAGGGAGGGAGCTTTAAAACAGGCAGAAGGGGATGTGCCCATCCAAACCTGAAATCCACAGTGGGCAGACACTAGCCTGGACCTCCCAGACCATGCTGGGAAGTCTTTTCCCCACTGTTAGGTTCTTTGCTGTGGCTCTAGCGCTCCCCCGCCCCCACTCTCCCCACAGTCCTTAGAGTCAGAATCTTTGCTCCGGTGATCTTGGAGGGTAGGGGGACCCTATGCAAACTTCCAGCCTCTTTGCATCGTTCACTGGAGAGTCACATGTCCTCCCATGGTCTGACCGGAGACTTCACTCTGCCTTAGAACTGACCAGTCAGCCCTGAGCAGATTCTCAGTGCATTTGCGTGTAACATGGAGTCTACTGAGAAAGACACGGGCTGTGCCCCAGGACGGTGCTCTGGTTGGAGCTGCATCTAGAGGACTCCTGCCAGATGAACACTGTATGTGGCGATCAACCACCTTCCACTCTGCTCAAGGAGTTTCATAAAGGTTACACAGGATCCTGTTGGATTACAGATACAGAATTTTTTTTTATAGATATGCAGTGGAAGCCCTTTTTAGGCAACTGGACTTTAAACAGCACTGTCTGTGAAATTAGAGCCTACATTGTGTAGAAAAGTTCCATTAAACCACTAAATAAAACATAGGAGAATGTCATGATGTTTCTATAATTTACAGTCACATCAAATTATACTTGCATTCCTGACAGTCTTTTAGATTTAGTGCAAAAGGTATACGGGTTTTCTATTTGTACTACTCCTACCATGCCTGCAGAGAGAGGCAGAGAAAAGTCTGAGGCCAGAATCACAGTGACGGAGGCACCAGACGCATTCCTGCCCTGGAACTTTCTGAAATCCACACTGATTTAGTTCAAGTGAAATCCAGTCCTTATACATAGTAACCCTCAGTCAAATGTTGAGCTGTTCATTGTTTTTCAAAAATCAGTTCATATCTACATGCTATTTGGAAATAAGCTTTTCAGATATAGTATAGCGTGAACATAGTTTCCTACCAGTTCACATAGATCTTATTTCTTAAATGTTGTATAGCATTCCATACTATTGATGTACCATCATTTAATTAACCAACACCCTACTGGCAGGCAGATACATCTTTTCAATCATTAGCTGATAGAGGGAGTGTGGAAGGAAACCTCTTTCTTCGTGTGTCTTTGCATGCTTGTGGGAGTGTTTCTATAAGACAGATTCCTAGAGGTGGGAAAGGTGTATCAACAGGTACAAGCGTTTTAACTTTTAGTTCAGATTGCCAGATTGTCCTCTAATAGGCTTCTGACTAATTATAACCCCACAAACAGTGCTTACGAATACCTCATGCCTTCCATTCAACCTGAATATTGTCAGCCGCTTTAAATATGTCTTAATCTAAGTGAAAAGTGAAATCGCATTGATTTATTTACTTTTGACTATTTAGGCTGTTCACTTTTGCTGATATTTATAGTTTGTTCACATTTTTTCCTGTGAGTTGCCAGCTGAAATCCTTTGACCAGTTTTCTATTAGGTTGTTTATCTTTTTCTTCTCAATCTCTAGGAATTGTGTATATATTCTAAACATTAACCCCCTATTCATGTGTTCCATATATCTTTTACAGTTATTGATGTTTTTATTCTTTTATATGTGATACATTTATTCAAATTTCAAAAAATGTCTCTTTTTACCCTTTCTCCCAGCTACCTAATTCTTCTTCCTAGAAGCAGACAGTGTTCTTAATTTCTTGTCTGTTCTTCCAGACATAGTTGAGCAAGATATGGGAAAAGCCTACCTTTTGAAAGCCCTGCTGTCTCCCCTTCCCGGGTCTCATATCCCATGTGTCCTTTGGTTCCAGCTGCGATACTACGACTCGGGTGAGGACACCAGCTGTAAGGGCCACATCGACCTAGCTGAAGTAGAAATGGTCATCCCTGCCGGCCCCAGCATGGGCGCCCCGAAGCACACGAGTGACAAGGCTTTCTTTGATGTAAGCTGACCTTGTCTTTTCCTGGCTCTCTGCACATAATCCCTTACAGTCCATCCACTCCAAGGATGACGGGGCCTCAGAGCAGTTGATAGTGACTACAGATCGGCCACAGCCCCACCCTGGCTGTGGGAACTGCTGCAGAACCTGAAGCCAGCACTCTTAATCCCCAAACCTGACCTCTCCCCGCTGTCCCTATGGCTCATAAAGGCTGCATGTTGCTATGCACAAAAGACTCCTTCAAAAGGTATCCAACTACACTTGGAAGCAGAGGAACTCCTTGTTAAATAGTGTTATTCACTCACCACCTTCTGTCATGAACAGATGTTACTTCCCTTTTATATCTTTTTGTCTTCAAGCTTGATCATCCAAAAAAAAATCATCAGTCACACACGATGACTGTCTTCCCTAACATCTTCAGCAGGTCTTGGGACATTTTATGGGCCATATGATAGGGGACTTATGTAGTCCCCAGTGCCAAGCAAGACTTCATACAGAACACAGGTGATCCTCTAGTGCCCTGCTCAGGCTGTGAGGCCATTTCCCTGACTCTGAACTCCCAGTGAGGCCCCAGCTGAAGACTTAGAGAAAGAGATGGGAAGGGAATGTGAAAGCCAGCCCCACCATGATGTGGCTGAAGCTCAGTCTTCTTGGCTCCTTTGCTGCATGGCTGCAGTGCATGGGTGAGGCAAGAGGCTCCAGCTGTTCCACACCCTCTTAGTCAAGAAGGTGCAAGTCAGGCTTTGCTGGAATATCTGTTTTCTCTGCTGACCCTTCTGTTAAGATCCCCTGTGACTCTGGGGACCAGGAAAGTAAAATCACTTCCGTAATCCATGACAGTACAGTAGTGGAGAGCAGAGAAATACGGAGGTTCCGGGGTAGCATGAAAAGGGGTCACAGGGATTGATTAGCTCACATGACCAAACCTGTAGGCTAGCCCTGCCCTCATCTCTGCTTCTCTTCCTTTGTTTTTGTAGCTCAAGACCAGCAAACGTGTGTACAACTTCTGTGCCCAGGATGGACAGAGTGCCCAGCAGTGGATGGACAGGATCCAGAGCTGTATCTCTGATGCCTGATACCCGTGGTCAGCCCACACAGAAGAGGGAGGAAGGGCTTATGCTGCCAGATAGGGAAAAAGTGCATGAATCCTTGAAGAGCTGACAGCTTCCTGCTCAGTCCTGATGAGTCGTCCTGGGGCCTGAGGTTCTCCTGCCCAGACTTAGCCATTCCCCTCTCTCGGCAGTTGCTACGTCGTCTTAGCCGAGTAGATGTGTCACACGAGTCTGGTCAAGAGCCCCAGGCCCTCCCTGTGTCTTGCACTAGGTTGTTCTAACCTAGTGGTTAGAACAGTCCCTCATGGTTAGGGATCAGAAGAATGCTTCCTGAGCCATCTGTCACCCATCCCCTAGGCCAAGCGGCTGCCACCCAGCTGGGTCCTTCTTCATGAAAGCTGGATCCTTTCTGTTCTCCAAGGTCATAACTTCCTTGGAGAACTTCCTGACAGGCAAAACTCAAAATCCTCTGAGACTATCTTCTATTCTGCATAGGTTTCCCGTTGGAGGCTCCTGCTCTTACTGCCCAACCTTAGAGATACTTGGTTCTCTGGTGCTGCCAAAGGTGCTTCCAGGATCCCCGCTCGGCACTGGGGTTCACAGCAAGACCACCAGTGCTCAGGCAGGCCAGGGGGCACACAGAATAGCCTGATGGGAAAGACTGGCCAGGGAATGGCGCAGTAGTCACCAGGCCAATGCAGGAAAACACGGCTTCCAAAACCCTGAATTTTCCTAGGCCAAAGGTGCCCTGAGGATCCAGGACCCGCGGTCCCATGCATTCTTCTGCTCCCTGACAGCTTCTTACACAAAATAACATGCAAAAAGCTGAATGCACTAATTCACAAAACAGCCACTTGCACTGAACTCTAATAAAGTGAAGATGTTGGAGAGACAGAAGCCAGCTGTTTATGAGCACACCACCCCTGTGACAAGGGCTGTATAGACCGCAGTCGCACCGTGGCGTGACTGGAGGATACCCAAACAGCACCTCTGCATGTGAACTTAAAGACTTGTTTAGTCGTTAGATTTTCTGTACTTTTGATAACCTGTGTTTGTCCAGCTTGAGATACAGGAATGCTGTTTGCTCACAGTGAACAGAGACAGCTTTTCTGCAGTAGCCACTGTGGTCAACTGGAGTCGTAGGTAGCTAGATCATCACATTTGTTTTGAAATGTTAATATGTTAAATACCAAACTAATGTTTCAAAAATATGTATATATGATTTCTATACCCTTGTTTTTCAGGTAGTCTGCTTATAATTTAATATAAAATTAACTGACTCATTCATAAGATTTCAGTAATTTTAAAATGGTTCCCTTTTTAAAAAGCCACTTTGTAGATGAAAAATAAATCAGATTTTCAAATTTAAAATTACCTATACACTAGGAAACAGAACTGTGTTAATATATAAGAAATTCGAGGATGATAAGAATGAAGGATTTTTCTATCATTTTCATTTTATAAATTGCCACCTGTGAAAATGGTTTTTGCACATTATTTGTATTTTTCTTTGTATATGAAATAATTTTTTGTACTCTGTAAAATATGGAGCCCACTGTACCTTCAGCTATTTGAGACTTTACACAGTGCTTCTTTTGTAACTGGATTCTTTTAACTTTCATGAAGGCACTACATGCCTTGTATTCACTAACCACCTTGAATTAAACTTGTTTCTTAAGAAAAAGCATCCCTCACTTACTGAAATACAGCTCATTGTGCACTGCGGGACACTCAGGAGGCAACACTCATGATTCGTACATGGGACTAAAAGTGCAAGGGTAAGACACAGCATAACCCATTTCTTGCCGTGGTTCTATTAATGTTGTCACTGTCCTTTGCTCAGGAAGTAACCAGACACTGGAAATGCTGGCCTTGGCTTCTGGGTTCTGAACGCACCGCTGCAGAGTTTAGGGAAGAGGCCTAAGGCTGCCACTCCCACCCAGTGCCTCCGATGAGCTGTGTGAAATTGGTTAAGTCTTCTACCTCTTCCAGGTTGCCATTTCGCCACCTGTGGTGTATGGCAATTGGCAAGAATTTTAGGCAGGAGAAATCAAACGCTAGTTCAGAAGCAGATTTTTCTGCTTCAGGAAATTGTTAAACAGCACAGTCTGGACCACACTTTCTCTCATTAAGCTCTTGGAGTTTACCTTGGGGACCCCGACTACATCTGGATGGGGAGCCAACAGAATGCAGGTTCTCAGGGCTGAACCCCCAAGTCTGGAGATCCAGGGAGAAGGAAGGCCCCATCGTCGCCCTCCTGAGCCTTCCAGTTTCCTGAGTCTCCAGGACTCCTGGGACCTGCCATTGTGCACACTGTGACCCTGACATGACTAACAAGGGAAACAGCTGGGAGTCGAGCCCAGGAGTGTCAGGCTGCCTTTCGTTCCTCAGCCTTAGCTGTGCGGGGAGGAGGGCCCTGGGTTCCAAGGAAGAAAGACTAGGGCCTGGCGCCCTGGCCCTGTGGTTCCCCTGACAAGGCCTTTCTATGCCTGGGTTCTTGCAACCCCAGGGGAGCACAGGCCCCGCTCCCCAAAACCTTCAGCCCAGGTTCTTCATTCTTACCTCCCTAGCCCCTCTACCCGATGACCTCACTCCAGAGCTGGCGTGTTACCTGTTAATAGTACAGCTAATTTGTTTCTCAATGAAAATTGACGTTTATAGACATTTCATTCGGAGTTCTTTTAAGACTTGTTAAGTAACTCCATTATCCCATAAAGAATTTCTGAATAATCTCAAGGTCTCAGGCTGATAACCAGGACATGCCCTCAGTTACAGCAATCAGAGCTATGAATTAAGCCAAGAATAAAACAGTATTGTTAGGGGAAGCACATTGAAACCGCCCACCCTGGCCAGGCACCATAGTAACCATTTACATAGTAACCATTTATGACAGGCGGTCCTGGTAAGAAACAGGGAACTAATAAGCCTCCACCAACCAGAAGAGTTCGGGAAAGGTCAAAGGGAGACACCAACTGTCTGACCACCTCCCAGAATCCTTCTCTCTGGCATCCATCTTGGCTGAACAAGGCATGCACCACCAGGAAGGACTCTGAGTCAGAATGATTGGCTAAGGACAACTTGGAAACTAATCCCATCACCATAAAACCCGAGACTGCAAGCCACATGACAGAGCTGTTCTCCTGGGTTCCCTTACCCTATTGCTCTCCACCCGGGTGCCCTTTCCCAATAAAATCTCTTCCTTTGTCAGCACATGTGTCTCCTCAGACAATTCATTTCTGGGTGCTAGACAAGAGCCCAGTTTCGGGCCCTGGAAGGGGTCCCCCTTCCCGAAAGAGTATGGATGAAGAGAGAAGACTTGGAGCAGTACTGCCAAATAGATACATAATCAAGCCACTGTGAATCTTTTTAAAAGTAAAAAGAAATTGATAAAGTTTTATAACATTTTGTCTTATTTTCAATAATTTATTTACTGTAATATATTAAAATTATTTCAACATGTCAATCAGTACAAAAAATTACTCACAAACTAGTTCATATCGAGTCCTCAAAACCCAGTGAGTATCTTGCACCTACAGTCTGTCTCAGTGTGGACCAGTGTGTTATCTTTTTTCCAAAATGACTTCTCATACAAAATTCCTGTCGTCCCTCACTCCCTTCTCCAGTTCTCCCATACAGCTGGGTGTCCCACAGTTCATCCAGTTCAGGCACTTCCTCCTCAGAGTCAGCCCAGACCCCATAGTTGAGGGCTCAGCCCCGCAAGTGTCCCCCCTTCAGATGCCACTTGCAAGTCCCAGGGGCTACCAGGCTTTTGACCAACGCACAACCCCCTCCTCAGGTTCAGTGATCGTCTAGAAGGACATACACAGCCCAGGAAGTGCTTGGTCTGTGTTTATCAGTTTGCCCTAAGGAAGGAGCAGCCACAAGGAAGAGATGATGGGCAAGGACTGGGAGAGGGGGTGGCCTGCACCCTCCCAGCACCTCCCTGTGGTCGCCAGCTGGGAGGCTCTCTGGATCTTGTCAGGACTTTTCATAACCCACTCTCCAGTCCCCCTGGAGGTGTAATTTCCCACACCCGTTCGCACGTAGTTCTTTCTGGTAACCAGCCTGAAGCTATCTAGGGGCCCCGCCTGAGTCACCGCAGCACATAAACACAGGTGTGGGCAGAGGGACTCATTATGAATAACAAAGGCACGCCTTTCACTCAGGAAGTTCTAAAGGTTTTAGCAACTCCATGCTACAAACCCAGGACAAAGATCCAAAAAAAAAAAAACCTTTTTAAATTATACCACAACTAGCCACATTCCTGTGCTACTATGCTAGGCAAGGCAGATTTAGAGCAAGTAACTTGCTCACAGCAGAGCCATTGTGGAAGGTGAGAGACCTCGGTGCCGCATCTAATTCATGATAAGACCTTGAACTATGTCTTAACTTTAAGCCTTTTACCTATAAAATGAAGGACCCTGATCTGTGAATTTGTGATTCCAAGGGTTCACCTTGGCAACAAATGAGGCTCCAAACTCTGATGAAAAGGATTTGCTGAAAGAGACCAAATCATCTAAATCAGCGCTTCACAAATTGTAGCGTGTGTATGAATCATCTTGCTAAAATGAAAATCCTGACTCAGTAGGATTGAGAGGGGACTTGACATTCCATATTCCTAATATGCTCACAGGTGACGCGGAGGTTGCTGGTGCAAGGATCCTGCTTTGAGTGGTGCTAACAGACGTGTTCGTCCCAGTCCTCTGAGAAACAGGCACCAGATGGGCAGGAAAGTAGGGGAGGCTGGGAGAGTCGGGAGACCAGCGTGCAGGCGTGACCTTGTCAAAGACCCAGGGAAGGGAGGGAGGAGAAAAAGCTGGGTGGGAGACTCAGACTGTGGAGTAACTCTAAGGAAGTTTAGCAAGGCAGATGAGAAGTCCTCAGGACATCACAAATCATCAGAGCAATCCCACATCTCCCCAGGGTAGCCTGCCTGGGACCCCCACCCCGCTCAGCCATCAGCATGCTGCAGCCAGGGAAACAAACACAGCAGTGGATTCCAGAACGCAGCAGCAGCTGGGGCCCACAGTCACGCACAGGCTGTGCACTCAGAGACCCAGGGGAATCTTCTCACCGTGGTCGCAGAGCACCTCTCATAGCCAGCTTCNCCCCGCTCAGCCATCAGCATGCTGCAGCCAGGGAAACAAACACAGCAGTGGATTCCAGAACGCAGCAGCAGCTGGGGCCCACAGTCACGCACAGGCTGTGCACTCAGAGACCCAGGGGAATCTTCTCACCGTGGTCGCAGAGCACCTCTCATAGCCAGCTTCCAGAGAAGCTCCTCCCAGTTTCCCCTGGGCCTTTTCCTAGCGAAACTCAGAGGTGAGTCAAAGGACTGATCCAGCACCCTTGATGCAGTTCATCTCACACTCTCGCTGTTCCCACTCTCCAGTCTGAGTTCCCCTCACACTCAGCCACCTCAGGGCATGCTGAGGGCTCTCCTGGAGAAGTGATCCAAGCCTTCGTTGAAGGAGGTTGTTGTTCAGTTGCTAAGTCGTTTCGGACTCTGTGGCCCCATGGACTGTAGCCCAATAGGCTCCTCTGTCCATGGGATTTCCCAGGCAAGAATACTGGAGTGGTTTGCTATTTCTTTCTCCAGGAGATCTTCCCAGCACTGAGAGCGGACCAGTGTAATCAAACCCGTCTCAGGTCAGGACTTCTCCTTAGGTTACGGTGGGGATTACTTGGGTAGCTAGAGGGTCACCCTCTTTCCTGCCCCCATCGTGTAGAAGCCGCTCTGTCTTCTGCTGATCAGGGTCAAGGACCCCTGCTGGTTCCTGGACACAAGAGTCATCAGCGCCTTGGTGACAGCTATGAGCCATAGTTCAGCAGGACCCTCCCTTTGTCCCTGGTCAAACGCTAAGCTGTGTGGAATCCATGCCTTTGGGTCAGGCTTTCTGTAAGTCCCCGGGCAGTGGTGCTGACTGAGGCTCTCTGGTCAGGAAAGGCAAACTCAAAGGAGATTTCCATCCCTGTGAAGATGAACCACTGGCCCTTCCAGGATGGAAAGTGCCTGAGGTAGCTGACCTGCCCCAGGCAGGAGGAGTGCCAAGTGTGGGCTCAGCATAGATAGGTCTCTGCTGCTGGCAGGCTGGGCATGGAGAGGGAACAGCACCTAGAGTGCCCTTGAGGTGTGGAAGTCTGAGCTGGTAGGCCCAAGTCAGCCCTTGCCTGGCTCCGCCTTTGCCACTGTGGCCACTCCACTCAGGCTCATCCTGCTAGTCCCACGTAGCCAATGCCAAGGACCAGCTAGTGTCAACCATCCAGGTCATTTTGTTTACTTATTTATTCACTGCCTCCAATGTGCTGGGTTCTTTCTAATGGGCATTAACATGTGCCACTGAAATCTCACCTGATGACTTCCCTGGTGGTCCAGTGATTAGGAATCTGCCTTCCCGTGCAGGGGATATAGGTTCGATACCTAGTCAGGGAACTAAGATCCCACATGCCGAGGTGCAACTAAGCCTGTGTAGGGCGACGAGAAATACCTGCGTGCCACAACAAACAGCCTACATAGCCAAAATAAATTTTAAAATAAAATCTTCATGTTTCCCCCATATGTCCATCCACTTGTCTCTACCCTTACCTCTCCTCGTCCCTAAACTTCCCGTTCTTTTCCTTCCAGGCCCCTGACCAAACAGGCAGTTGGCCACTGCCCAGGAGGGTGTGTATCTGCTCACTGCCTTGGGCCACTTTTCGTATACAAAGTACATGACCAGGTACTCTGCTCACAGCCCTACCCAGCAGGAATATTTTCTGTTTCCCTTTACGTCTCTGTCATACAGCTACTGCCCACCTTCAGCTCATAGGCACGTACCAAACCAACTCATCCATAAACCAAGCTCAGGCTTGTCCCTCCTCTTCCAGCTGGTTACGCAGGACCTCCATGTAGCTGTGGGTGCAAGTCAGGGGCCGGGCCCAGCTGCATCCTCATGCAGTCTACTGGTCCCTCCGGCTCCACTCAGGCCCAGCTACAGAGGGAGCATTCTCATCTTACCCATCCGACTCAATGAACTGGCACATCCAACAGACCCCAACTCAGGCTGGGCAGTTTGAGAAGCCCTCTGTGATCTGACGTTCTGTCTCTACCAGAGTCTAGTAACAGGCCAGAAACTGTTTCTCANCCCTCCGGCTCCACTCAGGCCCAGCTACAGAGGGAGCATTCTCATCTTACCCATCCGACTCAATGAACTGGCACATCCAACAGACCCCAACTCAGGCTGGGCAGTTTGAGAAGCCCTCTGTGATCTGACGTTCTGTCTCTACCAGAGTCTAGTAACAGGCCAGAAACTGTTTCTCAAAAGGATTATAATCGGGGACTTCCTTGGTGGCCCAGGGGTTAAGAGTCCTGCTTGCAATGCAAGTGACACTGGTTTGATCCCTGGGCTAGGAAGATCCCACATGCCACAGAGATGCCACAGAGCAAATAGGCCCATGCGTCTCACTATTGAGACAGTGCTCTACAACACGAGAAACCACCGCAACGAGAAGCAGGGGCACCGCAACAAAGAGCAGCCGCCGCTCAGCACAACTAGAGAAAGCTCACTCTTCTGAAATTTGTTTTTTAAAGGTGTGTGACCCTCTGTTCCTGAAAGTGCAGCCCTGCTGCAGGATCCCTGGGACTCTCCATAAGCCCCAGACCACATCTTTTCCCCTTCCCACTACTGACGCTTCCAGCACGAGAGTCTGCCAAATGGTATGACCCCAGGGCAGGACCACACTGCGGCGTGGACCTTCTGCAGCGCCTGGTCCTGTTAGGGGACCCACCAGCAGCCGGCAGCCTTCCATCTCTCCCAGAGTAAGGTGCTGTCTCTAACCAAGAGCAACCCTCCACCAAGGGTAGTCGGGCCCTGTGCTGTCCTCCCCATTGTAAAAGATACAAGATACACCTGTTTCTTTTACTTGGGAGGGGATATCCTCGCATACCCCTGGCTGCTGAGCCCCTTACGAACTTCGCTGGAGTGTGAGGTCCCCGAGTCTTCGCAGGTGTATGTGCCTTGCTCTGCACAGCACGTGACCTCGCTGTGACCTCCAGCACAGAGGCACCTCTTGCTCACCCCGTCTCACCACCACGGTGTCACTGATGTAACGGATCGCTGTGATACTCACGTGGCTCTGATCTCTGGGGATTATATTATGACAAAGGGCAAGACAGTTAATGTAGCCCCGAGGTGAAACTGTAAATGAATATTGTTGTTCGCCCCATGTGAATGTGAACTGTTTCTGATCCTCTTTTCAAATTGGAATGGAAAAGAAGGCATTTGCCAAATGACCGCAAAGTGCATACCTAAACCCTTATGAATCTGCTCTAGGAATGATTCCACAGGCACCGCAGCTGCAAACAGAGCTATCGTTTGGTGAAGCCTGCAGTCCTCCTCCAGGATCTGTCAACTTCTGCAAAGGTCAGACTGGTGAATTAAATGGAAAGACGGTAGGACCACCACCCATTTGTCCTTTAAGTTAACGGTGGCATTTGTTTCTGCCATCACCCCTGGGATGAGATGTTGTTTGTTTGTTTTTTTATCTATTACCCTGAGCAGGATGAGGGAGCAAGGAGAAGGCAATTTTGGAAGTTTCCACTTAGCTTTCTCTGCTGTGACAGCTCCTGCCCACTAGGCCAGGTACCCAGCGTGGGGTCCCTCCTACTGTCAGAGCACATGAATTCTAATTAAACACTGCATGGATCGTGGACCCAGTGCAAGCCCAGCTGTAGCCAGGATTTCACTTGCTCCCTGACCTCCATGGGCCCCACTCTGACAAATAGCCTGCGATGATGACTGGAGCCTCCAAGTGTTAATATGACTCAAAACGTGTCTGGTGGTCCCCTTTCTCTAGTGAACAGTCACTCAAATAAATGGCTATAGATCTTTGGGGGAAAACTGAAGGAATCATGATGCTACATGCTGGAGGCTGTTTTGCAGGGTCCTTCCTCCTAGAGCCCTGGCCGCCTCTTCAGGAGATGGCTTCCTTGTCTGAAAACGGGCTCTGGTCTGGGAACTGAGTGGGGACCCCGTCTTTCTGCTGCCCCGCTCCTGCTCCTCCATTCCCGTCTGCTTCCCTGGCTGCTGACGTTAAGCAGAACCTATTGGCTGCCCACCCATTTTGCCCCTGGGGACACCATGCTCGATACACCATGTCCACTTGCCTGGCCCTCTGGCCTTGCCTGTCCATACTGGCCTTACATAATACATCACTCCAAGTGGCCACTTTCTTCAGCTGTCATGAATTTCTTCTCTACTGCCTGCCAGGGAAACTTGGGTATTTCCACTCTGTTGAGTGCTGGCTGTGACTTTTTCCAAAAGACTTCTAGGAGCGTCTGCTCCACCCCCTGGCATCCTAGCTAGGGTATTAAATTCTGTGTCTGAAGAAAGTGCCCTCAACGTCCTGGCTGATCCAGTCTTCCATTCCATCTGCCTCAATCAAACACTCGAAAATCCAATCCCAGGAAATCTCCCTGCCTCCTGCCAGTACCCACCGTAGTTCTTATTCTTCCTAGGGTAGTTTCCTTCCCCCTTATCAGGCCCAGCATGTCCCCAGCCAGATTCTTCTGGAATTCCACCCTCATCATTGTCCTTAGCAGCCAGGAGAGGAAGCAGGTGCTGCTCCTGGGAGGGGACCCGCTGCCCTGTGGGGGCGAGGTCTCAGTGGCATCTCTCAGTGCGGGAGAGGTGGGAGTTCTCCCAAGGAAGTGTGGGCCACCCTGCCAGCCCAGAGGGTCAGGGGGGCTGCAGCTTCAGTGACCTCAGGGTGCCATATTTACCCAGTACAGCCTGACCCCCATACAACTACCCTGGCCAAGTGCTCAGACTCATCCGGGGCTCTGCACCTCTCCTTGTCCTTACCCGCTAGTCCACCACAGCTGTCCCCACTGCTAGAGGCGAGGGCCACTTTGTAGCCAACCCTCTTCCCAGCAACCTAGGCTGCGTGCTGTCCCCCTCACCCAGCAGCTTGCTGGAGGCTCGCAGTCCCTCTCCCTGCCTTCGCGGGGCATCAGGGCAAGTGGGCAGCAAGCAGCCCATCTTCTGAAGGCACTGATCCCCCATATTTCTCAAGTTCCTGAGTTATCACACCTGCCACGGAATTCATCTCCCTAGGAAACTTCCCTGGGTTCTCACCAGTGAAATACCTAGCATTTGAGCTACTATCTGCTCCAGGGACCATGTGGGGTCCCCACCAACCAGGGCAGCATCCTCCTCCGCATCTCCTCTGCATGAGACATCTCCAGTGAGAAGGAGGCAGGGAGTCGGGGGAGCTGGGAGAGACACCAGACTGATGGAGGTCTGACCCCTGCAAGGGAGAGATGGGAGGACAGAGGGAGAGTAGAAGAGTCTAAGGCTGCAGTTTAGATCTAAGCCAGCAACAAGTCCAGTGGGGAATCCTCATGCCAGGACTGCCTATCAAGGGCAGCCCGCAGGCCTGAGAGCAAACAGTGATGGGTGTGAGCACAGCGGCAGAGGCCGCCCTGAAGCTCAAGAGCTACATTTTCATGCCACCATCAAGGGTCCAGGACTGGTCTCTCAGCACCACAGACTCAAAGGAACTAAGGTGTCAGTCTTGTCGACTCGAGGTTGGGGTACACTGAGCTTCTGCTCTGTCACTTACTAGCTCTTTGGCTTTGGGTGGTTCCTAAATTCTCTGAGCTTCATCTTCCTCACCTATCAAATGGGAGGAAAAACTGCGATGTGAAAGGACCCAACACAAAATGGATTCTCCATAAGTTGTTGGCCAAATCAGATTTATTCAACAAATATGTAATAAGCACCTAGGGCAGGCTGGCCAGTGTCCTGCTCCCGAGGGGCATGCAGATGAATCAGACCCAGCACAGGCCCAAAGAGCTCACCAGTGACAGAAAGGGCAGAGCATATCTGACACACAGAACAACATCATCCCTGCCCCTAAGACATCCGCTCCTCATCCCCAGGACTTGCCAGCATGCTATCCAGCGTGGCGAAGGAGAATCGCAGTTGCAGATGGAATTAAGGCTGCCCATCAGCTGACCTCCAGAGACCAGCCCAGATGGGCCCCGTGTCATCACAAGAGTCCTTACATGCAGAAGAGGGAGGCAGAAGCGAACGTCAGAGTGAGGCAATCTGAGAAAGACTGTCAGCCATCGCTGGCGTCGAAGACGGAAGGGGCCATGAGCCACAGGGCGTGGGCAGCCCCCAAAAGCTGGGGATACCTCCAGAGCGAAACACAGCCCTGCTGACGCCTTCATTTTAGCCCAGTGAGACCCACTCTGGACTCTGACCTCCAGAAGTGTAAGACTATAAGTCTGCTGTTTTAAGCCACTAAGTCTGTAGTAATTTGTTACAACAGCAACAGAAAACTAATATAGCATCATACAGATAAAGTACCGTGACACAAGTCACGACTGGTGTGTGCAAGGCACCAGCACCCAGCACAGGCTAGGCTGAGGAAGGAGTCATTGTAAGGGGGGCTCTTACACACAAACACAGCCCCTCACACACAGACAACAGGCGGCGGCTGCATGTTCCTACGTGTACACTTGCACGAGTGCACACCCTGATGATACAGACACTTCCACCTGCAGATGCTTCTGACACGGGCCCACCCATCGCCTCTGCCGACATCTGAATTTCCTGGTGGCCGCTGAGTTGAGCAGGTGAGGCTGGGGGTTCCTTCCATGACCACACTGCTTGAGCCTCACCAGACAGAGGTGGCCAGAAGTCATGTCTCTACACAGGGCCTTGGTACGTGAGGTACCAGAGTCAGTCCTGATAAGGGGCACACTCCCACATACCTCCAGACGCACGATGGAACCGACTACGAGTAGACCCGTCGTCACCCCAAAGCACCGCGTGCCCACTTTCAGGCATTCCTCCAGCACTCATTCGTTCCACAAACACTCATGGATGTTTGCTGTTCTGATTACTCTCTAGACTCCAAGTAAAAGAATCCAGTCCCCAGATCTGCGAGATTTGATGTCTAGTGTGATCAGAGTTGTGATGGGGTGGGGACAGCGAGGGGCCCGGAGACAGATGGGAGGGGAGCCCAGTCCAGCCCTGGGGATCCGAGATGATTTCCCTGAATAAGTGACATTTATGCTGAGTCCAGGGATGCGAAAGTGTGCAGAGGAGGGCAGGGAAGGCAGTTAGGCCCAGGCTGGGATGTATATTTAGAAAGATCTCTCTGGTGAAGAGTGCGTGGGGGAGAGTGAGAAGGGAGGCCGGCTGGAGGCCACCGTGGTTGTTCAGACTTGAGAAGGCAGCGCGGCTGCATACATGCGGAAGCCTCAGAGACAGGCCTGAGGTGGCCTCCGTAGAACTTGGGGCCTTTCTGGTGGACAGAGGGGATGGAGGGCCAGTCTGGTTGGCGGATGCCTGGGACACCATAAAAGGTCCCCAGTCTCACAGTCGAGTGCTGAGAGCTGGGAAAGGACGGCTAGGCGGACAGCGGAGGCCTTGGCCTAGCCTCCCCAGATACCCCTTGGGGGTGGTGGGCGATGTGGAGAGAGGGCATGGGCAACACTTCCAAGCTCTGGGAGGGGCTGTGTCCCACAGCATGCGGCAGGAGATCCTCTGTCCAAGTCACAGACCCACCATACAAGCTGATGGAAAGAGAAAGGCAGTGGGCCCTCTCTCTTTTGCAGTTTAGAAAGGCTGCCTGACCTGCCCGAGGTCACACGGTGGCATCCGACGGGCCAGGCTTGCACCCGGGCTCGTGTGACCGTGTCCGGGGCCTATCCTCCCTGGACATCNGGTTAGGTGAAAGCCACCAATGGGAGGAGAATTGTGGTCAATCAGCTCTGATGGAGCCCAAGTGAAGTTGGTCAGTCGCATCTGACTCTTTGCGACCCCATGGACTGTAGCCCACCAGGCTCCTCCGTCCATGGGATTTTCCAGGCAGGAGTACTGGAGTGGGTTGCCAGATGGAGCCCGGGGGACTGTATTGGTGATGCATTTGAGAACAAGGATTTCTTTCAGAAAAAGGCTATTTACAAGCCAGCTTTTACGAGGAGGACACCCGCCCTTCCCCAGCACTGGACTGGACTTTGGGGGGCTGAAGTGCCCGAGGGAGCCATACCCCACTGCTGTTGAAGGGGAACCAGGAAGAACATCCGGTGTGGTGATGGGGCTGCAGCCCTGGGTGAGTCCCCAGAAGGACATGGAGAACAGCTGTGGCCACCAGAGAAAAAAGCTGGAATGACCACCAAGGAAGCCTTCCTTCCTTCCTATGAAGGAAGAGCAGAGCCTGGGGGTCCTTGGGGGTCTCTACCCCAGGCCCTTGAGATCCACCTCGCAGCCTGCTGGGGCCATCTGAGTGGCTGGTGTGGTGGGACGGGGGAGCCAGGCTGGGAGGCACCTTCCCTGGAGGCCCTCAGGCATTCACTCAGAAGTGACACTGGCCTGTGGAGGGGTAGCCATGCAGGACTGACCTACCGCAGTCACCTGCGGGATTTTCCCAGAGCTTGCCACTCTGTCAACAAAATCCCCACTAGGGGGGCCAGCTCTGGCCAAGATGGAAAGCCCCTCACCAGAAGACTGTAACCAGGTGCAGAGAGACAAAAGGCCAGTCAGAGCATGTCTGTGAAGTTGAGAAACCCAAGAGGGCTGGGCACTGCCTCACCAATGAGAGAGAGGTGGCGTTGTGTGTGTCCAGGTGTGACACCCTCAGGACACATTCCCTGTGAGACCGCAGACCCACAGTCCAGCTCACCCGAGGTGACTCCCCAGGGAACCATGAGTAGGACCCAGGTCTGTATCACACTGAAACTCAGGTCCTTTCCAACTCGGTACTTTTTGTTTTTAAACATTGAAAAATCCTGCCCATTCATCAAAATCGTTAACATTGCTCTTATTGATCTACCAGCCTCATCAAATCTCATCATGATGAAATTTTCCTTCCCTTTTATTTTGTAAATTTATTTTAAATTTCAAATATTTTCAATTTATTTTCAATTTAAATTTATTTTCATTGCTTTACAATGTTGTGTTAATATGTGGTGTACAACAACACGAATCAGCCATCAGTTCAGTTCAGTCGCTCAGTCGTGTCCGACTCTTTGCAACCCCATGAATTGCAGCACGCCAGGCCTCCCTGTCCATCACCAACTCCCGGAGTTCACTCAGACTCACGCCCATCGAGTCAGTGATGCCATCCAGCCATCTCATCCTCGGTCTTCCCCTTCTCCTCCTGCCCCCAACCCTTCCCAGCATCAGAGTCTTTTCCAATGAGTCAACTCTTCCGCATGAGGTGGCCAAAGTACTGGAGCTTCAGCTTTAGCATCATTCCTTCCAAAGAAATTCCAGGGCTGATCTCCTTCAGAACAGACTGGTTGGATCTCCTTGCAGTTCAAGGGACTCTCAAGAGTCTTCTCCAACACCACAGTTCAAAAGCATCAACTCTTCTGCACAGTCCAACTCTCACATCCATACATGACCACAGGAGAAACCATAGCCTTGACTAGACGGACCTTTGTTGGCAAAGTAGTGTCTCTGCTTTTCAATATGCTATCTAGGTTGGTCATAACTTTCCTTCCAAGGAGTAAGCGTCTTTTAATTTCATGGCCTTAAGTATACATATATTCCCCTCCCTCTTGAGCCTCCAGGATTTAATTTTACAAATCTTAATAGGGTTATTCCTAGCAACACCTTGTATTTAATATCTACCAAACTATGGATGAATCATTTGATATTTATATGCAAATGAACCTTTCCTGGTCTTTCTTTGCTTATTTATCCATGTAAGAAGGGTCCTGTATTATGGATCTTACACCTTCCTAGAAATATGAAATGTCAGAATTATCCTACTATTAAGGTAATAGCCACAGCATATATAGGTTGTATTTTACCATGAGGTTACAAATCCTTTTGAGGGGCAACAGTCATTACAAATCTCCTTTTCAGCAATTCCTTACATTGGCATTAACCAAGCCAAACGAATCTTGGGAGGATTCTCAGTTGATAAAAGCTACTCACCCTATTCATCACCTTCCACTTTATCCTCCCATTCATTATTGCAGCTTTAACAGTTCTTCACCCATTACTGCTACATAAAACAGGCTCTAGTAGTCCAACAGGGATCTCATCCTATCTGGACAAAACGCCACTTCAGCTACACTAGACAATTAAAAATACCTTGGGTCTCTTGTAATCTTAGCTTCTAATCTTCAGTACTTGCCTCCTTACTAGTGTTGAATTATCACAAGGATAAAAATTGGTTAATTTTCAAATTTCTAATTCTTTTAGCAAACTCCTCTTGCCCAGCATTTCCTACCTGGGTAGTACCTGAGATGGGGAACATGAGCTCATTCAAGCTGCCATGATTTATCAATGGACTATAGCAGTACATGATCTGTACTGTAGCAGGGGTTATCAAGATGCTCTCAGGGTGTATTGTATACCTTCCAGTTTTCTTCATTTCTGAACTGAATTTTTTTTTCTTGATGTTGATCTCCTTCATATCACCTCAAGTTTTCGACTTGTGAAGGAGCAAGTATGATGGGGATAGCAGTCTTGAAAGGAGATATTGTACATGATCAGAAGGAAGAGGAAAGGACCTGCCCATTTAGATACTTTGCTGTGAGCGTCCAGGTTTGTTTCTCATAGGGAAACCTGACCCACCCGGCATGTTGGCTCCTAAGGGGCTGCTGTCGTACGCAGCTCACTGAGCACTGAACTTTATGTAGCCTTGTTGGGAACATGGGAAAGAAGAAAGCCACAGCGTTGTCCGTACAGTCTGGGGAAGATCTGGATGATTCTACGCAAGCAGAAACGACTTGAGATTTCTGTGTGGACACACTGCTACCAGTCAGTCCATCTTCAGCTGACTGAATGCTGTCTAGTAGCCCTTCTCCAAGGCATGGGTGCGATGTTCTGGTTTCACCACAGGTTTTCTACTCATTTCATTTGTGGAATCTGCCTGTAGACTCCAGGTCCCCTTAGTATATATATCTATAACCTTTGTTTCTTTAAAAACAATTTTGTTTCATATTTAAAGCCCTGTATTAGTCAATGATTCGTATTTGAACCATTTGCCATTACGGAAAGATATTTATCTGTGCTTTAAATAAAACTCATGTAGGAAAGTCTTGGGGGGAAAAAAACAGTAACATGAATAGAAAGACAAATCATGGGTCACCCACGTAGTATCACTGGACAAAGGAGATCTACTGTCTTAGAACTATAGTCCTTATACCAGTAACTAGCATTATTAAAAATAACCTCCTAAAATGAAGTCTTTGTAGTATGTATATCTGTTATTTTGTTCTTCTAAATCAGGGAAAGAGAATAACATATCTCCCTGTGTCGCAAGTAAGAAGCTCCAGCTCTACCGTCAGCACCCAAAACTGAAATTCTCATAAATGAGTCCCTGAACAACTTGTTTATGAGACAATAACAGTATCTTTAATTACTTTTAGTATTAAAAAATATCTTAAAAACTAATATTCCTATGTACACTGTGCATTATGTGACCTTCCACGTATAAGTGCACATGCATTTTCATACGTAACACATATGCAACACATGTATAACCATGAATTATCTACCGCATGTTCACGAGCATGTACATCAGCTTATTATTACAGAACACATTAAACAGTTCAATTCCCATTAGATTCCAGTCCCTACAAACGTTCACAGGGGTAATTAAATGAAGATTATATAGGGCATAAATTTGTGTGTCTGTGTTTTTACGTTGGAGTACAGTCAATTAACAATGTTGTAATAATTTCAGGTGGACAGCAAAGGGATTCAGTCATACACATAAATGTATCCATCCTCCCCCAAACTCCCCTCCCATCCAGGCTGCCACGTAACTTTGAGCAGAGTTCGCTGGGCTACACAGCAGGTCCAGCTTGGTACTTATGAAAGCCAAGCATTGACCAGCTAGAACCTCAGACTGAGGGCAGCCACTGTAGAAAGAAGCCATTCACGCAGACCCTTCATCTTACAGCTAATAGTGCTGTGAGAACAGGGCCTTGGGACTCAGGGAGGAAATCTACTTCTATACCTTTTCTGGGTTCCCTGCATGCTCCCTGAGAAGAGATATTTCAGATGCATATGCCCTCCGTGGGGGAACAGACAGCCGAGGTTGGCAGTGCTGTGCAGCTGCTAGGAGGAGGGGATGGGCCTGGGCTTCAGAGCGGGCGGGCGGACAGGTGAGCATGGGGCTGGCAGCAGTCCTGGCACCCCTGAAGCCAGACTGTGGGCTCCAGTCCAGGGTGGCGCTGGTTGACGCAGGAAGGGCAGTGACCTTGAGAACAGAGGAGGAAACAGAAACAGGGGCTCCAAGAAGACTGCTCTCAGAGACCCATGTGGCCAAGGCTGGCCAAGACAGTGGCGAAGAAAAGCCCTGAGCTCACCTCTCCCAGGCACACCAAAATCACAACGATCCACAGGACAGCCGTCAATGGGAAAGACCAGAACCTACCAGGAAAGACCTTTTACAACCAAAGACATAAAGGAGAGTTGCTGGAGCTGCTCCAAGTCTTTGCTCAAAACCCATGAATCATCACCCTTTAGCAGGAGTGTCCTTGCTCACAACTCCCACCTCCCCCACCATTAGCAGGAGGGGACGTGAATCTAAGTTAAAGGGTCCAGAGATAAGAAATGAAACGAAACACACAAAAGGAGAAAACCCCACAAAAATGGATATTTAAGTTTATAAGCTAAAAGCTCTCCTCCAGTAATCCTTCTCTTCCAGAATCTGGTGGAAAACCACAGTACTAGCTTATACCATCAGTTCAATTTACTCTAACTTCTGAGTTTCAACAATGAAACACTGACGGCAAATTTCAAACGTGACTAGCTCTCAATTTACTGCCTCCATAGAGCTTCTATGTTTTCAACCAGTGTTCTGACTATAGGCTTTTATTCTGTTAAGAATATATTTTAGTGATATACCAACTTGGGTTGTATATCAAGATTTTATTTCAGTGACATTTCAAAGATTATTTTTTTAATCAGCCTTCTGGTAAAACTGCATTACTGAATAAGAAAAGCAGATTTTTAATGTTTAAAAAAAAAAAAGAGAAAAACCTAGATGGAACCAGCTAGCACAAAGATGGTGCTGAGTCTGACCTCCAGCAGACCATGAGTCTCATTATATGTTGAATTTACTACATTAGCATATTAAATATCACACCTGCTGCTGCAAAGTCGCTTCAGTCATGTTAGACTCTGTGCAACCCCATAGACAGCAGCCCACCAGGCTCCCCCGTCCCTGGGGTTCTCCAGGCAAGAACATTGGAGTGGGTTGCCTTTTCCTTCTCCAATGCATGAGAGTGAAAAGTGAAAGTGAACTTGCTCAGTCGTGCCCGACTCTGTGCGACCCCATGGAATGCAGCCCACCAGGCTCCTCCGTCCATGGGATTTTTCCAGGCAAGAGTACTGGAGTAGGGTGCCATTGCCTTCTCTGAANTTCTCCTCCAGTAATCCTTCTCTTCCAGAATCTGGTGGAAAACCACAGTACTAGCTTATACCATCAGTTCAATTTACTCTAACTTCTGAGTTTCAACAATGAAACACTGACGGCAAATTTCAAACGTGACTAGCTCTCAATTTACTGCCTCCATAGAGCTTCTATGTTTTCAACCAGTGTTCTGACTATAGGCTTTTATTCTGTTAAGAATATATTTTAGTGATATACCAACTTGGGTTGTATATCAAGATTTTATTTCAGTGACATTTCAAAGATTATTTTTTTAATCAGCCTTCTGGTAAAACTGCATTACTGAATAAGAAAAGCAGATTTTTAATGTTTAAAAAAAAAAAAGAGAAAAACCTAGATGGAACCAGCTAGCACAAAGATGGTGCTGAGTCTGACCTCCAGCAGACCATGAGTCTCATTATATGTTGAATTTACTACATTAGCATATTAAATATCACACCTGCTGCTGCAAAGTCGCTTCAGTCATGTTAGACTCTGTGCAACCCCATAGACAGCAGCCCACCAGGCTCCCCCGTCCCTGGGGTTCTCCAGGCAAGAACATTGGAGTGGGTTGCCTTTTCCTTCTCCAATGCATGAGAGTGAAAAGTGAAAGTGAACTTGCTCAGTCGTGCCCGACTCTGTGCGACCCCATGGAATGCAGCCCACCAGGCTCCTCCGTCCATGGGATTTTTCCAGGCAAGAGTACTGGAGTAGGGTGCCATTGCCTTCTCTGAAATAACACGTCTACCAGTGGCCAAAACCAGACACCAAGGACCAAAAAGGGACAGTCAGGGGATGGCACCCCCACTGCCCCCAAAATGCCCTGCCCCTTCCTCACAGACTAAAGCATAGGCCTCCTCAGAGTTAGTCACACTCCTCCTAATTTAATCCCTCTTGCCAGGTGGGCGAGAAGTTGATTTGTGAACTTAGTTCCTGCTTCTTCATCTTTTTGGCCACTGAGTAAAGCTTATGCTGTGTCAATTTCAACGTTGGTTTCATTACTGGCTGCTTGAATCCCGACAGAAAAAGAACCCTACACCGTGCCAAAGTCAAGAGCCTCAGCCAGGCTAGGCCTGAGTAGGGTCCACAGAACTTAATTCAACCAAAACAAGTAGGAGCAACAAACTCATGACACAATCAAACCCCATCAACCCGGGGTGGGGGCAACCCACAAACTGAAGAATAATTACTCTGCAAAAATTCTCCCACAGGAGCAAGAATTCTGAGCCCCAAATCAGGCCCCCGCAGCCCCAGGGGTCCAGCACTGGGAAAAGGAGCCCCCCAAATATTTGGATTTTGAAGAACCAGCGGGGCTTAACTACAGGAGCCTCTTGGGACAGAGACTCCACATCAGAGGGCTCATAAAATCCCACACAAACCTGGGCAAAAGCAGTGATGTGATAGGTGCCCGGGCCAGACCTACCTGCTGGTCTTGCACAGCCTCCTGGAAAGGCGGGGGCACGGCTGCAGCGCACCTTGAGGACAGGCACTGGCAGCAGCCCTTCTTAAGAGCTGTGTGGACGCTGGCGCTGGCTGAGGCTGAGGCCAGGGGACCCATTTTGAAAATCTCCCTCCAGCTCATTAGCCTGATAACCTGCAGGTGCTAAGACTCCTCAAGCCAAGCAACTAACTGGGCGGAGACATGGCCCAGCAAACAGGCTGCTTGAAGACCAAAGAGCCCAAAGCTGCCTCCAGACTCAGCCCTGCCCACCATCCGGGCAGACACCAGAAGCAGAAAGCTGCAATGCCCCAGCTGGGCCCTGGCTGGCCCTGTCCACTAGCACGAACACCGCAACCTTCAGGACACGCCAGGCCCCTTGCCCAAATGAGTCAGGAACTGCTTCCTCCCCCTGCAAATGATCTAAAATGAACTCCAGGATCCCTGGCCCTCCAGCCAGACTCCAGGGACCAGCTCTGCCTGCCAGTAGTCCTGCACTAAACCCCAAGCCCTGGCTTCACCTGCCAGTGGGTGGGCAGCAGCCCCCGATAAAACCGTGTGACATCAAATGTATTTAAAGAACCCAGTGGAGGCAGGTGGCGTCATGAACCACATCCTAGAAGATGGTCAGCTGTTCCTGGGTAGATGTGGTTGGTCCCCTTCGGGACCCTGACTCCATCCTTCAGTGAGTCAACACTAGCCTGGGCCTCCTAGGAAAGAAGGAACAAGACAAAGCCCCAGAAGAACAACTAAGTGAGGTGGAGACAGGCAGAGTTAAGTGATCTCTGGGACAACATCAGGAGGCACCAATACTCACAGCGGTCCCAGGAGAAAGGGCCTGAGAAAATATTTGAAGAGATAATAGCTGAAAACTTCCTGAACCTGGGAAAGGAGTCACCCAAGTCCAGGAAGTACAGAGAGGCTCACACAGGATGAACTCAAAGAGGAACACCTAAGACACCCTGTAATCAAGAGACCCATCATGGGCTGCTACTCGAAGCAGAGTGCTGACTGCGGGCAAGAGGCTGGGGGACCTGGGACAGGAAATGAGAGATTTAGATGGGGAAGAAGGGCAGGATGCGGGGCTCAGAGCTGACTGGAGTGGGGGCTGCTAGACTAAGCTTCCGTCTCCCACTCATCACGTCCTCCGGCCCTCATCCGGGCCCTGAGGACAGCTGTTGAGGAGGTGGACATACACAGGGAGAAAGGCCTTCATTCCTGTGGGTGAACAACCCTGAGAATCAGTATGCTGCGTCTACGTAGTAGACATGGAAGAGGAATCTGAGGCTAGCCCTGGATGGAATTCAGTGTCCACCACAGATCTACCCACTCCCCAAGGACAAAGACTCAGCAACCTCAGAAAGGTCAATGGAAGCTAAGCACAGGGCAAGAAGGGGTCAGGGCCCACTCCTCCAGAGGGGTGAAGCAGGGACAGGGAACCAGCTGTGGTGGGAGACAGGACACACTGCGATAAAACCGTGTGACATCAAATGTATTTAAAGAACCCAGTGGAGGCAGGTGGCGTCATGAACCACATCCTAGAAGATGGTCAGCTGTTCCTGGGTAGATGTGGTTGGTCCCCTTCGGGACCCTGACTCCATCCTTCAGTGAGTCAACACTAGCCTGGGCCTCCTAGGAAAGAAGGAACAAGACAAAGCCCCAGAAGAACAACTAAGTGAGGTGGAGACAGGCAGAGTTAAGTGATCTCTGGGACAACATCAGGAGGCACCAATACTCACAGCGGTCCCAGGAGAAAGGGCCTGAGAAAATATTTGAAGAGATAATAGCTGAAAACTTCCTGAACCTGGGAAAGGAGTCACCCAAGTCCAGGAAGTACAGAGAGGCTCACACAGGATGAACTCAAAGAGGAACACCTAAGACACCCTGTAATCAAGAGACCCATCATGGGCTGCTACTCGAAGCAGAGTGCTGACTGCGGGCAAGAGGCTGGGGGACCTGGGACAGGAAATAAGAGATTTAGATGGGGAAGAAGGGCAGGATGCGGGGCTCAGAGCTGACTGGAGTGGGGGCTGCTAGACTAAGCTTCCGTCTCCCACTCATCACGTCCTCCGGCCCTCATCCGGGCCCTGAGGACAGCTGTTGAGGAGGTGGACATACACAGGGAGAAAGGCCTTCATTCCTGTGGGTGAACAACCCTGAGAATCAGTATGCTGCGTCTACGTAGTAGACATGGAAGAGGAATCTGAGGCTAGCCCTGGATGGAATTCAGTGTCCACCACAGATCTACCCACTCCCCAAGGACAAAGACTCAGCAACCTCAGAAAGGTCAATGGAAGCTAAGCACAGGGCAAGAAGGGGTCAGGGNCAGAGTCTCTGAAGCACAGCACCCCACAAGGGGCGAGCCTTGGCTCCTGCCCTCTGCCCACTCACCCAGTACCCACCTGCTGTCCTCCACATCCACTCCATTTACACCAAAGAGGTCAACTCCTGACACCCCTGCTAGGGAAACCCCGATGCCAAGAGCCTGTTCTGTTCTGGACCAGAAGGTGCCTTTCTGCAGAGAATGCTTATCAGGCCAGGTAATTCTTTGTTACAAGGACAGTCCCGTGAATTGCAGGGTATAAGCAACATCTCTGGCTTCTACCCTCTAGATGCCAGTAACACTCCCAGTAGTGACCACCAAAAATGTCTCCCGACACTGCCTCTCCACATTTCAGCTTTCCAAGACACAATCAGGCTTGACCGAGTGGGCCTGCTTCATCCACAAAAGGCATTTTTTAATCTTGGCAACCGTGTAAAACAAAAACAAAAAAACCCCACACTGTTTACTCTGGTAAAAACTGAAAGAAAAACAGGAGAGGCAGAAAAGAAAATTCGGGAAAGCGGAGGTAAGAGGATTAGGAGGGAATAGCAAGGACGAGGGAGAAATTATCCGTGTAAGTTCCCGCTTGTAAGCTGACGCATCCATCATGGTTTCCCACATCAGTGACTCAAACGGCAAACTTGAGGCCATAGCTAACTTCGTGACAGTGTTGGTTTTGGGGGTACAAACTGCAAATCCAGCATTTCAGGAAGTGTCCCTAAATCCAAGTTCGCCTCAATATATGGAAACATGTACACATACACACAACCTTACCCTTCTGTTCTGTTAAATCAGACAGCTTAAAATGTATGCTCTTCCCGTATTTTTTTATTTTCTTACCGACTCCATTCGACTAAAACAAACAAGAACCATACAAAACATTTTTAACATATCTTAGAAAATTAGCCAAAAAATTAAGACAGTTCAGCATATTACATTGTACAATATTTAGGTAAGAATGTTTGAAAATTATAAATATTTTGTTCCTTTTCAAAATAGCACACCACAAAAATACATTTTAAAAACTTTTTTTCATGTATAATTTCTAGGAATGATCGTATTGCTGTTTATTAAGGCAAAGGTCTGATTAGGACAAGCATTCACACACACCAGAGATGTTCTGTACAGTAACTACAAACGTAAAACCGAGGGGTCTGCCAGTACGTGGATGGTTGAAACCATTTTAAATATTAGGAAGAATTCAGTTAGTATCAAAACATCATTCTGAATGGGATTCACTTAGTTCATTTTTGTGTTACCTTTGATTTTTAAGTATCTATCTCAGCCAAAGCATTATTTAAGACTTCTCCCCCCTTGAGACAGTGCCTCTGGAGCTAGGTGCCAGTCGCTCACACGGCATTAAACCTGCACAACCGAAGACACGGATGGCAACCCCTCGGTCCGAGCGAGGACCACGTCCAGGAGAAGGGCCTTTTCCAGCTGAGCAGCCGTGGTCAGAGGCAGTCCACGTCTGCCGCGGACCATGGTAAGTAGACTGGCCCACCTAGTTTGGAAACAAGCACTCGGAGGAGGAAATACGCTGCTGGAAAAACAGCAGCCCCAGCCCACAGAGGTTCCGATACCCAGTGACCTGAGCGCCTCCCGGCTCCTGGTCACACGCCACTGGGCTGTCTGTACACCGCCTCCTCCGAAAAGAATCTGAGGGANGTTTGGAAACAAGCACTCGGAGGAGGAAATACGCTGCTGGAAAAACAGCAGCCCCAGCCCACAGAGGTTCCGATACCCAGTGACCTGAGCGCCTCCCGGCTCCTGGTCACACGCCACTGGGCTGTCTGTACACCGCCTCCTCCGAAAAGAATCTGAGGGAGCTGAAGGGAATTTTCAGAAGCTGAGGTTTTCAAAGAAAGAGTAAATAAAGAGTTGACTTTTTTTTTTTCTTTTCAGTTAAGCCCTTCCTTATTGGCAGATAAATAAGAAGGCCTCTTTAGTATACTGACCCCATAGGAGGTGCTGGAAGTTAGAAGGAGAAAAGCCAGGTCCTTCTGTCTGTAGCATAAAGTTCTGCAGCTACGCTTGCAACCTACACAGCTGACGTAACTATGGCTCACTCTGTGGTCTTCTTCTCTTTCCAGCTCTTCTGTCGTTCCTCAAGTTCTGCCTGGGTGAAAGCTGCCGGGCCCCAGTTAGTAATCAGGTGAGCGTTTTTTGAACCTAAGAGACAAACGCACATCAAACATACAAGGTCTTATATTCTTCAGTTAACATCATCATTTTTCTATAGACAAGAGAGCACATTTTTCTACTTTATTTTCTTCTCTAAGGAATATCCATAAAGGTCATAGGAGGCAAAACCATCAGAAGATGTATACAAAGGGAATTAAACAGGCCTTCTCATCTATCAGAAGGCAAAAGAAATTCAAGAAAAATTTATTGCAAAGAGCTGGGTTCCTGTATATTTGGGCTGAGAGAGTTTTTTTTAGCACAATTCAAGTACACAAATAGTACAGAAAAATTGACTAAATATCTGATTACTTCAGAGAATGTGTTACCTGGTTCTATCAATCGAATTAATCCTTCATGTTGGGCCACTTTGTCCTTCCAGCTCTTGGTCGTCTTAGTTGCCATCTCTAGCTTCTTTTTAACTCCCTGGAACAAGAGCAGACTTTAGACTCTGCAAACACACAGGTAGTTTAAGAGCCAAATAACAATGATTGGGCACTTACTCCATGCCTGTGGATTATCTCATTAAGTCACTCCAGCCACAGAAACACGGGCTATTATTACCCCCATGGTACACAGGTGGAGACTAGGATTCGGAGCAGTTAAATAACCTGCCCTCGGTCCCCCAAGGACCTAATTCACACTAATTACAGATGATGTATAAGATACTCCTGTGCCAGTGACGCCTTACTGCCTCTCGACTCCAAATCCACCCTTCGCTGTCCTGCCCGTGACCCTCGCCAGCGGGCCCCACTTAAGCTCCGTCAGTGGAGGAGCCGGCAAGACACTAGAAGAGGTGGGGGCTTGCCTCCCGGCTCCACTGTGTGCGTCTCAGCAGCTCTTGTGGCATGTGGGACACCCACGGTATCCACTCTCGTGGGTTTCAGTGGCACCTCCACTGTGGGCAGCTGCCACCAGTGCCCCAGAGGGTAGCTTCCCCGTCACAGTGCCTCTCTGGGCTTTCCTGCCCTCCAGGGGCCAAGGCCATGCCCTCTCCAAGGAGGCCTGGATCCCAGCACTGGGCTTAGAGAGCAAAGAGTGTGTGTTCCTTCCCCGCGTGCTCTGTCTCAGCCGGGGTGGGGGCAGTGGCTGCCTCCTGTGTCTGCTCTTCCTGTATGCTGGAGTTTTTTGGCTGCTCAGTAGGTAATCCCCTGTCATAGTTAATAGCTAATTATATTAAACCTTCCTTGTTCAAATTACTGCGTGGTTTCAGTCTCCCCATTGAATTCCAACTGTTATACCTCATCGCCTGTGAAAAACCCTGAAACTTACAGCTAAGCAACATTCTCACACAGCTTTTCATGGCAGAGCAAATAATGTCGTTTTTAAATGTTTGAGAATTTAAATGCATGTATCTGCAGGGATGGGCGTAACGACCTCGTACTGCTCAAGTGCCTGTTTCCGCTCGAGCTCAAGCTGCTGCAGCTGCTCCAAGGCTTCCTGGAGGGCCTGCTCTTTGATGACGCGCTGGTTCTCCAGCTCCTGCTTCTCCGCTTCTGTGGTCTGAATGGCCTGCTGCTGCTCCAGATGCCACTTCTCCAGCTCGGCCCTCTTGGACGACTCCTCCTCCAGCAGCCTGCAACACAGAGAGCTCAGGGTGACCACACCCGACCCAGAAGATGCCAAAGCACAGCAGAGCCTCGGAGGAGCCTGGAGGCCGTCTAACCACCTCTCTGCTCACGAGAAGGGAACTAGGAGCCAGAGAGGCCCAGATGTGTGGGTACGGTGACCCACGGGTCTGCTCCAAGCTCTGTTCCACCCTTTTATGAAAAAAAAAAAAATTAAAAAATAACATGTACTGAAGGCTTACTGGGCCAAGAAAGAAGTGTATTTTTTCAACTGATCCGCACAATAGGCTTACGTACTATTATTATTCAGTTCAGAGATGAAGAAAGTGAGGCACAAAGGGTAAGTGACCTGGCCCAGGTCATTCACCTGACAGGCAGGTAGCAGGGCTGAGTTCTGAAATCTACCTGGTTGCTACAACATTAAAACACTTTTTTATCTAGCAGAAACCTATTGCCAAGGGAAAAGCTGACAAACCAACAAAGAGAGAGGAGGAGGAGCTGACAAAGGCAGGGGAAGCAACACCATCTCCTGACGGAGCGCTAAACGCCAGGCTCTTTACCTTCGTTCCTGTGATCCCCCCAGAATTCCGCAAGGTGTTATTGTCCCTGCAGGTGAAGTCAAAGGGTTCCAAAGTATGACGCACAGGTAAGCAATGGATTTCAACCCAGGCCCGTGTGACTTCATAATGTTATCTTTTAATAACAGGCTACCTATCGGAGGATATCCCAGGTTAAGCAGGTATTTAATAAATAAACTAACTTGTACCCCAAGTGTAGACAATGTGGTTAGACGCCAGCCCAGGACAGGACGCACGTCTACTGGCTTGATCGTCAGAATTACGGTAACAAACCTCACAGCAGGCCGGTTACTGCTGCCTAAGAGCATTTGCACGTCTAAAGCCAACAGCAGCAGAAATAAAGTGACAGACTCTACGGCCACCATCTGACCACCCCAATCCTGCACCACTGTAAGAATTCCCTCAGTGACATCCTACAGGGTGGTCTCCAACCGTGTGTGATGGGCCACTGCTTCACAACCCGGGTCAGTTTATTTCTGGGCAGCCTTGATCCTTAAAAGTTCTTTCTCAACTAGGATGCGCTCTCCTATCTCCTCCCCCGGGTTCCACAAAGGGCCAGTGCGCTCCCTCTGAGTCGTCTCTCGGATGTGACATCGCAGTGAACACTACCCTGCCCCCAGGGGCTGACCAGAGTGTGTATGCTATACACCATCCATGTGCTTTCCTAGACATGGGAGACATACCAGTGAATGAGACTGGAAGATCTGTTTCTTCATCCTGGTAGTCAAAGTCTGGAGGGCAAGGGACATTGCAGAAGGTGCGGCTGCCCAGCACTGAATCCCCTTCACGTGTCCAGGGATGTCTTGATGAAAAACGGGGTCCATCTCCCAACACAGAAGCCACAGCCCCCCTGCCCCGGGAAGCTGGGGTGCACCAGAAGCTGGGCTTGGCTCAGCAGCTGTCACTCCTAGAACTTTGTGAAACCACTGACTCACAAGAACAGAGACAGTGGAGAATTTATCTTGCTGGTGGTAGCAACTTGTAGTGTTGAGTGATGGCAGAAGCAATGGGGATAACTGACTGACAAACCCGTGGTGCCAACATCTGCATCAGCGACATCCTCACTGGGCTCGTCCCCTGGCCTTGTTTGATCTGCTCAGCCTCCCTTGGTTCCTGCCTGTGTTCAGGGCCTGGCCACCTGCCTTTCTGAGGAATTGTTGAATTTCTCAAGAACCTTCCAAAACACACTTTGAATGCTTTAGCTAACCCAAGTTGGTTTCTTTGGTTTGCAAACAGGACTCCTGACTAAAGACGAACCTCTCTGTACCCCAGTTTCTCCATTTATGAAAAAAGGAATAGGAACTGGGTGTGTGTGCTCAGTCGCATCTGACTCTCTGCAACCCCATGGACTGCAGCCCGCCAGGCTGCCCTGTACAGGGCTTTTTCCAGGGAAGAATACTGGAGTCGGTTGCCATTTCCTACTCCAGGGGATCTTCCCAACCCAGGAATCGAACCCAAATCTCTTGCATCTCTTGCCCTTGCAGGCAGATTCTATACCACCAGCGCCACCTGGGAAGCCCCACTAGGAACTACTCCCACTATCAAAGGCTTGCTGATCCATTAAATGTGATAATGCAGGTAAGGTTACCGCATCGTAAGTACTGAATAAATGTCAGCTCATATTGTTATGCTGGGACTACTGGCTCATTTGCTCTGAATGCTCATGAAGTCTGCCTGAGAGTATATGAGTATGTGAGGTTTTTGGCAATCAATTATATCAGAGAAGTAAAACCCTGAACCTTTTCAAATGAACTGCTTTTAAGCCAAGTCTCCTGGATCCTGTACTTGTTCTGTTGATACTTTAAATTATCTTCTTGCTCTAAAACCAGCATTCCAGCCTGTCAATATCTTTTTTGAATGCTTATTTTGACATTCTATACATTACATTTCTTCTCCATCTGCAAATGAGATATAAAGGAACAGAAACCAACAAACTCCGATGACTACCAAATCCAGACATTAAACTCTTTGCAAGCACCACCCTCTTCAGCCTTCACAACAACCTATGAGCTTATTACAGATAAGGAAGTGAAGGCTGAAAGTAGTGAAGTAACTTTTCTAAAAATTACACAGCTAGACAGTACAATGGCTGGGAATCAAACCCAGAGCCTCAGTCCTGGGCTATCTATTATTGTGTGGACTGTTGTTCCATATAGCCCCAAGGGTAGAACTTGGATCCACTCATTCAAAAAAGATTCCGTGGGAACTTGCCATGTGCCAGACAATGCACCTGTTGCTGGGGATACAGACCTGACCAAAGTGTGCTCCCAGGCCTTACAAACATAAAAATTTAGTGGGTGGAAGTTATAATGGGACAGACTATGGCTCAGTCTCAAGAAGTTTCCAATAACTGAGTTGTCCAAATGGTAAATGAACAGTTTCCTTCTGAGTTCCACTCAGAAGAGGCTAGATAACCTTAAGGATTACACATTAAAAAACACCACCACCACTTCAATTTTAATGGAAAAACAAAAAGCCCAAAACAAGAAGACCCAGATGGTTCCAGTCAAAGTTCTTATTGTTTAAACAATTTGCGATTAAAAGTATCTCTAGGGAAACTTAAGACACTGATAGAGGAGGGACCATCCACTGGAAAAACAAGGAGATGCCAAATGTTCCAAGAGTGACTTGCTATTGCTTGGAACAAGGACAGAGGTTAACTACAAAGCCCTCTCTATACACCCTCAGCGAAGATTATGTTACAGTTCACTGAAGTGCGTGTGTGCTCAGCCATGAAACATAATCTTAGCCGTAGGGTGTATGCAGAGGGCTTTGTAGTTAGCCTCTGTCCTAGCTCTAGGCAGTAGCAAGTCACTCTTGGAACAGCTGGCATCTCATTGTTCTTCCAGTGGATGGCCCGTCAGTGTCTTAAGTTTCCCCAGAGACACTTTTTAATAGCGAAATGTTTAAATACAAGAACTTTGACTTGAGCCATCTGGGTCTTCTTGTTTCAGGTTTTTTTTGTTTTTCCACTAAAATGGAAGTTTTTCAGCTTTATCAGTTCATTCGTGCTAGACTTAAAATGTTTCTATCCCAATTCCATGATTTCCTTTGACCTTTAACCCACAAAGGGTACCCTGAAGAGTGGGAGCAAGGAGAAAGCCTCCTTTGTCAGTCTGACAAAATGTCCCTATGACTCAGGCCCAGCCTCTCGTGACTTTGGGAAAAGATATGGACTCACCACACTTTAAAAATGACCACTATGGGAATGCAAACTAGTACAGCCACTATGGAAAACAGTGTGGAGATTCCTTAAAAAATTGCAAATAGAACTGCCATATGACCCAGCAATCCCACTGCTGGGCATACACACCGAGGAAACCAGAATTGAAAGAGACACATGTACCCCAATGTTCATAGCAGCACTGTTTATAATAGCCAGGACGTGGAAACAACCTAGATGTCCATCAACAGATGAATGGATAAGAAAGCTGTGGTACATATACACAATGGAGTATTACTCAGCCATTAAAAAGAATACATTTGAATCAGTTCTAATGAGATGGATGAAACTGGAGCCAATTATACAGAGTGAAGTAAGCCAGAAAGAAAAGCACCAATACAGTATACTAACTCATATATATGGAATCTAGAAACATGGTGATGATAACCCTGTATACGAGACAGCAAAAGAGACACAGATGTATGGAATGGACTTTTGGACTTTGAGGGAGAGGGAGAGGGGGGGAAGGTTTGGGAGAATGGCACTGAAACATGTGTGCTGTCGTGTGGGAAACGAATTGGTCTATATTTGGTTCAGGATACAGGATGCTTGGGACTGGTGCACGAGGATGATCCGGAGAGTTGATGTGGAGTGGGAGGTGGGGGGAGGGAGGGTTCAAGATTGGGAACTCATGTACACCTGAGATGGAAAAAAAAATAAATAATAAAAATAAATAAATAAATAAAAATGACCACTAGAGGGTGCTAGCCTGTCCATTTCAAGTTCCAAAATGGAAGTTAAAAGAAAAAGAGAATAGCAAAATGCCTAAAATAGCCTTTAAACACCAAGAAAAACTGGTTCGTTTTTGTGTAGTAATTTCAGCTTATTGGTACTGAGCTGTATGTGGTAGTTATATTTGCATTTACCAAGTTGAAACCATTTTTCCATTTACTGAGATTAGAGTGTACAAAATAACTAGGCAGAGCTTCTTTTTCTGGCTATGCCATGGGACGTGCAAGATCTTAGCTCCCTGACCAAGGATCAAACTTGTGCCCCCTGCCGAGGAAGCACAGAGTCCTAACCACTGGATCACCAAGAAATTCCCTTGTCGTTCAGTCACTAAGCTGTGTCTGACTCTTTGTGACCCCAAGGAGCCTGCTGGGCTCCTCTGTCCATGGGGTTTTCCAGGCAAGAATAGGGAGGGCATTGCCATTTCTTTCTCCAGGTGAATCTTCCTGAACCAGGGATCAAATCAGAATCTCTTGCTTTGGCAGGCAGATTCTTTACCACTGAGCCAGCACGGAAGCCCAGGGAATTCCCTAGCCAGAACTTTTAAAATAAAATACTCATGCCTGGGCTCCTATCTGCAGATATTTTGATATGGTAAATCTGGAACAGTCCCTACATGTGCATTTTTCAAAGCTTTATATAAGTGATTCTGATTACTATTGATTAAAAATTACTGCTGTTAATTATCCAAAACTGTCTTATTCAAAACATTATTCTACAAACATGAAATAACTAATACTTTAATAAATTTCTAGAGTTACCTAGTTCCCTTTATGATCTGATCTCCCTCACAGCTTCAGAGTGTCATTTCATCTCCCTCACAGCTTCAGAGAAGTAAATATATATGGCATATCTAATCTGTGAATTCTCTACGCAAGGGCAATCTATAAACTCAACACATCACAAATGATGAGGGTCAAAAATATCTAACGTCCCTTCCCTTAGAATGTCTCTCTTTGGAAGTCACATGGGACCAAACTTTCCCATGCAGTGGATGGTATGTTAACATCACAATCGTACAGTGCCATTGCCACTGCCCAATGGCAAGTGGGTGAAGGTCCCTAGACCCTGGCTAATACCATGATGAACACACACTTGTGGGACCCGTATGTGCCAAGCAATGTGCAAAGCATTCAACCTTCTATTAGAAGATAATTTTTCCTTAACAGAATCAAAAATTTCAACACCTAAGTTGTTTTTAAAGTCATTTTTGGCAACATACGTAATTAAACAAACATCTCTTGCAGCGCCATGTGTAAATGCAGCCATGGAAAATCCATCCCAGCTCATCGCACACCCGCTCCTACAACCCGCTGCGGCTACAGGGAAGCAGTGGTTAGTGCTGCGCCCCCTGACGCGACATCTCAGAGAGCTAATGGGGAAGCAAGTTAGAAACTGGGAAAGGGCAGCTGACATTTGCTCGTTGGGGTCTTCATTCCACTTCGTCCCTCCTACTGCTACCAAAGTCAAAAGTCAGAGTTTTCATCTGAGATCACGACTATCATACATAGTAAACCCAACTTTAAAAGGTCTAAGGGAAAAAGAAAAAAAATCTGTTTCAAGAACTTCTAAAACTAAGAATTATGTAAGGAATGTCACCAATCCTGAAAGACCAAATGGAAACTGCTCAGTTCCTCACTGTTCCCCAAAGCAGCTGCAGCTCTGTCCTAATAGGCCCCTGCCTCCACACGAGGGCCTTCTCAGGTCTGGAACACGTGGAAGAAACCACATTCATCAGGGCTGATGCTGGCTCCACGGACATTCTAGAATCTGACTAAGGGAACCACACCAAACACATCCATCTGACTACTCTGAAATAGATACATGGCCTGTCATTAGCCACAGAAGCAAGGGTTTCCCAGAGGAGACTGGGAATAAAGAGCCCAGCCAGCCAAGCCTCCAGGGTCCCTCCATCTGGCAGAGACTCTTCCCTCTCCAGCAGAGTCAGTGCTTCCGAGAAAGCGCGTGAGCCCAGGCAGGGCACACAAAGCGCAGAGGGTGAGTTGCTCGCACCTGGCCTGTAGCTTCCGCACCGTCTCTTCATCTTGCCGGGCCTGTCTCTCATCCTCGAGAGCCTCCTGCAGCTTTAGGTACATGTCTTCCAGCTCCCGGACCCGCTGCAAATACTGCTCCAGTTCAGAGGACTTCTGGGCAACCTGTTCCTCCATCTGCTGCCTGATCTGAGGGTATAAAAGACATGTTTAAACCAGGCCGACTTCGCCCTCGGGAAAGCCTCTTGCTCCAACACCATCCTGAGTGGGGCCACAGCCACAGCCACAGCCCTTCAGGGAGGGCAGGGCCCTCTCCTTCACTCCTTGATGACGGAGGAAGCAAGAGTACCACACCCATCCCCAAGACCACACTTTAAGAGTCTAGGCACACAAACTACACCCAAAGGCTGTTCCCCTGCCCGGGTATATTTCTCGTCGCTTTCACACTGCCTTTCCTGCATTTCAAACTCAAGAAAAAATACTTCCCAGTATAATTCCTCTTTAAATTCCTTTCTATCTTAAAGCCACACCATCTAAAAGGAATGAACCTTTCCCACTCAGAACACCCAAAGGGTTAAAATAAGGGGGAAAGGAAGGTCTCCTGCACTTACCTGGCTGCCCAGCACCCTCTAGTTTCTCTCTCCCTAGGGCACCTCTCCAGACCTGGGGGACCCTCAAGCATCTAATTAGCATTCTAACACATTTATGGTTTCTCCATTCTGGATTAAAGAGCCTTGAATCTCTGCCTTAAAAATTAAGACAAGGACATCATAAATGTAATATCAAACATATTAGCATATGTGTCTGCAGTTTGTATTTTCACTTGCATTAGCTTACTTCATCCTCAGAGGGGTCATGAGAGATCATGTGACATCCCCCTAATTTGAAGAAGAGAAACTAATACTCATAAGCAAGAGCAGAGGACACGAACCCAGGTCTGGCTGTGGTGCAGCACCCCTCAGCTCCCGGGTGCCTTCCTTTCACAACACACACATCCACTTCAAGTCTAAGCAACAGAAAGTTGCTGAAGGAAATGTCACAGCACCTATTTAGCAGGCCCTGGGCCCAGCCCTCTCCCACACACTGTAACCCAATGTGGGGAGACCTGTGTTCCAGTTAACCAGCTCACTGCCTGAAGCAACTGGACCGTGGGGATGAGAACCCCTAAGATGAGTCAGAGCCGCCCAGAGTGGCAGTCAGCATTCACATACTCTCATGACTTCAGAACCCTCACTCTTGCTCATCTAGAGGGGAAATATGGAACCTGTGCTTCCTTTTTTCCATAGTTACTTATTTTCCAAGCCAAAACTCTGAAGGATGAAAGGGATGCTAGCAATAATTATCCCAGGATGGCGGGGACTGTCCCAGGCAAGCCAGGACGTGGAGTCCCCCTCCCCACAGCACTTATCACCCCACTCCATAAATTTCTATTGGCGGTCTTGAGAGCAAGATTGCCTTCTACATTCTTGGCATGATACCTGGCACACAGAGAGTGCTCAATAAACTGATAATGAGTTAATAACAAACACAAACCTCCCCAACAGCCAGCCCACCATGAGTCAGCAGCACAGACAGCTGGCAAGATGACCTCACTCTAGCCTCCAAGGTCTTCCCCCTTCACCAAGCCAGGCCGGCTCCTGCCCCTCCACCCACACAGGTTGGCCTCTGTCCTTCTGCCGACCAGGACGGGATCGTGGGCAGGCTCTTCAAGTTAGAGCTGCGGCAGCCTGGGGAGTGCGGTACTTACGAGCTTCTCCCGCTCCAGCTCCGTGCTGAACCTGGCCTGGAGCTCCACTTGAGTCTGAAGGCGCTTCTTTTCCTCTTCTGCTGCCCGAGATGCTGCTTCTTCCAGTTTCTACCCAAAAACCATTCATAGAAAAGCAGGGAACGTTACAGTGGAAGTGCATTTGGAGACAAAGGGTCACATTTAACCATTATAGGGGAAGCCAGTCATTCTCAATTTCAATAAAGACAGAATAAACCTTGCAGATCCACTGCAATTCCATTCCAACAATTTTCCCAGTCAACATACAAAACAAATTGGGTAAACAAATGACTCCTAGTAAGCTGTAACATTTTTCCAAAGAAAATTTTAGTGTCGTCATTAAATTCATTTGCAAATGCATCTGTGAAGTTCAAATCTATTTCTTGCGCTCACTGCAGTTCTGTCATCTTAACACACTGTTCCTTAAAACTTTGCTGTTGTTGTTATGTTGGTCATTCAGTCATGTCTGGCTCTTTGCAGCCCCTCTGTTCATGGAACTCTCCAAGCAAGCATACTAGAGTGGGTAGACATTCCCTTCTCCAGGGGATCTTCCCAATCCAGGATGGAACCTGGGTCTCCTGCATTGCAGGCAGACTCTTTACTGTCTGAGTCACCAGGGAAGCCCAACTTCCCAAAGGGTGGTTCTCTAGTGAAACAAGGGAAAAACTGAAAGCAATCATTTAAAGTCTCTGGGAATTATCCTAAGAGAATATAGCAAACAGAGAACATTTATCCAAGAAAATCAACTAAATCTCAAGAAGAACTGTGAAAGTCTATGGCATTTGAACCATAGCACGGCCTCGTCTCCCCCCTACCCTTGGCTTGGCAGTAGAAGGAAGCTCTACCCATGGCCATGGAACCAAGACCACAAGGCTCCCTCTCAGTTTCCAGTCTAAGGATACAGTATCTCATAGGAGGATGCAGACAAAAAAAAAAAAACAAAAAAGTTGTCTGCCATTCCAATAAACAAAGGATGAAGTCTGTTATCAAGCCATCAGCCACCGCAGCCATCCCAACAATGACCCATGAGGGAAATTCAGGGTGGAGAGAAACAGGACGCTGGCCCTCGAGAGTTAAAATGCATACCTACAAAATTTTAATGAGCTAAAAATCTGTATCTTCCTGTATATACAAAAGCACTAAAATCATTAACTTGAAATATCTGGTTTTTTTGTGATAAGCACTAACTACACAGTTTTGTTTTATTTTGCTTCCAACAAAAACTCCTATAAATTCTGGCTCCCTGCGTATCTCTTTGAAATAGCTCCTCATAGCTGAGAAGCTTTCTCCCAAGCCAGAGTCCTCAGTAAAGGCACCAGATAAAACATAACTGTCAACTTTTAGGTTGTGTGTCTTTTTCAGTCAACAAGATCAACAAACTAAATCACAGACCAGCTAGAAGTCTGACAGGGGAAACCGGGGAAGACAGCAAAGAGCGCCCATGTATTAAGAACAAGTTTCAAAGTCAGGCTTCAAAGATCAAATGTGGGGCAGAATTTAAATATCAGACTGTGGGGCAAGTTAGGCCCCAGGGCATTGTTGAAAACAACAGAGAAACCTGTGAGGTGAACACCTGAGAATGTGATGCCAACTGAGGCAGCCAACTTAACAGAGAGATCAGAGGTGGAGGCGGAACCCTGCTGCCACACTCAAAAATAAACTCAAAACGGATTAAAGACCTAAATGTGAGACCAGATACTACAAAACTCCTACAGGAAAACACAGGCAGAACACTCTTTGACATAAATTACAGCATTATTTTTTTAATCTGTCTTCTAAAGGAAAAGAAATACAAGCAAAAACAAATAGGACCTAATTAAACTTTAAAGCTTATGCACAGCAAAGGAAACCATCAAGAAAATGAAAAGACAACCTACTGAATGGGAGAAAATATTTGCAAATAATATGACCAATAAGGGGACTAATATCCAACATACATAAACAGCTCATACAACTTAACATTAAAAAAAAACCAAACAGGACTTCCCTGGTAGTCCAACGGTTAGGAATTCACCTGCCAGTGCAGAGGACACAGGTTCAACCCTGGTCCGGAAGATCCCACATGCTGCAGGGCGGCTAAGCCCGTGTGCCACAACCACTTAGCCTCTGCGCTAGAGCCCGTGTTCC
>SJYA01002274.1:1498855-1528298 GCA_006410615.1 Neotragus moschatus | reverse complement strand
TAGCATCATTCCCTCCAAAGAAATCCCAGGACTGATCTCCTTTAGAATGGACTGATTGGATCTCCTTACAGTCCAAGGGACTCTCAAGAGTCTTCTCCAACACCACAGTTCAAAAGCAATTCTTCGGCACTCAGCTTTCTTCACGGTCCAACTTTCACATCCATACATGACCACTGCAAAAACCACAGCCTTGACTAGACGGACCTTAGTCGGCAAAGTAATATCTCTGCTTTTGAATATGCTATCTAGGTTGGTCATAACTTTTCTTCCAAGGAGTAAGTGTCTTACACAGCAACAAAGACCCAGTGCAGCCAAAAATAACAAGTAAATAAATAAAAGATTTAGGGGAAAAAAAGCCAAACCCTGTACACTGTTGGTGGGAATGTAAATTAGCGCAGCCACTGTGGAAAACATTATGGAGTGTTCTCAAAAAAACTAAAAACTAAACTACCACATGACCCAGCAATTCCGCTCCTGGGTGACAAGGTAGGAGCTTCAAGACAAAAACACTGATTTGGAGATATAAGCATCCCAGTGTTCATAGCATCATTATTTATTACTGTCAAGATAGGGAAGCAATCTAAGTGTCTTATCAACAGACCAATGAATGAAGAAGATGTGGTGATACAAATATACAACGGAATACTGCTAAGCCACAAAAAGTAACACAACGTTGCCATCTGCAGCAACATGTATGGACTTGGAGGGTGTTATGCAAGTGAAGTCAGTCAGACAGAAAAAGACAAATACTGTATGAGATCACTTATAGGTGGAATCGAAAATGTACAACTAATGAATATAACAAAAAAGCAGCAGACTCACAGATAGAGAGAATAAACTAGTGGTTACCAGCACGGAGAGAAGGGGAGGGGCTGGATACGGGAGTGAGGGGTGGGAGACACAAACCCCTGGGTAAAGGCAGGCTCCAGGACGCGTCATACAGCATGCGGAAGAGAGCCAGTATTCTGTAATAACCGTAAACGCAGCGTGACCTTTACAAATTATTCTTTAAAAAATAATACAGAAAAAAAAGAAAAAAGCTCTGTTGATACCCTGGTTATTGCAGGACACTGTACCCATACCCAAGGTTGTGCCTTAACAGAGGACAGACAGCAGAGGCTGCATATCATGAGGACTATGGACTTCACTGTAATTGTCCGGCCAAGGCACTATGCAAACAAATGAGCAAACAACAGGAAGTCCTTGGGAGAGCGGTGGAAGCCACATCAAGAGTTGCTTATAAATATCATCTAAAGCATCCAGTTTTCAACAAAAAATTATGAGATATTTCAAGAAAGAGTGTGATTGATACACTGGAAAAAAGCAAGTAATAGCAACTATCCTTGAAGGAGCCCAGACTCTGGATTTAGCAAAGACTTCAAAGAAGTTATTATATGTTCAAAGAACTAAGGAAACCTTATTTAAGGAAATTATAGATGATATGATATCCCCTCAGACAACATCAATAAAGAGACAGAAATTATAAAAAGAATCAAACGGAAATGCTGCAGTTGAAAACTACAATAACTGAACTAAAAAATTCACTGGAAGGTCTCACCCATACAAGAAGAATCTATCAAAGATAGACTGATAGAAATTATCCAGTCTGAAGAACAGAATAGAAAATAGCCTCGAAGAAATGTGAGACACCATTAAATACACCAATATTCACAAAATGGGAATTTTCCTCTCCTCTCTGAAGGAGATGAAAAAAGAGAAAGGAGTAGAAAAATATTGGAAGAAATAATAACTGAAAACTTTCCCAATTTGATGGAAAACATTAATACACCCATCCAAGAAAGAAAGATAAATACTAAGAGTTTAACACATACACCATACCATGCACACATATAACACATACACACCAGACACACGTATAACAATACATCACACCATGCACATGTATAACACATACACCACACCATGCACATGTATAACACACACATCATACCATGCACACGTATAACATCATACCATACACACATATAACACATACACCACACCATGCACACGTATAACACATATATCATGCCATGCACACATATCACACATACATCATGCCATGCACACATATTTATCATAGTAAAACTGGAAAACCGAAGACAGAAAATGCTGAAAGTGACAAGAGAAAAATGACTCATCTTACTCAAGGAAACACCAGTAACACTGGCAACCAACTTCAGAAGCATGTGACTAGTTCTGACCAAAATACTGTAAATAAATAGAAGTGAAGTGTGAAATTTCTGGGCTGGAGTAATTAACTGGCAAATTCTAGAACACTTTTTTGTCTGACATAGTGAATAGCAGTGTTTGACATGGTGGCTGTCCCTTCTGCTTGTATGTCATAATTACAGATGTATCGACACTCTGATCCAGCAATCCCACCTCTAAGAATTCACTCTACAGATATATCAGACATGCATGAGTAAGTGCTAGTCACTTAGTCGTGTCTGACTCTCTGCAACCCCATGAACTACAGCTCGCCAGGCTCCTCTGTCCATGGAATTCTCCAGGCAATACTGGAGTGGGTAGCTAGTCCTTTTTCCAGGAGATCTTTCTGACCCAAAGATTGAAGCCAGGTCTCCTCCACAGCAAGCAGGTCTTTTATCATCTGAGCCACCAAGGAAGCCCTTTAGACATGTATGAACATTCATAAAATGATATAGTACAAAATAATTCCCTGCAGCACTGCTTATTAAAACAAAAGACTAAAACCACCCAAAAGTTCATCAACAGAAGAAACTGGTTAAATAAGTAATAATATAGTCAAATAACAGAATATTTTATAGCCATCAGAAAGAATGAAAAAGCTCTTTATACTACACTGACACAGAAAAAAATAATATATATATATAAACTAGATGCAGAATCATAAGTATGTACTTTTTGTGTTTAAAAATGGGTAAATAAGAATATATATTCATATTCTCTAAAATATACATTACATGAATCTAGAAAGATACATAAGAACAAATAATAGCTGTCTCAGGCAAGGTATAGGAACCAAGGAGAGGGAAGAGACAGTAGGAGGAAATTTTTTCACTGAATCTCTTTTTATATTTTAAATTTTTTGAACCATATGATTTTATTACTTATACAAATGGTTATATTTTTTAAAAGAAACAAAAGTAGAAATAAAAATTTTGTGCTGGGGTTGTGGGTAGGGGATAAGTAGGTGGAACAGAAAGGATTTTTAAGGCAATGTAAGTGAAAAAATACTCTGAATGGTATTATAATGTAGATACATGTCGTTATACATTTGTCTGAACCCACAGAACATACACCACCAAGAGTGGACCCTAAGATGAAACTATGGACTTTGGGTGACTCGGAATGTCAGTGCAGACTCATCAATTGAAATAAATGTGCCACTCTGGTTGGGGACGTTGATTCTGGGGAAGGATAAGCATATATTGACACTGGAGGTATGTACAAAACCTGTGCACCTTCCTCTTAGTTTCACTGTGGACCTAAAACATCTCTAAAAAAATTAAGTCTTTTAATAAAATTACTTGAGTGACCCTTTAAAGGAATCTGTTAATTTATTAAAGAAAAATACCAGGGAATTTCCTGGCAGTCCAGTGGTTAGGGCCCCACACTCTCACTGCCAAGGGCCCAGGTTCAATCCTTGGTCAAGGAACTAAAATCCCACAAGCTGCACAGTGAAGCCAAAAAGAAAACACACACACACAAAAAACCTACCATGATTACTTATTCCTCCTTCTGAATTAAATGAGGCCTTGTATCAAGTCTCACAAAATGTAACCTCATTCTAGGTGATTCAAATATTCATCTAAGTAGTATTTTTCTAAAAACTCTTCGGTGAAAAACTGGAGAATTTTCTTTTTTGACAAGAAAAGAAATTTAACAATTATTAAAGGATCCATAATAACTGCTTTCCAATATTTACCCATCAAACCCCAATCAGCTGCTTTAATGATTCGGCAGAACTAGGATGTGGCAAGGTGGTCGAGGTCAGCCGAGGTCTGACCAACTCTGGGTACGCATTCACGTAGCACAGAACAGGGACCTACATGCTCCGGAGGTTGAGTTAAAAGTCAGCGAGTTTAACAGGGTTCCAGATGGATGAATCTCAAATGCATGATGCTAAATGAAAAAACTCACATACTGGAAATGTGTATACTCTATGATTCTGTTTATATGATAATTTGGAAAGACAAGAATACAGGAACAGAAAACAGATCAGTGGTTTCCAGGAGCCAGGGGTAAGGAGAGAGTCTTACCCTCAGGGGGCAAACTTGAGGGAATTCTCTGGGGCATTGGCATTGCTCTAAATTCTGCCTGTGGTGGTTTCAAGAATCTAGGCACCTGTAAAAACTCATAAACCTATACGATGGTATTGCAATTTATAGTAAGAAATACATACTATTTGGTCTTTGTCCCAGTTTCTGGCACAGATCTCCCCAAAGTCTTGGAATTTCCTAAGTGTTGAGAGTGACAATAAAGTGACTTTAAGAAAACACACGGATAGGGGCTGGTTGCCAATGAAACCTACCATGTGATTAGAGGGTTGGAACTTTCAGTCTGACCTCTGAGGAAGGGAGAGGGGCTGGGGGCTGAGTCAATCCCCAATGTCCAGTGATGTAATCAATCATGCCTGTGTAATGCATCTTCCATAACAACCCAAAAGCACAAGGTTGAAAAAGATTCCAGGTTAGGAAACATACAAAGATTGGGGGAGAGTGATACACCTAGCGAGGGCATGGAAGCTCTGGGCTCTTTCCCCACATGCTGCCCTGTGCATCTGTCTATTCCTGAGTTACAGTCTTTTATAAGAAACCAGTGACTAGTCTGGAAAACATTTCTTCGAGTTATGTAAGCTGTTCTAGCAAATTAATCAAACCTAAGTTGGGGTGGGAGGGCACTTCCCTGGTAGCTCAGCTGGTAAAGAATCCACCTGCAAAGCAGGAGATCTGGGTTTGATTCCTGGGTTGGGAAGATCCCCTGGAAGCAGGCATGGAGACCCACGCCAGTATTCTTACCTGGAGAATCCCCACAGACAGTGGAGACTGGCAGGCTACAGAGCATGGGGTCACAAAGAATCAGATGTGACTGAGTGACCAGGCACAGCACAGTGCAAGAGAAGGGGTTGTGGGAACCTCTGACTTATAGCCAGTTGCTCAGAAGCACAGGTAACAACCTGGACTTGGGACTGGCATCTGAAGAGGGAGTTGGGGGAGGAAGGGGAGGTGGTGGTGGCATCCAGACTGTAGCTTTGACTCTAAACAATAAGTAAAATCCACAATTCTAATACTAAGCGTCTTCCAAGATCCTCGTGAGTGAAGATGGGAGCTAAGGGGGAAAACATAAAAAAGCAACAGGTCCTATCCATTCACCGAAAGTGACCCTGACATCCTCCGGAGAAACTTCTCATCTTTCGCTGAACGAATTCAACTGTGCTCACTGTTCTTACCAATGTTCTTTTCTGGTCAATGAAGTATCCCTGTTGTCCTGAGACCCTCATACTCTCAAGGGCTGGGAAAACAGTGCCTCACTCAAATAGATACACTTCCTGGAAGCGCAGTTCACCAAATAGTCTCCCTACAGTCACGTTCACCTAGTCCTGGTAGAACTGAAGCTCATCAGCAAGGTCACAGAGGCTCCTACAGAGAAACAGGAGCCTGCCCCCAGCCCAGCGTCCACTCTCACCTTCCTCACGGCCTCCAGCTCCTGCTGTTTGTTTTCGTTCGCTACCTGGAGCTCCTTCATCTGTCGCTCCAGCTCCTCCTGCTCTGCCAGCAGCTTCTTCCGCAGTTCTTTCCGACGCTGGCGGGCTTCTTTGTGTGGTGGGGGGCTGCCCAGCTTCAGGAGATGGATGGTAGAATGGATGGCTGTGAAAGGCATCAGATAAAAGACAGGAAATACCTTTTATTCTCTGTGAGCCTAACCTGAATGTCATAGTGGGAAGAAAATCAGAAACCCAGGGTAATTCTGAGCCTGCCACTGAGCAGTGTTGTGACCGTGAGCCAGTCACAGAACCACTTACGCATGGGTTTCTCATCTCTAATCAGAGACAGATGATCTCTTGAGTCCCTTCCAGCTCCAAAGTCCCATAACTGCCTATCCTTGCTAAATAGACTTGATTTGGGAACATAACATGCATTTGAGGAACTCCTAACACTTGCAACTCCCTTCCTTAACTTCCCAAAAAAGGCCAAATAAGAATAAGACATTACAAGGGCTGAGATTCAAAATTCCTGGTATCTGATTTGCTACCTGCTGTAGGTAGTCCATCCTAAAGGAAATCAGTCCTGAATATTCATTGGAAGGACTGACGCTGAAACGGAAGCTCCAATACACTTTGACCACCTGATGCGAAGAACTGACTCATTGGAAAAGACCCTGATGCTGGGAAAGACTGAAGGCAGGAGGAGAAGGGGATGACAGAAGATGAGATGGTTGGCATGGCATCACCGACTCAATGGACATGAGTTTGAGCAAGCTCCGGGAGCTGGTGATGAACAGGGAGGCCTGGCCTGCTGCCGTCCATGGAGTTGCAAAGAGTCAGACAGACTGAGCGACTGAACTATAGGTAGTCTGCCCCTCATCTATGCCTTATGAAACCATCTCCCTATATACTCCCTTCCCAAAGTGATAACAGCCAATACTATGTATTGAATATTTGCTATATATATGTGTGTATATATATACACATACATACACTCTTTACACGCATTATCTAATTTTTGTATGAAATCTTATTTCTTTCCTGATTGTTTCCATTATCTAAATAGCTAGTACGGGGGGGTGGGAGGAGGGGTGTAGGAGGGAGTGGGGGTGGGAAGGAGGCTCAAGAAGGAGGGGATAAATGTATACTTGTAGCTGATTCACATTGTTATACAGAAGAAACCAATGCACACTGTAAAGCAATTATCCTCCAATTAAAAATAAAATAAAAAATAAATAGCCAGTACTTTCACACTGTTCAAATTCAAAAGCCTGAAAGGACAGAGATGAAATCTCCCTCCTACTCCTAATCCCAAGCACTGAGCTCTTCACTCCACTACCAACTAACACCAACTGTTTCTGTGCATCTTTCCTGAGATACTTTAAGTGAAGTCGCTCAGTCGTGTCAGATTCTTTGCGACCCCATAGACTGTAGCCTACCAGGTTCCTCCGTCCATAGGATTTTCCAGGCAAGAGTGCTGGAGTGGATTGCCATTGCCTTCTCCAGGGGATCCTCCCGACCCAGGGATCAAACCCAGGTCTCCTGCATTGCAGACAGACACTTTACCGTCTAAGCCACCAGGGAAGCCCGAGATACTTTAAAAGCAAATACAAATAAACACATATATACATCTTCCACCTTCCACGGACACAGTGGTGGGGTAACACTCTCTTCAGAGCCTGAGTCTGTCCTCTTCCCCCTGGAGAGCTTTTCGTATCAGTACACACTGCGCAATACTGATCAGTCCTCCAGTGTGCAGCTGTGCCATCATCTACTCAACCACGCCCCGATGAATGGACATTTGTTTATAAACCTATCACAAACAATCCTGCAACGATGTGTCATTTTAAAAATGTGCAACTATATCTTCACTAATTATTAACCCTCACAACAACTCTGAGTGGTAGGTACTATCATCAGCTCCATTCCAGAGAAGAAAGCTGCTCCAGAGTTCCTAGTAACCCAGGAGAGAGGATCCAGACCCATGCACACTTGCCTCAAACTCTGCAGCTACATCAAAATGACCACAATTTCAATAAACAATTTTACCTAGATTCAAGAATATAACATTGAGAATCCCCTTTCATGATTAAAGAGAAAATCTCACTTTAATGTTTACTAATGCTGGAGTGATATTTTAGTTTAAAAGTTATTAAATCAGGAGTTTTCACTCTAGAGATACCTGAAACTAGTGATTTCCTGTGAAAGTAACAAACCTTGAAAATGACTTGAAGTATTCAAAACCTATTGCACAATTCCTCTTTTGTTTACGTATTTCTAAATACTCAAAATGGCCACTTTAAAATTCTTCATGGTCCTTAAAGGGGGAAATTCCATATTCTTGAAATAGTAAGAGTAAATAAATAAAACCGAAAAGGTCCAGTTTGTACTTTTCCCACAAGTTCACCAGGCAAATGAAACTGATGAACATTTTGGGAACTCCTCTCAGCTTGTTTTTCTTCTAGCTACTGTGCTTTACATAGAAATAACTATAGGCAATGAGGAACAATACCGAGTATCTCTGTTGCCGTTCAGTCGCTCAGTTGTGTCCAACTCTTTGAGATCCCATGAACTGCAGTATGCCAGGTATCCCTGTCCTTTACTATCTTCCAGAGTTTGCTCAAACTCATGTCTATTGAGTCAGTGATGTCATCCAACCATCTCATCCTCTGTTGCCCCCTTCTCCTCCTGCCCTCAGTCTTTCCCAGCATCAAGGTCTTTTCCGATGAGTTGGGTGTTTGCATCAGTCACAAAAGTACTGGAGCTTCATCTTCAGCACCAGTCCTTCCAATGAATATTCAGGGTTGATTTCCTTTAGGATTGACTGGTTTGATCTCCTTCCTGTCTAAGGGACTCTCAATGAAAAACAGAAAGTGCTCTCAAGTTATATCATGACAAGTAATAAAAATTATCTTACCCTGAATCCACTCTTGTTTCTTCTTCTTATCTGAAGCACTGATTTCAAAGGTCTTATCGAAACATTTTATGAGAAAAAGGCATTTCTTTCCATCTTTGTCAGGCAAGGACTAAGATAGAAAGCAAAATTAGTCTTTCAAATTTTACTTTCAAGTATTTAAATTCAAACTTAATTACTTATAAAAGAAGTACCTATAAATGAATGTTACTGATTTATTTATGCTGCCCTCTAGGCAATAATACTTATAGTAAAAATCACCCCAGATTAGTATACGACATCTAGACCGGGAGAACCAACATCACTTGATGGGCCATGCTATGGCCTTTCCGGAGCACAGCAACCCTTGTACATTACACCTTATACCTGAACACACCTCTCACAGGAATCCTGGAAAATATGCCCATGGAACTGTTCCAATAGGTATAGATCCCCAGGGTGATTCCCACACCCTGCAGATGTGTCTCTCCCTTCCTTGCACCAGGGGTGTTGTTGCTAGCAAGCTGTGGTTCTTGTCCTATATCCTTATAAGGAGACTGGCGCAGTCTATCATAATCCTGTCAGTCTCCATGTTTAACTGAATCTAAGAAGACCCCTTACTGGGCACTGCACACCCTTAATATTAATACATACCATTTCATCCATCAAGATACATTATCATTTATGAATGAGATCTTAAGTATTTTAAATGTTCTTGAACAAATACAGATGTGATGATAATTTAGATACAAATTAAAAATTCAAAACATTATCTCCTTGAGGACTTCACCTATGTACAGAATTAGCAGTGATAAAGTGTTCTGAAAAGTCATACCAATTATTCAAAGACATGTCCTTTTGGTTTATTTATTACACTCAAAAATGGCCCAGCTTCTCAGACACACTCATGATTTCAAACACTGTCTTACTGATTTTTTTTTGGCTTTGTTTTCTTATTTATGACTCCATTTTACTCAAGAAATGATTCCTTAAATATACAAATAAATGAGATTTAATCCCTATACTTTATTATCGAATACAAGACAGAAAATAAATTCACATTAGAAAAAAATTTTTTGTCAGGTATCTATAATTTTTTGGTTCAGAAACTATGGTTACTGTATGCCTATATTATTTTAGAAATGTGAATTTTAAGATTATTTTTAAGGCTCTAGAGTCTAGAAGGAAGATAAACTACTTGAACAGCAGGCGGCAGCACTGGAAAGAAGTAACCGTTGACTCTTACCTCCACACAGCAGTTCTCATCCAAGAGGATGTCTCCCTTCTTATCTTTCAGATCCTCGCTCACATAATAAGAAATTATGTTGGGTTTTAATACAAACCAGCGTTCAGTCCAGTTTTTCCGTCTATGGCCTTTTTTTATCATGTAACCCTAGGTAAGATTAAATCTGATATAAATGCTGGTGCTTTTCCTTATAAGAGCTGGTATCTCTTCCTTTTAACACACACACGCACACACACACACACACACACACACACCCCTCTTCCTTTTAACACACACACACACACACACACACCTCTTCCTTTTAACACACACACACCCTAACTGTGATTCTCAGTAAATCTACTGCTGCTGCTAAGTCACGTCAGTCGTGTCCGACTCTGTGCGACCCCACAGACGGCAGCCCACCAGGCTCCCCCATCCCTGGGATTCTCCAGGCAAGAACACTGGAGTAGGTTACCATTTCCTTCTCCAATGCATGCTAGTGAAAAGTGAAGGTGAAGTCGCTCAGTCGTGCCCGACTCTTAGCGACCCCATGGACTGCAGACCACCAGGCTCCTCCGTCCATGGGAGTTTCCAGGCAAGAGTACTGGAGTGGGTCGTCAGTGCCTTCTCCGCTCAGTAAATCTAGACCTCCATTATTGAAAATGCTAAAAGGTGTCAGTAAAGCTGGCCAAGCATGCCTTCTCAAACAATCACCCTCTGGCACCAGTGTACCTCTCTACCTGACCTCTCAGGATTCTGGAGGATGAAATCTGCTCCAAAGGAGCAGAAGATGAACTGGACCAGTAGTTAGGATCCTGGCTTCTAAGTATAGCTTTTAGGCTCACACTCACTAGGCTTGTATTTCTTCCCATATGTCAGCCTCAAAGATGTGTGATCCAAAATTTCATTTGAGCAAGACTACACATTACTACAGGCCAAAACACTTTAGGATTGTTCAAGAATAGCTAACATTTTACATAGTAAATCTATAGGTGCTGATAGTGTGCGGCAGACTATACACATCATCAAATATATAGTAATATTTTGGCTGTATCATGTGATCATTATATTAAGTTCTAATCACATTACTCATTCAGTTTGCTAGCTCTTGACATTTAAACCAAGGCTATCTCATACTGCCGTTCATTTGCAGTTCTATATTCTGCCATCCTAATGGGCCTGGAAATCCTCTTCAGAGACCATGTTTCCTAACCTTTTACAGCAACAAAAACCTACACAAATTAAGCCTCAATTAAAGTTTATTGATAGGCTACATCTGAAGAAAAGAGAAAAACAACATCATTACCTAAGAGAGCAAGACAAGGACCAACCAGTAAGAGTTATTATTCAATATAATAACGTAAGACATCTGAAAGACCCATTCAAAATATATAAATTCTATTTACTAAGCATTAGGTTTATTAGAAAGACTATGTATGTCAGCATATGTATACCATAAATATTATCAGATGCTATGTAGGTACTGAGAATACAGACTTTATAACCTAATACGATAAACACAACTTTATTACATAAAGGCACTTTTCCCCAAAAGGAAGGGTATTTTTCTGATTTCATAAAAAGTACACATATCATATAGTGAGGTTAACATATATAAACATTATAGTAGTAAGTCCAATAATAAGAAAAGAAAAAGAATAAAATAAAATTCATAGAAATCCCACAACCCAGCAGTGATCACTTCTAACATTTTGGCCCCATCCCTCCAGACAGCTCTACACACACATATCACATGGCATAAAAGGGATTACAGGACACCTGCTGGTCCACAACCTGTTTTCTTCACTGAAGAGTGGGCCATGGGATCTTTCAGATGAGTGAGGATAGATGTACACATAACACGAAAGTACTATGTTCAGAAATGTGATCATTTAAACAGTGCTTTCAAAATAGTAACTTCCCGGTGTTTAACTGTAATTATTTACAATGTACGCGTAACACAAAACTGAGAAAATAAGGAATTTTATTCCTGTTCTAAATTAGCATAAAAATATAAGTAACTGAGGCTCATCTTTGTGATAAAAATGTTTTATTTCAAACATGTCAAATTCTAAAGGGGAGGAGAAACAGTGTTACAGGACGCTTACCTGTTTCAGCACATCTAATATCAGCTCATTGAAGACCTCGTTAATTGCCATGGACACAGTCTGTCGATCCATGCCTTTGCTGAACTGTCCATTTCCAACAAGCTCAATCAGTTCCCACACAGAAAGGCCATCTTTACTGTCATCAAAGTTGATTTTATAATTTTCAAATTGTTCTTGTTGCCAACTTACTCCCATAGCTTCTGTAAGTTTCTTAAGCAGGTATTCAATCTAGAAAAAGAATTTTTAAAGTATTATTGCATAGCAAAAAAGAAAAACTTTTAAACTTAAGTATATATCTATGTTATTACACTAAATAATAAATTAAAAGGTCAATTTAGGAAATACTCTTTTATACTTCCAAGTGTATCTTTAAAGAATCCTGACACCATCAAGGAGAAGGGTATGGATAAAATGCCACTGAGGCTATGCTAACTTAGAATAAAGTAATAAAATACTGGAACCTTTAACAGTGTATTTGTATAAAGAACAAAAGCAAACTGCACACAGACACTATCATACATAAACTAACTGATGTGATCTGTTTACTCTGTTGGATTTCAATATATGAGAATACTAATTTTGCTGAACCAATATGCAAGCACTAAATAATCATCTCAAAGTATGTACAAGTTAGTCACCAGTTTATAAATTTTCCACATAAGCCAACTATTTGAAATTAACGCTGTCGCTTCTCATTAGAATTCTGACAGTGTTGTAAACGATGCTGAACTCCTAGACTGGGCCAGAAAAGTTTATTAAATTTTGAAACACATAGCTTTGTATACAAAAATAGTAGAAAATACTGCGCTCATCCCTCCAAGCAGCTCTACACACACACAACATTGGCATGAAAAGGATCACAAGACACCTGCTGTCCCATAGCCATCTTTTTCTGATGAATGAGCGCACAATGAATGGATGTGCACAAGACATCAAAGTGCTTTAAAACTGTAAATGAAATAGTAACAGTTCAAAAAAAAAACGACTGTGAGGCAGTAATACTGAATTAGAATTGATGTCTCTTATCTTCTGGAAAGCCTGGGTACCCTACAGTGCTCTCTCCAACTCAACATATCCAAAATGAATGAATCACCTCTACCTTTCAAATGCCTTCTCCTCCAATCATGGGTTTCAGTTGTGAACACCACCATTCACCCATGCCAGGATGACAAACCATGCCCTACTCCTTTACATCAAGATCAGTGACAAAATCCTACTGTTTTCATTCCCCTCTTTAAACTCTGCCTGGCTCCCTATCACCTCAAAGATAAAGGCAAGCTCTTCTGTGTCCCCCTGTGGTCACTCGCCCCCCGAGTACCATCTTTAGCATCTTCTCTGCCATGCCTCACTGCAGATTTTACACCCCACTAACACCCCAGTCAACACTGATCCCACGCAAGCTCTATAAAGGGCTAGCTAGTTAATATTTAAGACTTTATACATCTCTGCTATACGTTTTTCTTTGGGGTTTTCTTTTTTCACAACCCTTTAAAAATGTAAAAACTCTCTTAGCACAGGGGCTATATAAAAACAGGCTGTGCACTGAATTCAGCCAGTAAGCTGTAGTCAGCCAACACCTGCGAGAGATTATAAGCAGTGTACCCACGTAACACACTTTTCATGCTTCTATGTCTCGCCTCATGCTATCCTGTTGAGATTACCTTTCCCCATTTCTCTACTCAGTCATATCCCACCAAAGACCCACAACTCAGGATCTGCGTTTTAACAAGAACCCCCAGGTAATTCCCTATGCACATTAAAGTCTGAAAAGCACTACTCTGGTAAAAGAGCTCTGACCCAGGTCAGGTGTTCCTCTTCTGAACTCAGTATACTGCATAGAAAGTATCTCTATATTCAAATGCTGCCCCTTGCTGATTTTTTGAACTCCTTATAGGAGGGACAATGCCCCACTCATCTTTGACTCTCCAGAATTCAGCATCGTACACAGATGTAGTAGAGCTCAGTTAATGAAATGGAAATAAACCAAGCTAAACCTCAATTTTCTCATCAAAGAAATGGGTATAATAAAACTCCTCATATAGGACTCCTATGGGGATAAAATGGGACAAAAACAGAACACTGTGTACAATGTCTGGCGTAACAGGTACTCAGTCAATGCTACTTCCTTCTGCACTGCACCATTTCAAATTACATTTAAGAAAGCATTCATGAAATAACATAGAATGAGGAAGAATACAAAATTAAATTTACCTATGATTTCCACTGCATAAAGATTATATAAATACTCTGACAAACACTAGAGGAAAATATTACAGCCAATTTTGTTACAGATAGGATTATGAATTAATTTCTTTCTCTCTGCAATTCCAACTTGGTTATAACGTTGTTTGTGAAGTAACATACTTTAATAGGAAAAGAATGTGAACAATAGGAAAAACATGTTTGCAAAGAAATACACACTCACAAAACATCACAAGGTCAAAAAATATCAAGAGCTCTATTGATGTAATTTGATGAGATATTATAAGCTCCTCCAGTATGCAGATTATCTAATACCCTAAATCTAGCATACAGTGGGGTGTTCAACGAATGTTTACTCGCTGGAGAAAAACACACTCAGGTCTTTCCTTTCTCTTGTTGGAGATGTACCTGTTAAGCTTGTGCACCTGTTGTTAACAGATATTATTTTCTTGTTGCCGCACATGGGCTTTCTCTACTTGCACAAGCAGGAGCTACTCTCCAGTTGCAGTGAGGGCTTCTCACTGTGTTGGCTCCTCGTGCTACAGAGCACAAGCTCTAGGGCACATGGCCTTCAGCAGTTATGCCACGCAGGTTGTGACACACGGGCTTAGTTCCCCTCAGCATGTGGGATCTTCCCAGACTAGGGATCAAACCCATATCCCCTGCACTGGCAGGAGAATTCTTAACCACCTGACCACCAGGTAAGTTCTTGGCTTTTAAAAAGAAGTAACAGGGACAGGAAGTGGAAAAAAAGAAATCAAGAAGAAAAAAGGGAAGAGGGACAGAGAACAGGATAGAAAAGAGAAGAGGAAAAAAAAGTGTAAAGCAGTAAGGCACAAGAAAGAAAAAATTATATAAACAATTGAGCAAAGTAAAGTAACTCAGAGGCGTTCTCATGCACAGAAATTCAATCTCCTAAAGCAGCAGAAAAAGGGCCCATGCTGCCGGATCACAACTTGGGATAAAAGCTGTATAGGCACTCCTAGAAGTTTTAGCAGCGAGGCTATGGGTGTGGCTATATGTATGGACAGGATGACAAAAAGTGGGTGTGACAAGACAGTGCATCTGACTGACCATTAGTACAAGTCAAGAAACAGCTGGGAATGACCCTGTGCCCCTCAGTTCCTCTTGTATATTGGAGCTTCAATTCCTCTAGTATATTGGAATGTCTTCTACAATGTTTCCTGTCTGCAGCAAACTGAGTTCTTCTAGAGGCAGCTCTCCAGGTTCCTCCTGAACCTTTCTGAACACGCCCTCCCCAGCCCTTCAGAGTTTGTCATCAGGGCCCAGTTTCTGCTCTACATTCCCAGTGCCTGTGCCAGGTAACTAATCTAGATTCATTTCCTGTTGACTTTGAACACAATCACATACTTACCACAACCAAATAACTTAAGAACCTCTTAGTTCATTTTACTGGGCCAAGGAGAGACAAACATTCCCATTCTCAACTATTTGATCATGCTAAATAATAAATCACGTGTTGCTGTGTTAGTCTGAGTGGCCTGCACCAATTCTAAGAGCTCATTCAATTTCAGGAAGCAGCTTACTTCCTCCTTCCAAGGCAAGTTGCACCAAAAATAACAAAGAATAAACTTGCAAGCTGCATGTGATTTTTGAGGCCTCTGGCTCTGAAATTTCTTTGTTAAAAGTTCTTTCCCTGTAATCATTAAAGAGGGTCTTTATTGACTTAATTCAGATTTTATTTCACTGAGGATCTCTTAAAACTCTTTCAGGTTTGAGATTTAACTGCATGAAGGCAATTCTTCCAAATAAGCAACAGACACATCCTGTTTTGTTCTTGGCTCAGTGGGAAGTTAATAGTAACGTAAAAACTATACTTCACACACACACATTTCCAGGAAAACCATTCAACAAAAACTTCAGAACCATCTCAAATGGGGACACGCTAGTTCTGGACTTTCGTGAAGTAAGTCACTTATTTATTCAATGTTCTTGATACTACTTTCTGGGTGATGGGAAACTGAATCAAAAGCAAATTTATATATACCACTTATGTTAGTTATATAACTACCACTGTTACTTATGTCTAATACAGTATTAATCAAAGGCGGAGAATAAAATCTCACTTAAAGACATTTTGGACTTAAAATGCAAATGATCATTATGATAAATGACTTATTAGGAGCATAAAGATTACTTTAAATTTATAAAGCATAAATCAACTGGTAATATTACAAATCAAACTCGTATGTGACAAATTAAGACATTATATTTCAATTTTATTTTAAATGTGTATGGTTTCACACTTAATTTTATTAAAATCTGTAAGCCTAAAACTAGTTCCAAATACAGTTTTTTTAATACTTAGTATATGGGGTTACAAAGAGTCGGACACGACTGAGCTACTGAACTGAACTAAACCATAAAAGTACTTTAATAAGTACTTAGGAAGGAAGCAAAATCTAACAGAGAATGGAACCTTAAGAAATAACTCCACTGTTTTTCATAAAACGTGCAACCTTGAATTTGCATTGCTTGAGCAAAGGCCAGGAGATGTGCTAAGAGCTTAATAAACACAAGACCATATTTTAAACCTTAGGAAGCTGGTTCAGCAGTTAGACAAAGCTATTTCACATAAATCTGTTTTAATGATCCTTTCTTTCCCCACACAAGTGCTCCTGGCCACTGAGGAGTAATCTGTAGAACTAACTCTAATTCTATTTCTAATCAGAAGAAGGCTGAGGGAGCTAAGGACATCAAAACAACAGAGTAAGTCCAAACAGTGATATGACAAGGTATGCTGCCTGGGGTTCCCTTCTGAAATGAGATTCACTAGTTTAGAAGAGGAGCAAGACACTCTTGTCAGCCGGCAAAGAGGAAAACAAGCAAGCTGTGGAGTCTCGGCTGGGCTCTGGGTGCAGAAAAATAAAACTCATGGCCCACCTCAAGTCTTCTGCGAGTCCCAGTTTTTCGGGCCACCTAAAGCAGAAATCTTTTGAGTGTCTTAGGCAGGGCAGTCAGGAAGCTGATGCTGACAGGCTCCCTCCACATCCTATGACTCAGTGATGACTTAGAGCCCAAGACAAGTCCCCTACATCAAGTCAGAGCTGCTTCAAGGAATATGGTAAATCTCCTTACAAAGTAATTTCTAATTCTAAGGTCACTTTCAAGTTCACCATGTATATTTTGGTGATGGAAAGAATCAAAAGATCATGGGTAAGAGACCCACTACATCTCCAGTTTCAAAGAAAATGCAGAGTGAAACTATAAAATGTCTTAAAAGACAATAATGCAGATTTTATTAGCATAACTCTTCCAAGCAGCAGCTAGGTTTAAAAATACCATTGGCATATCTACATCTATCAACATTCTATTCCCTTCTATATGTTTCTGTATTGTATTAAGCAAGATAATTTTCATGGACAAAAATTCCATAACATGTTTTAATTTCCCCTTTAACATATGTACACAATTACATTACTATTATTAAACACTAAGAAACTATTCCCACCACTACAGGGAACTTGCTTTCTCCTTGCTTACCAATGACAACCTAATTGTTAAATCCAAGGACAACTTCTCATTCATCACCCTCTAATTTTTCTACAGCACCTAATGCTAGGAACTACTTTTCTGCTTCTTAGAACTTTTTTTTCTTTGGCACCCATGACTCAACACTCTCCCAGTTCTCCTGCCTGACAGACTATTAAACTTCCTTTACCAAATCTACTTCCTCCCCCAGCTACAGAACCGACCCGTGGTTCTGTCCTCAGCCCTCGCTTCTCCCACCACTGTCTCTTTCTTCCTGACCTAATCGACTCCCATGGCTTCCCTGTCTCTGTCTCCAGCCCTGGCCTCTCACAGCTCTGAACATACTCTTCCAACTGAAACAAGGCAGTTCCACAAGAATGATCCACTCACAATGCCAACTGTTCCAAACCGTCACCATACATCACACCCCAAATAGTTCATCACCAGTGCTTCACATACATCAACTATTTCAGTCCTCATAAGTGTCCAGTGAAGGAAGCAATGATCCTCATTTTCCAGATGGGGAAACCCAAACCAGGAAACTAAGTAATCTGTTCACAGTCACAGAGCCAAAAGGTGGTCAAGCAGGGATTTAAATCAGGCAGTCTGATCTGAAAGCCCACGCTTTAAACAACTACACTATATTTCCTCCCAGTTGCCCAGACCTGAAAGTTGTCTCTGTCCCTGCACAGCCATCATGCTCCAGTTAAGAAGGACATGTGTCATTCATTTTTACTGCGCAGCACCTAATNTAAATCAGGCAGTCTGATCTGAAAGCCCACGCTTTAAACAACTACACTATATTTCCTCCCAGTTGCCCAGACCTGAAAGTTGTCTCTGTCCCTGCACAGCCATCATGCTCCAGTTAAGAAGGACATGTGTCATTCATTTTTACTGCGCAGCACCTAATACCTCCCTTTTTTACAGTTATTAAAATTATATGCATTAATTTTCAATGACATGTTTACAGCATAATGTTAACTGAAAAAAGAGCAGGGAAAATTGTATATATTGTACAATCACACTGTATTTTTTTTTAAGTCATGAATAGAAAAAATATGAAAAGAAGTATCTCCAAATGCTAACCTTGGTTCTCTTTCAGTGGCAGAACTACAGAATTATAGAAAGAAAGTTCAAGTTCTTTATACTTATTTGTAGAAATAAGTAGAGTAAGAATCTAACGTTTCTGTAATTAACAGATATTTTATAGGGAAAGTAAAAGTGTTAATTGCTTAGTCATGTCCAACTCTCTGTAAGCCCATGGACTATAGCCCACCAGGCTCCTTTATCCATGGAATTCTCCAGCCAAGAATACTGGAGTAGGTTGCCATTCATTTCTCCAGGGGATCTTCCCAACCCAGGGATCAAACCCAGGTCTCCTGCATTGCAGTCAGATTCTTTACTGTCTGAGCTANTGCTTAGTCATGTCCAACTCTCTGTAAGCCCATGGACTATAGCCCACCAGGCTCCTTTATCCATGGAATTCTCCAGCCAAGAATACTGGAGTAGGTTGCCATTCATTTCTCCAGGGGATCTTCCCAACCCAGGGATCAAACCCAGGTCTCCTGCATTGCAGTCAGATTCTTTACTGTCTGAGCTACCAGGGGAAAGATGCTATTTATACGGAAAGTTCAGTTCAGTCACTCAGTCGTATCCAACTCTTTGTGACCCCATGGGGTACAGCACGCCAGGCTTTCCTGTCCATCACCAACTTGATCAAACTCATGTTCATTGAGTTGGTGATACCATCCAACCATTTTATCCTCTGTCATCCTCTTCTCCTCCTGCCTTCAATCTTTCCTAGCACCAGGGTCTTAATCCAATGAGTCAGTTCCTCACATCAGTTGGCCAAAGTATTGGAGCTTCAGCTTCAGTATCAGTCTTTCCAATGAATATTCAGGACTGATTTCCTTTAGGATTGACTGGTTGTATTTCCCTGTTGTCCAAGGGACTCTCAAGAGTCTTCTCTAACACTACAGTTCAAAAGCATCAGTTCTTTGGCACTCAGCTTTATGGTCCAACTCTCACATCCTTACATGACTACTGGAAAAACCATAGCTTTGACTAGATGGACCTTTGTTGCCAAAATAATGTCTCTGCTATTTAATATGCTGTCTAGGTTGGTCATATCTTTTCTTCCAAGGAGCAAACATCTTTTAATTTCATGGCTGCAGTCACCATCTGCAGTATTTTGGAGCCTAAGAAAATAAAGTCTGTCACTGTTTCCATTGTTTCCTTATTGATTTGCCATGAAGTGATAGGACTGGATGCCATAATCTTAGTTTTCTGAATGTTAAGTCTTAAGCCAGCTTTTACACTCTCCTCTTTCACTTGCATCAACAGGTTCTTTAGTTCCTCTTTGCTTTCTGCCATAAGGGAGGTGGTGTCTGCATATCTGAGGTTATTGATATTTCTCCCTGCAATCTTGATTCTAGCTTGTGATTCATTCAGCCCATCATTTTGCATGACATACTGTACATATAAGTTAAATGAGGAGGGTGACAACATAAAGCCTTAACATACCTCCTTTACCAATTCTGAACCAGTCTTTTTGTTCCACGTCCCATTCTAACCATTGCTTCTTGACCTGCATACAGACTTCTTAGGAGGCAAGTAAGGTGGTCTGGTTTTATAGGGAAAGGAAGCTATTAAGTTTTAAAAATAACTCTTTCTACCAGCTCCCTGTCAGAAGCCAGTAGAACTTGGCTTACATATAGCAGCCCTGCCTCTTTCTGACCATGAAAACTAGTAAAGGCACACAAAAGATCAGAGTGACAGCTACCAAACCCTCACATAATTAAGCTCTGGGCATGAATCAGTCATTCATTCATTCTATGAACTAAAAATAATGCATAAAAGCTCTTATCACTGATCTACTTTTATCTCTACAGGGGCTTTAGTAGCAATAGTTGTTGTTGGGAGTATCATTTCATTATTAACCTTATTAGTGAGGAAAGTTCAAAGTAAAACCCTAAATGAGTAGTCTTCAAAATGACATGTTTCAGGTACTTCTGTTCTCCAGGGTCACAAATGGAGAATTCCAAGGACGGGGGAGCCTGGTGGGCTGCCGCCTATGGGGTCGCACAGAGTCGGACACGACTGAAGCGACTTAGNGTGAGGAAAGTTCAAAGTAAAACCCTAAATGAGTAGTCTTCAAAATGACATGTTTCAGGTACTTCTGTTCTCCAGGGTCACAAATGGAGAATTCCAAGGACGGGGGAGCCTGGTGGGCTGCCGCCTATGGGGTCGCACAGAGTCGGACACGACTGAAGCGACTTAGCAGCAATAAGAGCAGAGAGCGTACTGAAATTCCAAATCTCAGAACTCTCACTCTTTGGAAAAAAACCAGTAGGCTGGGCACTGAAGTGACTGACCCCAGAGTCTGATCTTGACCATGACCGAAAGAATAACTAGGTAAACAGACCAGTCCAGAGTGGGAGAAGCTAGCCAGCACACTGATGAAATCAACGCTAATCTTACCCTTATGTCTGGGGAATTCCCAGTGTGGAAGCTAAACACAAATGGACCCTTTCCAAGCCTTCCCTGCAGCTAGTTCATGACACCTGACCTAGATCATAACAACCAGATGCATCCTGCCCTATGATTGGGAGGTAGGCATAAAAAGCTCTCCGTGGTAGCAAGAACAGTTGCAGGAAGATCTGAGATCCTGGGCAGCAGCATGCAGAGCCAGAGATATTCCACGGCAGAATACAGTTTCCCTGTGGTCCCTCACTGAACAGCCTCCACACCTGGTTTTCAGCCATAATAGCCATTCTATAAGCTACCCAACATTTTCAAAATTACCTTTCTGGCTTAAATCAGTCAGTCCAGCTGCTTCGAAGACTGGCAATTCAGCCAAATAAGATACCTCACTCATCTCAGGCATGCTCTTCCTTTGCTTTCCTGCCTCACACGACCTCGCCCTCTGTCCCTTCCATCCGGAAGTATTCTCCTTTGCTTTTTCCATTGGTCAAAACTCTTCCATCTTTAAAGACCCAGCATAAGTGCTATTTCCCCCCTAAATATAACAGCTAACACTTAATAAGCACTTCCTTAGGGCCAAGCATTCTTCTCATTTCATCATCACAAAAACAGCAGGAGGTAGATAGTAGCATTAGTCTTAGTTTACAGTGGTGGAAACTGTAGCAAAAATTAAATAAATTGCCCAAGGTCACACAGCTAGTAAGCAGTGATGAAGCTAGAATTCAAATCCAAGACATCTGACTCCAGATTTCTGCTCTTAACCAGGGAACACCAAATTACAGCCCATGAGTCAAATCTACTCTACCAGCCAAATCTGACTCTCAGCCTGCTTTTATACACCCTTGCTCTAAGAACAGTTTTCACATTTTTAAGTGGTTGGGGTGGGGGAGGGGGGGATCAAAAGTATAATAATACTTCATGGTCCATGAAAATTATATGAAATTCAAATTTCAACATCCAAAAATAAAAGTTTTATTGAAGCAACATTCAGTCTTGTGGCTGCTTTCATGCTATTAACAACAGAGTTGAGTAGCTACAATACAGACAACACAGTCAGAAAGCCCACAAAGTCTCAAATATGTTCTGTCTGGCCTTCACTGAAAAAGTTTAAGATGCTGCTTTTAACCACTACATTCTATTGCCTCTCTTAAAAAGACTTCCCTGATCCTTGACTTCTCCCAAACTGGAATAAATCTTCCCCTTCCCTGTATTTACATGGTATATGTTCTCCCTTATAACAGGTTGTCTATTTTGCTTTGAATTGCACTTGACTTTCTTGTCCTTGAGCAGACTACAAATTTCTTCAAGGCAGGAAGACATCTTTTTCACTTCAGATTCCTCTTATTGCCTCATTTATTGTTGCCAGTCAATAAATACTTGCTGATTGGAAAAAATATTGCAGTGTAAACTTTTAAACAGATTTTCCTAACATGAACATGAATCACAGAAATAAATCACAGACCGGACTCCATGCTGGCAGAGTGGATAATAATGGGCACGCTTGATCACTAGTGGTGGGTATATAAATTGGTATAGCTTTTCTGAAGGGGCAGTTCTACCTTGTTTATCTAATACCCTGAAAGTATGCATATTTTAGGACGTAGAATTCCACTGCTGAAATTGTGGAAAGAAGCAGACTAGTGTGCAAAAATGTGTGCAATAATATTCATAGGAGCTAACATATTTACTGAATACATATCACGTGCTAGGCACTGAGCTAACTCCTTTATTTTTTCCCCTAGTCACAATTATTTTTTTAATTTTAGATTTTTTTAATTGAGGTAACACTGGTTTATAACATTACATAAGTTTCTCATATACAACATTGTATTTCTACGTCTAAATGCACTACAGTGTTCTCGCCACCAGAAATTTAGTTTCCATCCATCACAATACAGTTGACCCTCTTTATTCATTCTACCAGCCCCACCCCCCACTACCCCTCTGATAACCACTACTCTGTTCCCTGCATCTACATGTTTTTGTTGGTTTGTTAATTATTTTGTTTATATTCCACATATGCATGAAATCATATGTATCCATCTTTCTCTGACTTGTTTCACTTACTGAACTAAGTTCTTTACATATGAAGCCTTACAACCCTTAGAATAAACATTTTTAAGAGCTCTATTTTATAGATGCTGCTGCTAAGTCGCTTCAGTCATATCCAACTCTGTGCGACCCCACAGATGGCAGCCCACCAGGCTCTGCCATCCCTGGGATTCTCCAGGCAAGAACACTGGAGTAGGTTGCCATTTCCTTCTCCAATGCATGAAAATGAAAATGAAGTCAATCAGTTGTGTCCGACTCTTTGCAACGACATGGACTGCAGCCTACCAGGCTCCTCTGTCCATGGGATTTTCCAGGCAAGAGTACTGGAGTGGGTTGTCATTGCCTTCTCCGATTTTATAGATGAGGAAATTAAAACTCAAGAGGTTAAATAACATTGTCCAATGTTAGAGGATTACAGATGACTCTTTTTTTAAGGGGAAGACTACAGTTGATTAATCTGATATTATTAGTCTTTCTAAGTTTACAACTGTAGTAAGGATATATTATATGTATCATTTTTAGGGCAATAAGACAGCACAGAGCCTTACTCCTGCATTCCCTGCTCCTCTCCCAACTTTTGGAAGCTCAGGGAAAAAAGTCCACAACAGAACAAGCAAATGTCCTTTTTAACTTACTTTGTAAAGTATGGTTTAAAAAAAGTCTCCATCCTTGACTTTGACACAGGAATAGTATTTCCTCGCATAAATGAGCCTTGGGAATAACATTCTGGATCCTATGTGTTTCTCAAACAGTATCCTTCAGCTAGTTCTTATGGTTTGCCAACATGTAAGTAGACAGAAAATTATGTTGTGACTTATACTGAATAAAAGACTCCTTGAATGTGAGAATGGATTTGTCTATAATTAGAACAGCTTACAGAGGAAGAGCCCCACCCTGCCTGTAAATATCCAGAGTTACTGCATGACCTCAAATTACTAAGTCTGGGACTTTTTTGGATCCATGCTTTTTTGCCTCTGATCCCAAAAGACTAGCACAGGACCTCCTTCCATATCTACACTGAATTAACAGAGATACTTCCAAGTTAGATCTATCAGATGCTAAGATAGTCACATAAAACCTCCCAGAGNCAGTTGTGTCCGACTCTTTGCAACGACATGGACTGCAGCCTACCAGGCTCCTCTGTCCATGGGATTTTCCAGGCAAGAGTACTGGAGTGGGTTGTCATTGCCTTCTCCGATTTTATAGATGAGGAAATTAAAACTCAAGAGGTTAAATAACATTGTCCAATGTTAGAGGATTACAGATGACTCTTTTTTTAAGGGGAAGACTACAGTTGATTAATCTGATATTATTAGTCTTTCTAAGTTTACAACTGTAGTAAGGATATATTATATGTATCATTTTTAGGGCAATAAGACAGCACAGAGCCTTACTCCTGCATTCCCTGCTCCTCTCCCAACTTTTGGAAGCTCAGGGAAAAAAGTCCACAACAGAACAAGCAAATGTCCTTTTTAACTTACTTTGTAAAGTATGGTTTAAAAAAAGTCTCCATCCTTGACTTTGACACAGGAATAGTATTTCCTCGCATAAATGAGCCTTGGGAATAACATTCTGGATCCTATGTGTTTCTCAAACAGTATCCTTCAGCTAGTTCTTATGGTTTGCCAACATGTAAGTAGACAGAAAATTATGTTGTGACTTATACTGAATAAAAGACTCCTTGAATGTGAGAATGGATTTGTCTATAATTAGAACAGCTTACAGAGGAAGAGCCCCACCCTGCCTGTAAATATCCAGAGTTACTGCATGACCTCAAATTACTAAGTCTGGGACTTTTTTGGATCCATGCTTTTTTGCCTCTGATCCCAAAAGACTAGCACAGGACCTCCTTCCATATCTACACTGAATTAACAGAGATACTTCCAAGTTAGATCTATCAGATGCTAAGATAGTCACATAAAACCTCCCAGAGCCACACCTTACCTCTTCTGGCACAATAATTAGTGGGTACTTGTCCTCAGATAAAAAGTTGAAAATAACCCATATTTTAAATGCATCTTCTTCCGTAATGAACAGGGGATTCTTTGTGAGATTTTTTTTGACACAGAGGGTCCAACACATCCTATTGAACTCAATCTTGTCAAAGTTGTCTTGGACCTAAAAAGAAATGAGGAAAAATTCCAATAAATCAGTCCAAAATAAGTAGCATGTAAACCAAGTAAAACAGAAAGACAAGGCCTACTACAGGCTTCCATTTTAATCAGTCCAGTTAACCAATAGCCATTTCCTAAGTAGTTGCTTGAGTAGCACACTTTCAAAGGTTCAATTAAGAATGGTATATTGAGCCTGACACTGAAGTAACACCTGCTCATATGACTCACTTGGCACGTGAAATACTAGCTTGTCAAGTAATTTTTTCATGTATAAATATTATCTTCTAAACAGACTACCAGTCTTGATATAGGAGTTGAGAATGTCAATTATTCAATATGAGCCACATGCAGATATCATTTTTACCTATGGTCAAAGAAGATACTTTCTCTTGGGAAAAACTATTTAACTGAAATTCTAAAAAGACAGATCTGCCACTCAGTCAATCATGCACTCAACATTCCCTCAGGGTCTACTGATACACTTCCCTGGTGGCTCAGATGGTAAAGAATCTGCCTGCAATGCAGGAGACCTGGGTTTGGTCTTCAGGTCAGGAAGCTCCCCTGGAAAAGGGAATGGTAACCCACTCCAGTACTCTTGCTTGGAGAATTCCATGGACAGAGGAACCTGGTGGGCTACAGTCCATGGGATCGAAAAGAATCAGACATAACTGAAGTATCTTGGTACACATGCACAAATAAGCCAACTACTAAGCCTCATAGGATATAAAGGAACTATTCAAGTGGTCGAGTGGCTAGGACTCTGTGCTCCCAATGCAATGGGCCTGGGTTTGATCCCTGGCCAGGGAATTACATCCCATATGTCACAACTAAAGGTCCAGCACAGCCAAATAAAGAAATAAGCAAACAGTTTTTTAAAAATTAAGGATATAAAGATGAAGAATAACTTGGTCCCTGCTCTTAGAACAGTCACAGTTTATTATGAAAAACACACATGCAGACAGACAAATCTTAACATAACACAGTGTATGATTCAATAGTTTTTACTCATTCAACCAATAAAATTTAGACAGCAGTCATCATCTGCCAGGGCATCACAGAGATATTGAATATACTGGGTTGGACAAAATGTATGTTCGAGTTTTCCCGTAAGAGCTTGAAGAAAAACCCTAATGAACGTTTTGGCCAACTCAATACTGCTAGCCCTTGTCTCCAAGGAACGTCAAGACAATTACAATATAGCGTGGTATTATACAGATGTAAACAGAGGCTTCCGTGGGAACACTGAAGAGCTAACAACCCAATCTTAAGAACTGAGGAAAGATTTCCAGAAAAGGTGATAGAGCTGAGTCCCAAAGTACCATCAAGAGTCAAACAGTTTGAAAACGGGGTAAAGACTGTTACAGGTAGAAGAGAACGTGAGAAAGCCCAGAGGTGGAAACAACCATGGTCAGTTTGGAAGAACTGCGAAAGATTAATGTGAATGGGCTACTAGGTACTGAGGGTGGTATAAGGCAGGCTGTTCATAAGTGCAAATCACAGAAACTATCTTGAGTTCCTTTAAACAGATAAGGAATGCATTGGAAAAGTTATGGGTAATCTCAAAGTTCTAACACAAAGGCTAAAAAATCTAGACTCTGAAACTAAGCCATTAACAATCCAGGCTAGGCAGTCAGAACTGCAGGTGAAACTACTCGTGGTAGCAGCAGGTGGAGACACCACGGTCAGTATAACATGAGGCCATCACTGTTGCCACTGATCCAGTCCTTGATCCTCCATGTCGCTCACTGCAGGTTCAGAGTCACACTGCGTCACATTTCTATGCCCGAGCTGCCAGGAAACAGGGAAAATGAGTATCTAAACTTCTCAATATGTGAGATATGAGACAGGTCCTGTCCTCCTTCCAGACAGGAGAAAACAATTCAGATACTGGACAGTCAGGAAAAAACAAACAAACAAACAAATGCCCACTGTATGTGGCATGGTGAAAGACTAGGCTAGAGAGAGAGTGAAGACCAGATCATGAAGAGCTTTGTATATATAATTCAGGGTAAAGAATTAGGATTTATCTGACTTGGAGGAGTGGGAGGGAGCAACATACACAACCTGCATTTTAAAGCCAGGGACAGTATGGAGAGTGGGAGGAGGCAGAGTGGGTAACAGGACAGCATGAGCAAAGCAATCTTGTTTAGAGACAGAGATGAACAAAGTGTGTACAACACAAGGAAGAAGTCACTAGTTGGCTGCAGAAAGAAGTTTCTCTCTGTGGTTGGCAAACCAGTTTCCCAAGAGGAAGAAGATATCCTCTGTGCTCTGCCTTCGGCACCTGGTCTCGGCCTGACACCGTTTCCCATGCCCCCAACATACACAAATGACCCCACGAAGGGAAAGTAACAGCTGGAGCTTCTCTTTTTTCTTTCCTTTTCTTTTCTTTTTTTTTCTTTAACATCATTTATTGAGAACTTAGCATACACTTGGTATTTTATGTGCAGTTTCTCATTTAAACTTTGTGTTAGCCCCACAAAGATTAAATATCATCCTCATTTTACAGATCAGGAAACAAGTTCAGGAAAATTGGGTACCCAGTTTACATGACTGGTAAATATCAAGACCGGAGTTTAAATCAAAGCTCACATTCTATCCCTTTTTTCTATGCCCAAATGCTTATAGAACTCAGTAGATGAAGGACTCTATTTATATGATGGAAGACTTCTCTACAGGACTAGTCTCAAAGGCCAGTTTATCAATTCTAAACACCCACAGCCCTAAAAAGCACTAAGTGGAAGATATGCCACCAGGGGAAATGACATATGCATGGAAGCAAAAAGCTCTGCTCCAAGGAACAAGAAGTGATTCTATGGGGATCATGTGGCAAATTAAGACTTCCTGAAAGGGAGTGGCCAGATTTATGGCTAGAAAAGCAAACAGAGACAGAAATCACAAAGAGTTCTATAGTTTCAATAAATAAATAGCCTTAGGAAACCCCCCATTTTAAGAGCAAAGAACAGCCAGGTCATCTGCAGGCCAGATCAGTACTTTGCAGAAAAGATGGTATTTGGGGCAGACCTCAAAGCATAGTGAAATAGTACAAGGAACAGTATTGCAAAGGATAGGAAAGGAGACCACAAGAGCAAAGGCAGAGCAGGAGCAGCGCACCAACCATGTTTCGGGAGCAGCCACAGGACAGAGAGGACAAAAGCAAGGGAGAGAGAAAGGTAAAGTGCTCAGTCATGTGATCCTCAACCTGCCGTTCTGGTGAGATATTTATGTCATCTGAAGACAATCAAAGAACTGTAACCTAGGAGGAAAGGCAGATTTGTGAATCAACCGCATGCCAACAGGGACTGAAGCCACAACGGTCAATGAGATCACTGACAGGAAACACAAAGTGAGAAAAGAGATGGAATCAAAGCAGAACCTCAAAGGATCTGCACATTTACAAAGTGAGAGAAGGATAGGAATGATGATTACCGGCAGAACAATCAAAGTGACGGGAGAACCACAAAGACATAAAAACTGAGTGAGCAAACAAGACGAAGAAGGTCTGGCCAACCCAGCAGTCTCCCCTGTTATCCATGCGGGATAAGTTCCAAGCCCTCCAGTGGACATCTGAAACCACATGTATTTTTTTCCTATATATACAAGTCTATGGTACAGTTTAATTTACAAATTAGGCATAACAGAAGATTAACAATAATAAAAAGAAAAATCATAAACAACTTATTGTAATGCATGAATGTGGTCTCTCTCTTTCTCAAAATATCTTACTGTACAAATGTTAATGCCTTTTCCATCTTTAAGCACTTATCGTGTACTCGGCCATGACTTCTGCAGGTTTGAGATGCAACAGGAAAACTAGCAGAATTTCTTTTTCCGTCTTCACAATTTCACGTATAAAAGATTCATTCTTACCAAATGTATTAGCAACATCAGCATGTTTTCTTTCCTTATTAAGTAGAGAAGTTTCACCTTTTCACTTAAAGGAAGCACTTTATTTTTTATTTTTTTTGTGTGTGTTTCTTTTTCAGCTTTTTTTTTTTTTCATCTCAGGTGTACATGAGTTCCCAATCTTGAACCCCCCCCACCACTCCACATCAACTCTCTGGATCATCCCCGTGCACCAGTCCCAAGCATCCTGTATCCTGAACCAAATATAGACCGACGATTCGTTTCCCACACGACAGCACACATGTTTCAGTGCCATTCTCCCAAACCTTCCCCCCC
>SJYA01002274.1:1448161-1498838 GCA_006410615.1 Neotragus moschatus | reverse complement strand
AAAAAAAAAAGGGGGGGGGGGTTACTTGAACACATTTTCATGTGTTCACTGTAATACCATGACAGTCAATTTGATAACCCAGATGGATATTAACTGACTAACAGGTGGGACACACAGGACAAAGGGACGATTCATGTCCTGGGTAGGATGGAGCAAAAAAGGTGCGATTTCATCACACTACTCAGAAGAACATACAATGATTTATGAATTCTTTATTTCTGGAACTTTCTATTTAATATTTTCAGACCACAGTTGACAACAGATAACTGAAACCACAGAAAGAGAAACTACAGATAAAGAGGGGTTACTGCAGTGCCAAATGCTACAGAGAAATTAAGAAAGAGTCATTAAGAAAAGACAGTTGCTGGTTTTGCAACTGACTGGTCACTAGTTAGTTATGTTCAAGACAGCCAAAAGTCTGTGTATAAAGTCAGACTGCAATGGGATCAGAAACCAAGCAAACTCTCCATAAATTCGCTTTCCCAGGAAATAAATGGTGGCTTTTTGATGTAAGTGCAAGTGCTCAGTGTCTCACTTAGTTTTTAATAAGTTGCTTGTTTGGCTTATTACTTCTCTATAGTCTAATCTGTCAATACTATTCTTTAGTTTAAGAACACTCAAAGGTAAAAGTGTATTAAGGGATAACATTTACACCTTTAAAAAAAAAAGGCACAAAATCAGATCATACAGGAAAAGTCCACAACATCATACTCAAAGGTGAAAAACTGAAAGCTTTTCCTCAAGGTCAAGCACAAGATAAGGATGCCCACTCTCATCACTTCTATTACAGTTCTGAAAGTCCCAGGCACAGAGATTAGGCAAGAAATGCAAATAAAAGGCATCCAAATTGAAAAGAAAGAAGCAATGACAATCTGAAAAGAAAATTAAGAAAACAATCTGATTTGCAATAGGATCCAATATACTCAGGAGTAAACTGAACCAAAGAGGTAAAAAGACTTGTATATGGAAAATTATAAAACATTACTCAAAGAAATTAAAGATGACAGAAATAAATGGAAAGACATCCTATGCTCTTGGACTGAAAGACTTAACACTATTAAAATGCCCACACTATCCAAAGCAATTTATCACAGATTCAACACAATCTCCGTCAAAATTTCAATGGCATTTTTTTTTTCTGCAGAAACAAACATTACCCTAAAATTCATATGGAATCTCAAAGGTCAGTGATAGTTCAAACAATCTTGAGAAAAACAAAGGTGGAAGCTTTGTATTTCTTGATTTCAAAACCTACTACAAAGACACAGTAATCAAAACAGTATATACTAGGGAATTCCCTGGCATTCCAGTGACTAGGACTCCATGCTTCCACTGCGATGGCACCCCACCCCAGTGCTCTTGCCTGGAAAATCCCATGGACGGGGAGCCTGGTAGGCTGCAGTCCATGGGGTCACAAAGAGTCAGTCATGACTAAACGACTTCACTTTCACTTTTCACTTTCATGCATTGGAGAAGGAAAGGGCAGCCCACTCCAGTGTTCTTGCCTGGAGAATCTTAGCGATGGGGGAGCCTGGTGGGCAGCCATCTATGGGGTTGCACAGAGTCGGACACGACTGAAGCAACTTAGCAGCAGCAGCAGCAGCTTCCACTGCAGGGAGCATGGGTTTGATTCCTGGTTGGGGAACTAAAGTTCTGCAAGTCATTCAGCATGACCAAAAAACAAGAAGAAAGAAAAGAGAAACAGTATGATGCTGGCATAATGACAGACAGGCAGCCTAATAAAACAGAAAGCCCAGAAATAAACCCTCATTTATACTTAAGGGCCAGTCTCTTCAACAAAAGGTGTTGGAAAATCTGAATGTCCACATGCAACAGAATGAAGATGGACCCTTACCTTATACCATATTCATAAACTAAGTTCAAAATGGAGTCAAGATCTAAATGTAAGACCCAAAAGTATAAAACTCCTAGAAGAAAATATAGAGGAAAAGCTTCATGATACTGGAATGAGCAGTGATTTCTTAGACATGATGCTAAAAACGCACAGGCAACAAAAGCAAAATTAGACAAAATAACATCAAACTTAAAAGCTCATGCACATACCAAAAAGGAAAAAAAAAAAAAAAAACCCTTCAACGTGGGTGAAACAGTTCTTGCCATCCTAGAACTTACACTCCAGGAGAGTAATAAGATATCAAACTATACAGCAATAACACAATCACCTATATGGTGAAAAGTGTGGTAAAAAAGAAAAGCACAGATAATGTCGCAAGTATACATTACAGGAAAGCTGGTTAGGTCTAGAATGGGTGGGGTGCTACCTGGAGAAACCTCCCTGAGGAAGTGACAGTCAAGCTGAGACCTCCACATGGTGGGGGAGGGAATCTCACAGCACAGGAAGCAGCGTGTCTGAAGGCTCTGCGGCAAGAAGGGGCTTAGCAATCTGAGGAAGGCCCAGGTGGCTGCCCTGAAGTGAGCAAGAGGGAGTGGAGAGAAGGCTAGACAGGTTGCAGAAGCCAAACTGAACATGGCCCTGTGTGTCATGATAAAGATGCTGGACTTACCTAAAAACACCAAACAGCAAGCCATTGAAGGGTATGCATTCACTACCCATTGCTACCTCAATTAAAATAAATCCATAAACTGAAATGGTCTCTAGGCCCATTCAAACTATAAAAGGTCTAAAAATCTATGATTCCGTACTCTACCTCATCTACAAGAACAAACTGGCTCCAACATTCTAGTTTGTATCACACATATTAAATCAACAGTCTCACATTTAATAATAATTGCTGCTAGTGGTGTCAAGGTGTCCAAACCTAAGATAATTTCCAAGAAAGAAATATGTAGAGTGGTTCTTATTTTTACATAAAATTTTTACATCAAGATTCATACATATGAAGAAAAAGATACCACCCCTATTCTGATTCAAGGTACTAAAAGTATTTACAAAACTAAACTCACATGTTCTCTAAACTAGAAGCTTCATACAAACCCAGCTCAAGACTAAAGTTGCTGTGGAACAGAAACAGTTCTCAAAAGACAGGGAAACTGGTCAATTTAGTGCTTTAGAAACAGCAGAAAATTTTCTCAGAAAGCATTCATACTCTTTGATCAATAACTCTACTTGTTGTTCAGTCAATACTTGTTGATTATCCTAACAAGAGAACCAAAATTTACCTAGGATAGTCACTATTATTTAAAAGAGTGGGAAAAAAAAAATAAAAAGTCCACCAAAAAAAGGCATGGTTATAAAGTACAAACTATTACACAATCACTGAATACCACTTAGTACTTGGGTGACCTTGAGCAAGCATTTAACCCAAGGCCCATCTCCTCATTTTTACAATGGTGGTAATGATGGTACTTAACCTACAGAATTGACATAAAGACTTTATTAGAACACCTGTTTAAAACACTTAGTATATGAAACACAATAGACTCTAAATAAACATCAGCATGTTTATACTCAAGGTTTTTTAAAAAATTCAATGACATGGGACAGGCAAGATTAATGTTAAGTGTTCAATATGATCCCTTGAAAAACAATATATAAAAGCATTTTTAAAAATAAAGACTTGGGAATTCCTTGGCAGTCCACACTCTAACTGCTGAGCATGCATGTGCAATCTCTGGTTGGGGAACTGTGATCCCACAAGCCAGACAGTGTGGCCACAAAAATAAAATAAAAATAAAAACTCAAAATGCTAACAGTGACTGCCTCTGTATGTTAAAACTATGGGTGATACATATCTTCTTAATAAGTTCTTTTTTTCTTAATTTCAATAATACCCTTTTATTACCTTTACAATAAAAAACAAATTTTAAAAACAGTATTTTATATTAATTATCAGTGAGATGCAAATCAAAACACAGTAAGCTATGTACTTCATATCCACCAGAATGGCTATAATAAAAACAAAATGCTGATGAGGATATGAAGGAACTAGACCCCTCAGCCGCTGCTGGCAGGAAGTAAAATGCATAGCTGCATTGGAAAACAACTTGACAGTTCCTCAAAAGGTTAAACAGAGTTGCCACATAACCCAAATTTCATTCCTAGGTATATAACCAAGAACTGAAAACATGCCTCTGCACAAAAATTGAACATGCATGCTCACAGCAGTAAATTCATGGTAACCAGGAAGTGGGAAGAAAACAAAACATACGTCATCCAATGACTGTGCCAACAAAATATGGTATATCCATAAGGGAATATTTTTCGGACATGGAAAGAAATGAAGTACTGTTAGGTCTACAACATGGGTGAGCTTTGAAAACCTGATGCTAAACGAAAGAAGGCAGACACAAAGGCCACATGATCCATAAGTCCAGATAGAGGTAAATCCATAGAGGTAAAAAGTAGACTAGTGGCTGCCTACAGCTGAGGGGGAGGACAGTAAGTGCTAATGGATATGGTTTTTACCACCAAAATGTACACTTTAAATATACTTGTATGGTATATGAATTATATCTCACTAAAGTTGCTATCTTAAAAAGCAATACTTCTGGGAATACCCTGGCACTCCAGTGGTTAGGACTACAGGAGGCGCAGGTCTGATCCCTGGTTGAGGAACTAGGATCCCACACGCCCCACCCTGCAGGCATAAATAAGTAAGGTTACTCTCTCTCTTGATTACTGTAATAAAGAACCGACACTAAAAAAAGGTAAGATTTCTTTAGACTACATCAATTTTAGATTTATATTGTTGGCCATGGTGTTCAATGACATAAAGTCATTCACACTTCTCAGCATGGAACCTCTTCAATTACTCAGAAGTTTTTAGTCCTGTATAACTTTGCAAACATGATGAAAATGTAGAGTCCAACTTGGCCACTGTTCTAAATTAATACTATGTAACTTTCAAGCAACAATGAAAGAAAAAACACAGGCTAAAGGATAATAAGAATCATATAAAAGCCTGGTTTGGGAAATTTAAGAGCCTCACCCTTCCTATCAGGCTTCCCAGTGACACTAATGGTAAAGAACCCACCTGCCAACGCAGGAGACTTAAGAGAGGCAGGTTCTATTCCTGGGTCAGGAAGATCCCCTGGAGTAGGGCATGCCAATCCACTCCAGTATGTTTGCCTGGAGAATCCCACTGACAGGGGAGCCTGGNCCTCCCAGTGACACTAATGGTAAAGAACCCACCTGCCAACGCAGGAGACTTAAGAGAGGCAGGTTCTATTCCTGGGTCAGGAAGATCCCCTGGAGTAGGGCATGCCAATCCACTCCAGTATGTTTGCCTGGAGAATCCCACTGACAGGGGAGCCTGGCGGAATCAGTCCACAGCGTTGCAAAGAGTCGGACACAACTGAAGCAACTCAGTACACACGCATGCACCCTTTCCTATTAAATGGTACTTGTTAGGTATACATTTGACAACATTTTGAGTGCTAAAGGTAAGAGAAATTCGAAAACTCATTTTATGGTAGAACTATAACTAAGGGACAGTAAGTATTTGGGAAGAAAGTATAAAGTCCAGCCTAAGAAAACAGAATGCAGACTGCTAGAGAGAAGAAACATTATATTGAAAAAAAAGGCTCTCTGTGTGTATTTTTCTTTTGCATGTGTGAGTGTTCCCAAAACAAAAACAATATCAAAAAAAAGATTACATTAGAAAGCAGTAAATCCCCCAATTAGGAGGTGGCTTATTGACAAAGGATTACTGGTTTTCAGTCAAATAGCCCAGACCAACCTCTAACGTGTACAATCAGGGAAAAGAACTGACAATGATTTGGATGAAGAAGCCAACTAGGCTGTTAAAGCTCATGAAAGGTTTAGATTGCCTCATAACACGCTGAGGCAAAAGTAGTTTTTTGTTTGTTTTCCTTTAATTAATTACGGTTGTGCTGGATTTTCGTCGCTGCACACAGGCTTTCTCTAGTTGCAGCCAGCGGGAGCTACTCTTCATGGGCACGGGCTTCTCACTCGGAGCATAGGCCCAGTGGTGAGTGGGCTTCACCAGGTGTGGTACACAGGCTTAGCTGCCCCTCAGTATGTGGGATCTTCCTGGACCACAAATTGAACCCATGTCCCCTGCACTGGCAGGCAGATTCTTAGCCACTATACTATCAGCGAAGTCTCAGAACTAGTTTCCAATGTAGTCTGCTGGGGCTCAAAATTTTAAAAGTAACAATACACCACATTCTTCAATTATTCATTGTCAGACAATCCAGGCATAGTGTTTTTTGTCCCAAAAAGGTGGGGAGGAGCTCACAAAAATTCAAAAATTCTTCCTGGATGTTTACAGAATCCTATTCTTTACTTTAAAAAAAAAAAAAAAAGAAATTCAACAAACAAGAAAAAAGTTAACAATCAGCAGAGGCAAAATATTCAAAACATGAACACACAAGATCATCATCTGAAGTCTCAGGAAAGCTGAAAATAAATTCCATCAATGTGAAGAACAACATGAATTATTCCCTCTGAAGAAGCAAATACAGAAACCAAATGGAAAAATTATTTTTTGCAAAGCAAGTTTCAATACAGTTTATCTCCTGGTCTCAACCCTTTCTGAGTAACTCTCTTAGGCAAAGGCAGAAAAACCTCTCAAATAATTGGGGGGGGGGTCAGGGGAGAAATGACCAAACTGAACACTGAGGAACACCAGATACTGAAGAAGAAGAAAAATTACATTAAAACAGTTGAGAAAGAACCTAAGGGAACTAGATGCTGGATGAAAGAGTTTGAGATGATCAGAATGGTTTTTAAACCACTTTCCCCTGGCCCCTACTATATATCCAGTAACTGGAAAAGTATTAATTCTGCAAAGTAGTAATTAATCCCTCAATAGTACATACAGTTAAAAGTATTCTGGTCTAGAAGTGAAATGTGCTAAGTTCAAAACCTATCTACCCCTTATTAGCTATATTCTCTATTTCGTCCTGAGTTAAATGGGGATAAGAATTCCAGTTATGAGTCATAGGATTAGCATGAGGATCAAATTAGACTGTGTGTGTGTTTGTGTGTGTGTATAAAAGCACACATTGCAAATGCTTAACCATCATTTCATGTCTTCATCACATAACTGATGACAATCTTTAAGTTTTCTGTTAACACTCTTCAGTCACTACTGGCATTTTTTTTCAACCAAGTTTCAAAACAAGGCACCAATCTGCTCAATTTAAACCCACACCATGGAAACCTTGGCTGCTTTATTTGGACTGAAAGCCTGGCAAAATTCCACTCCAGGTGGCTAAGCAATAATAAACAAGGGCTCACTGTTTCATCACATCCTCACTTGCTCTTCGAATAAGATTTTCCCCAAATTTAGTGGCTAATTTTAGACTTCTTAAATACTGCTATAGTCGCTCCATTCAGTTCAGTTCAGTCTCTCAGTTGTGTCTGACTCTTTGCGACCCTATGGACTACAGCACACTAAGCCTCCTAACCCATCACCAACTCCCAAAACCTGCTCAAACTCATGCCCATCAAGTCGGTGATGCTAAACAATCATCTCATCCTCTGTTGTTCCATTCTCCTCCCTTCAGTCTTTCCCAGCATCAGGGTCCCTTCCAATGAGTCAGCTCTTTGCATCAGGTGGCCCAAGTACTGAAGTTTCAGCTTCAGCATCCGTCCTTCGAATGAGTATTCAGGACTGGTTTCCTTTATGATGGACTGGTTTGATCTCCATGCTGTCCAAGGGACTCTCAAGAGTCTTCTCCAACAGTTCAAAAGCGTCAATTGTTCCACACAGTTTCTTTTATAGTCCAACTCTCACATCCACACATGACTACAGGAAAAACCAAAGCTTTGACAATACAGACCTTTGTCAGTAATAAAATAATCTCTCTGCTTTTTAATATGTTGTCTAGGTGTGTCGTATAGTTTTTCCCCCAGTTACAAAACTTTTAAATACCTGAATATTAAAACAAAGAACCCTTTAAAACTTTAAAGCTCAGGATGTTTAAAGAAAGTTACATCAAGGAGAACAAAATGTGGTATCAGGGTACAGCACCTCAAGATATTCACCCATGTCTCTCTATCCAGTCTTCCAGCCCACACAAATTCTAGCACTGAAAAACCGCAATTTCCAGGTTTCTGAGACTTTCCCAGTATGTTCCATATATTCTGGTAACAGATATAATTCTGTTTTGTTTTGTTTTGTTTTGTTTTAATTTTTAAGCTCAAACACATGCACACAGCAGCAGGTCATCAAACACTTGCCAAATATAAGACATATTTACTATGTGAACTGTTTCTGGTTTTGATTTTGGTTTAAATAAACTGAAAATTTTTTAAAGTAAAAATACAATGAGGTTGTAGTATGTTTAAAACACATTTTTATATAAAGTGGGGAAGACGACAAGTTTTTGTCTATTTATTTACAGTCCATGATGCCAGAGTGCTAACATATATACTTTAGGGGAAAACATTAGGGAGCTAGGCATTGTTTGTCCTAGAGGCACAGAGAAAGGGGGTCCTTTGGGTTTGACGGTCCACTGCAGACTGTCTTGCTTTTCTAGTTCATACAGCCTACGCTTGACTAAAATAGGTACTGATCAAAAACGGGGAGAAGATACCTAATTTGATCCTTTATATGGGATCTGGGCAGGCTTCACATGCTAACCAGTTGTCCTGTTGTTGTTGTTCAGTTGCTAAGTCATGTCCAACTCTTTGCAACCCCATGGACTGCAGCACGCCAGGTTTCCCTGGCCTTCACTATCTCCTGGAGTTTGCTCAAATTCATGTCCACTGAGTCAGTGATACTATCTAACCATAGCATCCTCTACTGCCCTCTTCTCCTTTCGCCTTCAATCTTTCCCAACATCAGGGTCCCTTCCCATTAGCTGGCTCTTCACACCAGGTGGCCAAAGCATTGGAGCTTCAGCATCAGCCCTTCCAGTGTATATTCAGGGTTGATTTCATTAAAGACTAGTTTGACCTCCTTGCTGTCCAAGGGATTCTCAAGAGTCTTCTTCAACACCACAATTCCAAAGCATCAATTCTTTGGCGCTTGGCCTTCTTTATGGTCCAACTCTCACATCCATACATGCCTACTGGAAAAACCATAGCTTTGACTATATGGACCTTTGTATGAAAAGTGATGTCTTTGCTTTTTAATATGCTGTCTAGATTTGTCACAGCTTTTCTTCCAAGGAGAAAGCTTCTTTTAATTTCATGGCTACGGTCACCACCAACAGTGATTTTAAAGCCCGAGAATGTAGAATCTGTCACTGCTTCCACTTTTTCCTCATCTATTTGCCAGGAAGTGATGGGACCGATGCCATGATCTTAGTTTTTTGAATGTTGAGTTTTAATCTAGCTTTTTCACTCTCCTCTTGCACCCTCATCAACAGGCTCTCTTATCTTAGGGGCTGTTAATGGAATATAAACATTCTCATCACTACAGCTGTATTCAAAACCTCTTGACTTTTATTTAAATTAATGCAGAAATATCAAATGGTAAACTCAGGATTCTGAAGCTGTTCTAACTAATCATGGCTAAGACAATGTAAGAGAAAAACAAATACTCTATGTTCTCAGTTTTATGAAGAATATTTAAAACAATGAACTTAAAGAAATAAGAGAATAGGATGGCAGTGGTCAGGGGCTGGAGGGGGGAGTGGAAATGGGGAGATGCTGATCAAAGTGTACAAACTTCCAGCTTTAAGATGAAAAAGGTCTGGGATATACTGCACAGCACTGTGACAATAACTAAGAATACTTCTATATATTTAAAGTTGTTAAGAGACCAGATCTTCAAATTTATAGCCCCTCCACACACAAAAAGGTAACTATGGGAGGCAATGTTAACACAAGTCACCCTATTGGAGCAATCATTTCACAATACATACATGTATCAAATCATAATGCTATACACCTCATAATGCTATATACCTTAAATTTACATACATTAGGTATCAGTAATATCTCAATAAAGCTGAGGAAAATTTTTCTAAATAAAAAGAATTTCTTCACAAACCAAAAAAAACTTACTGACTTATACTACAACTATAAGCACAAATGAGCTACCTGATCAATGAACAGAAGGCAGCCCAAAAAGAAAATAGTATAGCATCATACTATGAAGATTTGAAACGTCACACGTAAGTTTCTATATAATTTGTTTAAAATCTTTTTATCACGATACAATCCAGATAGCAAAAAATTCACTCTTAAAGTGTAAATTTTAGTAGTATTCAGTATATTCATAGGTTTTACAATCATCATCACTATCTAACTCTAGAACATTTTTATCACCCCAAGAAGAAACTTCAAACCCATGAGTAGTCATTCACCATTCCCATTTCCCTCCACCTCTGGCAACCACTAATCTATTTTGTATCTTTATGTATTTGCCTATTTGGGACATTTCATATAAACTGGATCATACAATAGGTGGCTTTTGCAAGTTTAAGTCTTACATTTCATTTTGGTGTGGTTTTTCCCTCTGCAGTTTCTTTTCTAAGTAAAGCATGACCAAGGCAATGTATTATATTCATATAAATATACACATACATACAAATAAAGAGCAAAAATTGTATTGTTGAGGCTTATATGAAATAATAGATACAGATACAAAGAATACTACCCAGATGAACAGACTATAGTTTTGACAGTCTTTGCTGCAAAATTTCTAAAAAATAAAATGTGATTAAAAAAATAAATGCTGACCAACATTTTGGCATTTTTCCAAACCACTAACTTAAATCATTATTATACATTTTAGTTACTGTACTTTGCTATTATAAAAAGACACTATATTATAAAAAAGAATTTATACATATAAATAGCTATAAAAATTTTTTAAATCATAGGAAAAAATACGTCAGTAGTTACGGTATTTAGATGATTAGAAAGTAGGCTTTTATAATGTATTCTATTTTTAATTTAAAGGTATTATCACTGTCACTTTTTGAAAAACATTTTTAATATATACCCCAAAAATTCACTATATATTATAAATAAGCAAAAGTAGGAACTCTCAACCCTTAATGTGCATATATGATTACTTTTCATATCTAAACTAAATGTACATAATATGGAAAGATGACAGTAATATATTGCTTAGTTAAAAAAACAAACTGAACTTTAGCATGATCCTATTGGTACAGAAATAAAACACTATGTATTGTATAGGTATGTGTCTGCATGCATATAAAAAGGTCAGCAAATAATTAAAAGTGATTACTCCTGAAGACTCAGACTAAAAAGGGAATTTACTTTTTATCTCATATATTTGTACTAATCGCCAATTTAATAACAAGCTAATTTATGTAATTTTTAAAGACTTTACTTATTTTATTTTTTTTGGTTGCATCTTGCAGTATATTAGTTCCCCAACCAGGGACTGAACACAGGCCATAGCAGTGAAAGCATGGAGTCCTAACCACTGGACTGCCAGGGAATTCCTACCTTTCATAACTTTTAAATCACAAATGTTTTTAATTAAATATGCCATTAATTTATTTTCTTTAAAAAAAAATAAAAGAACATTAAATCTAACAATTTAATGTGTCAATTTTTAATTATCCAAACCAAAGGAGAACTCAAATGAGGCAGAAAATTACCAGTAGGTTATACTTGGCTTCCAAACACCTAATAGTTTATAGCATCCTTAGTTCATAATGTATCAGAGGAAACATCCACGTGGTACCCAGAAAAGTCCAGGATGAAAACTTTGCTGTATAATATCTATAAAGTATAGATATTTTACTACATCATATCCATGCTTTAACAATTCTGGTACATGCGGAACCAGAATTCAAACCAAAAAATCATACCATGTCAAATCCATGCTTTAACAATTCTGGTACATGCGGAACCAGAATTCAAACCAAAAAATCATATCATGTCAAATCCATGCTTTAACAATTCTGGTACATGTGGAACCAGAATTTAAAAAGAAAAAAGAAAAGCTCCCAAAGAGAAGACAGGTACAGATTAACACCAAATACAGTTCTTAACTAAAAAAAAGAGCCAACTGTAAAAATATAGAACCAAGGTTTAGAAGACACTGGAGGAGAGAAAGAGGAAGCACTGGCAGTCTCTTCTTTCATTCTGATTTATCTCGAGATGCTTCACAACTAAGCTCCTTAGGGAACCCACCAACAAGGGTGTGTGGGGCCCACTTGAAAGGTGTAACCTGAACACCGCTATAAGCAGGAAGAGGTTAGACTCATACCTTTTCCAAAATGAACTTGTTTAAATAAGGCATGTAGCCCTGATTGGAGACAGGTCCCTCGTCATCATCCCTGAAGTGCTCTTCAAGGGCAACCGGGTCATGTGGAACCTTCAGCACCGTGCACAGGTTATGGGAAAGGACCTGTAAGGGAGAAAGAGAGCAGTTGAGAGGCATCCACTAAGCAGCACGTGGCACTTCACTCTTCAAACACAAATGACTGGCCCCTAGCCTGGGGAGAGAAAGACGAAAAATAAACTGCCAGCTGCCAGGCTCCCCACTTGTTGACAGGGTCTCATTCCCTCTTCAGTTTTGGTTCACTTCAAACGAGTCTTTTTACTTGCCTACAATGAGCCAGGCTCCATGACAGATCTGTAACTATCATACTCCTTGTGTGTGTGTTAGTCGCTCAGTCGTGTCCGACTCTTTGCGACCCCACGAACTACAGCCTGCCAGACTTCTCTGTCCATGGAATTCTCCAGGCGAGGATACTGGAGTGGATTGCCATTCCCTTCCGCACGTACTCCTTGTAGGCTTTTATAAATTGGCCCACATTAGAAAGAAAAAGGGGGGAAAGAGTAGGAGAATGTGTTCAGAATTGAACATCTCCTCAAGCAGAGCAGTGTCTGTCAATTAAAGCTGTAAAAGAAAACACAAGGTACTGAAGAGCTGCAGCTGGGGGCTCTGGATAAGGTGGCCACGCCAGGCTGGCCCCAACTGCTTTCTGCTTCACTTCTTTCTTTTGTTCAACAGAAAGGGCCAAGTTAATATACAAATATATCAAATATTGATTAGTAATGTCTAGTCGTCCAACCATCTCCATAACTCCATGATGCTAGGTTAAGTTTTCAGGATGAGTATAAAAGGGTACAAATAGGAAAAGAGAAAGAAATCAAGTGTCTGCTTTAAAAATATATTTTAAAAATCAATAGCAAAAATATCTCAGGAGTCACCAAAATGGCTGAAAATATTTTGCAGAGAATTTGCGTTCTGGTCTTGCCATAATCTAAATGCATACTTTAACATTCAGGTAGTTGAGTTAGCANAAAAGAGAAAGAAATCAAGTGTCTGGTTTAAAAATATATTTTAAAAATCAATAGCAAAAATATCTCAGGAGTCACCAAAATGGCTGAAAATATTTTGCAGAGAATTTGCGTTCTGGTCTTGCCATAATCTAAATGCATACTTTAACATTCAGGTAGTTGAGTTAGCAGTTTGGGCTATTTGAGTACTAATTGTGTTTCATATTAAGTGAAATTTAAAAATAAAACTTAAATTCCTTCCATTTCATTTGTGCATTCCAAACAGGTCAAGTTATACAGCTAAGGCGGTACTTCCTCTAACACAGAATCTTATTAGATGTTAAATCCCAGGTTAAAATCTTCCCTGTTTTTCTCAGCCCTACCCATTCAATTGCTTAAGGAGTCACATCCACCTCAATGAATACTTCCAACTCCATTAAGCAAGTCACTTTTTTCTGCATACGTATATTTCAGTTAGGATTTTTTTCAATGTAAAAAATTAATCTATAAAAATAACATTTGCATATCTTCTCTCTACGTTTGTTTTGCTTCTCAAAGCTTCATTTATGTGGAGATCCTTTTCTACATGCTCTGCTGGTTTTAGGGAAGTAAGTAAAGTGAAGGAAGTACACAAATGGTTATAATGAAGTAATGAAGACTTTTACCAGCCCTACAAAGCAGGCTGTGTTTCTCAAGGAGACTCTCTATTTGCCAGTAGTACAGCACATGAAAAGGGCACGGTGGAGCTTTTATTGAATCTTGCACCACAGTCAGAAAATCCTAAATAGACATTTCCTTTCTTTATTTACCTTGNACAGTATATGCCACTGGATTACATTTTAAATAGACTATCTTTAAAAAGTTATTTTGGATAGTTCACTAACTTGGCCCTCTTCAGAAATCAGAAAGAAAATACTGTAAATCTGACCACATAAAAGTTCTTAAATTTCCTTTTAAAAAGAGACACCTTAAACAAAAAAGGCTAATAGCTCCAAAACTCAAATTACTCCTAGAAATTATTAAGAAATGAACACCTAATTTTAAAAACAGACAACAGACATGAATAGGAAATTCACAAAAGCGGTGACTAATTACTAATAACTAGTAATTAGCAATGACCAATTACTAATAATTAGTCATTATTAGTAATGACTAATAAATATAGGAAGAAATGCTTTACTTCACTAGTAATCAACAAAATACACATTATAAAAGCAACTACTTTTTCGCCTGAAAAGCAACTCCTGGCGTCTGAGCAGATATGGAAGAGTAAAAATTGCCAACACAATACCAGAGAAGGTATAGAGCAAGTTTTCTCCACCACTACTGACATTTTAGACCAGATAACTCTTTGCTGGGGAGCAGGGAGAAGTAATTGTATGCATTATAGGAAATTTCACAGCATCCCTGGCTGAAACCACCAAAACATTTCAAATATCTGTGAGTAGTAAAGCAGTTAAATAAAGCATGACTCATCAACACAGTAAAATAGCTCATAGTCATTACAAAGAATGATGGTGTCTGTGACTATGTGCACTGACATGGAAACATGACCCTAACACACTCATTAAGAAAACAGGTTACAAAAGCATATGAACTAGGATCCTATTTACATAAAAGAATATACATGTATATGCACATGTGTGCACGCATGTATATGCTTGTAAGCAGTAAGGGAGATGGAGGAAGGACAGGGAGGGACAAAGAAATGTTAAAAGGATAATCACTGCAAAGTTAACTGCATCTGCCTTTAGTGGCAGAATTCCAGGTGCTTTTATCATTGTCTCTATACTTTAAGGTATTGTTTGAATATTCTATGTACTATCTTTAAAATGAGAAAAGGCGAAGCTTTTATATTTATGTAAAATTTAAATATATTTAGGTAAAATTATTAACGTTAAGTGAATTTTTAAAAATTCCAGCTAAAAAGCACCAATGAAATTATATGAAGAGATCACTGTAGGACTATAAAGTTGATGAAATTAACTCATTTTAGTCATCCATAAAGAACTATGCTTTGCCATGCCTCTTGAAGAAGCCACACTGTGGGCAACAAAGTCTCCCTATCTAAGCAGCCTCCTTAGACTCCAGCCTCCCACTGGATCACAGCACAAACAAATGTCCTTAAGAAGATAATTCATGTATAAGAAGTAAGCCTCTATTTCTCCCACTACTTTGTAAGCTCCTTAGAGAGAGGGTCTATAGTGTATCTATCCTATAATACTAAAACCTAATGGAATGCCAAGAAGACAGTGTCTGATGCCTACAAATGTTTGCTAAATGAGTCCCATTTAAGAATTTTCTTTTTTTTTTTTTTTTTTTGGTTTAGTTTCATTTAGCTTGTTTCTCCATCACCTTAATCTAGATGTGGGTTTTTTAAATGTATTTCACTAAACTACCAGCATATTCTTTCCAGAAAGAATTTTTGTTTAATTGGAATCTCTAATTCAGATAATTTTTAAAGTTAAAAAAAAAAAAAAAAAACTCTATACAATACCTCTATTAGTCACTAACACTCCCAGAATTAGCAGGCATTACTCATCTGACCTGAGACTTAGTAAAGCAGTCCAGTTTCTCAAAATTCCAGGAAAGATTTTTGAGGAAAGGACTCAAGAGAAATTAACAAGTGTATGAGAGAGAACTGTACAGTAGAAGACAGAGAAACCAGGTAGTTTCATTTAGTATACTCTTCTCCAAGCGATCTGAAGCCTTAGTGTACACCCAAGGTGATGACAAAAAAAGATCACAAATCTGAGGGTTGACCTCTGCTGCCCCATCCTTTGACCACTCTGGCCCCTTGTCCCCTCTAGTCACTATAATAAGGCTTCTTTCTATCCCTATCAGGGTCACGAAACTGCTTTCTCAAAAAGACTCTGTGGCAGACACAGAGCTACAGCACTCAAGAAAGGAACTGAGGCCCGGCTACAAGAAGTAGCTGAGGTTAGCAGAGCCTCCAGCTATTAGTACCTCCCGGGTCCACCTCAACCAATGACTGAGCAAGGCAGGGACATCATTTCTCCCCAGTGTGGGTATCCTCCAAGAGGCCATCTTTGCTCCAGAGCTCCTGGTTCTGTCAAGTCCATGTCCTAGATTGACGGCTCCTTTTCCCAATCCTGCTTCCTCTCTTTTTCTCCTCCATACATGGTTCTTCCCAGTAACTCTTCTGCACTTCCAGGTCTGTCTCAACATCTGCTTCCTGGAGAACTCAACCTGGGACAGACATCTTCTAAACAACTCACTCTCCCAAGTTTCTGGCAGTCTGGATCATCCTCTCCACTTAAGACTTTCTTGGTCCCACGACATACTAGCTCTACCTTGCTCTGTCTTTATGGGTTCACTTCCCTCACCCTTTATTCTCCCACTCTGGACATTTTTCAAAGCCCAATTTTGAGTCCTTAGTTCTTAAAAAGCGCTTTAATTCTGACAACAACAAGTCACTTTAATGACTCCCACATCCCTTTCTAGTCTTGACCTCTCAACTGAGCTCTGGTTTATATCGCTAATATTAAAGATTTCCAGGCTAAATTTGTCTCAGTCCAAAAAATCCAAAGGAGAGTTCATTATCTCTCTCCCCAAAACAGGTTTCCCACCCTGATTCTGACTGTGGTACCACCATTCCCTTAACAACAAAACTATGGACTCTCCTCTTGAACTTTTTTATATACTTTGTCTTATTTCTGGATTCAATTCAATCCCCTCCCCCAGGGTCAATCCCTCTCCTCACCAACCGATCTTCCCTCTCTGTTGGTGAAAGATTAACCAGAGAAGGTGAGGCTGGGGGAACAAAGGCTTCCTGCTCTCAGCAGCAGGTCCCATTCTCCCTTCTGAGGCCCTAACAGAGACCACTCATTAGGATACGACATGGTAAACACATCAAGCTGACGAAGTTCAATTAGAAGGCTAAGACTTGAAGATCTTGTCTGCTATTCCACATTTCACAAATGAGCAAGATGAAGCTCAAGAAGAAGAAACCTCCCAGGGTCACACACAAACAAAAGGCAGAGACAAGTCTCCTTACTCCCTAACCAGTGCTCTCTTTCTCCTGACACTTTTTCCTCTCTCTCCAAAGGATTTACTTTCCAAATCTTTCACCACAAATGTGCTTACTGAGGAGCTACACACATTCCTTAGGGTCAATGACAACTGACGACTGCTGTAGAAGCATTCTGACACAATGCCTCCAATCCTCAGCACAGCTAAGTAGTTCCCTTCCTCTGTTTCCCAGCACTGTGTACTTTCTTTATCTCATTATATTGCACTGTCAGTCTGCTGATACGTTTCACTCACAAGACTTCAAGCTCCATGAGAGTAGGGAGCTTGTTGGTTCTGATTCCCAGGGCCACCACCCCAGTCTAGCACACGTCAATCTTTACAGCAGTCCCTCACTTGGTTCCCCATCTCCAGACTCTCACCTCATATCATCACACCCACATCATGGGAAGAATCTCAGAACTCTCTCTGTCACGTACCTACCCTCCAAAGTTTAATAACTTCCCCTCTTTACAGGATCAGTTCTAAACTACTCATTCTAACATAGTCAACAAATACACATTAATCATTTATTCTGTACAAGAACAAAATCATCTAACATGTAATCCCATCTCCCTTTAAATCCTGATTTTCCACCACGTCTCAAAACAAACACTCAAAGTATTTCCTTACTATTCACAATGCTGCAAGTTTCAGCTCTTGCTGTCATGCACAGGGCCACCACCATAACTGCCATCTTTCTTTGACTATGCTGGACAAGATCAGCGCCACTCCCTCCAGAAGCAGCTGACAGTCTATCTCTTCCATAAAACATTTTGTCTACAACCGTGTGCATTTTTTTCTCTGTTTCCTTTAAACTTCTACAGCAGCTCCATCTGACAGAAACAGAATGCAAACTACAAATGGAATTAAAAAGTTTTAATAGCTACATTTTTAAATGTACAAAGATGCAAAAGGTTAAAAAAAAAAAAAGCTATCATTAAATTTATTAATATATCCAAAATATTACAACTACAATATGTAATCAATGTTTTTAAATCTTTTAAAGAGATGTTTTACATTCCTGTGCTAAGTCTCTGAAATCCAGTGTATATTTTATATGTACAGCACTTCTTAATTTGGACTAGCTGCTTTATCAACACTCAATAGCCAAATGTGGTTAATGGCTAATGTACTGGACATCATATTCCATAGTTATTTTCCACACTTGTAGACCTGGCTTATATATTAACTTGTAGTCATTTCATGTATTGTCTTCTTTACTAAACCACATGCTTCTCAATGAAAGGGGCAATGTTGTACAATTTTCATTTCCCCAGAGTCCAAGCAAAAGGTATAGATTAAAACCTTCAAATTTATATGCTGCTTTGTAGATTCGTTTTCTTCAGCATCAGTGTGTGGTAAGAAATAGTTGGCTAGTAAATGTTCTGTTGTCACACATAAAGGCTGTGAGCTTCATCTATTCAAGCAAGTATGTTGTTTAAATACCTTCTTATTCCCATTTAACAGATCTCAGGTGGCACAATGGTAAAGAATCCAACTGCTAATGCAGGAGATGCAGGAGACTCAGGTTCGATCTCTGGGTCAAGAAGATCCCTTGGAGTAGGAAATGGCAACCCACTCCAGTATTCTTGCCAGGAAAATTGCATGGACAGAGGAGCCTATCAGGCTATAGTACAAAGGGTCGCAAAGAGTTGGACAGGACTGAGCACGCACACACTTAAAATACAATGAGCAAAGCAAATTCCCCAAAATCGTTCCAATGAAGAACTTCAGAATTTCAACCTAGTTTGATCTGCTAACACTCTGGTGGTCCACCGCACACACTCACATGTGCACAGTCATGTCTGACTCTTTGCAAAGCCATGGGCTGTAGCCCACCAGGCTCCTCTGTCCATGCAATTTTCCCAGCAAGAATACTGGAGTGGACTGCCATTTCCTACTCCAAGGGATACTCCTGACCCAAAGATCGAACCCAAATCTCCTGTCTCTTCTGCACTGGCAGGCAGATTCTTTACCACTGTGCCACTTGGGAAGCCAGTGTCCCATTATCTAATAGTATCTTCTCAAATCATCACTGAAGGGAGTCACGAGAGTTAAGTCAGCTGCCCACCAGCTCCTGCTCTCACTCCAAGGTAACAGCATCTGGCTGAGACATCGAATATCCTGTGAACTAAAAGAACTGATGGAGATGTGCAGCCTGGTGAAGCAGACAGTGCTGCATCCTCCCAGAGCTGCCTACCCAGTGAAATATAATAAATACCTTCAACGTTGTCCCCCTGACAGAACAGCTTTCATCCTAACTCCCGCACTTCGGGTTGGTACACCAGGCCCACATAACAACACTCTCATGGTAGTTGTAAAGCTAATAATTCCTAAAGAAGCAAAAGGTAGAGAAGACCCTTGAGATGAAAAAATTAGTTTTTCCAATAGTGTAGAAATCTCTTCCTAACTGTAAGATCTCTTTACATTAAAATATGACTGTATACAGATTTGCTCCCAAATACTTTTCCACAATTAAAACCCTAATCTCTGAAAACAGCAGCCCATGGGGTTGCAAAGAGTCAGATACAACTTAGCAACTAAACAACAGCAACCAGCAATTTCAAGTAGACACAGATTGGGGTTAAAAAAAAGAAGGAATCTGAAGCTAGAATGAGAAGAAGTAAATAAAGCAGAGAGCAGAGCAGAAAAACAGATTCATGAAATGAAGCCTTGGGGAACATAAAGGAAACTGAGCCAAAGGCTCAGGAAGGGAACTGGGACACACGTTAAGAGGAACTGAGGAGAAAAGTTGGGAGTATCTGGATTTCAATGTGCTAACAGTCACTGAGGGGATTACAGTAACCCTCCTGTTGGGGAAAATGAGAGGGCAAACTGTGTAAGTAGAAAAGGTCATTCAAAGCCTCTTCCGTCTCTAGCTTCCAGTTACTATGTACCTCTGGGACTGTAGTAAGACCCCAAAGGAAACACAAAACAGGGACCACGAAGGTTAAGAGTCATTGAGTCTTAAGATTAGAAAAGCCCTGGCTATTAAGGTGGAAGGTCACACATAAAAATACACCTCACAGATTGCGTACTATCCTCAATAAAGCAAAAGCTTACATGCATTTCAATCAAGTAAAAACTTCCAACCTATNACAGGGACCACGAAGGTTAAGAGTCATTGAGTCTTAAGATTAGAAAAGCCCTGGCTATTAAGGTGGAAGGTCACACATAAAAATACACCTCACAGATTGCGTACTATCCTCAATAAAGCAAAAGCTTACATGCATTTCAATCAAGTAAAAACTTCCAACCTATCTTACTGAGAAGTTTCTAGCAAATGGAAAAAGGAAATAAACTAGAATCCATTATTACCATTTTAAGATTTTTACATGTCTCTCACAAGCTCTTTATTTGGAAAGCTGTCTTTATTGTTTCATTTTGGTGAGATACAAAAAAATATTTACAAAGACTTTCACAGACTCCCTCGTGAGTCACGCTCTGGTCCTCTAAATGGGGATTTTTTTTATTATTAGATTTTTAGAACAGAAACCGCTTTAACCACAGGGGTTAACAGAAACATAACACTAAAGATTAGAGAGGGAATACTTACACATGCCAAATTCACAAGAATTAACCAAATCTTTTACATTGTGTTTCACACAAAGAAAGCTCTTTACTGCAACTTGCTTCCTTTATATTTTCAACAGATTGCTGGCCTGGCTCAATTACTTCTGAAACTAGCAAGATTAAAATTTTTTGAGGCTAAATGCCTACGTGGGAACAAAACATATGACATTATTCACAAGATATTCAAACAACTGCATGGCCAAACTTTAAAAACATTTAGTTGAAAATCTATCATTGAGAAATGAATAAAGTTTCAAAGTATTCATGTTGCTCCTCAAATTGTTTTCATTTAGATTCTCACTAGTTGTGAGCTCTTTTACCTCAAAAGGGCACAATTTAAAACAAAACAAACTCCTGTGTTTCTAAAAACAACAGGATAAAAGTGCAGAGACAATAAGCTTATTTCAAGATATTTCCAGCACTGATATGTAATTCACACTACAACCATAATTATAAAGTAAAATCATAACAGAGGTTGCAAAAATATCACTAGATTTTACTATAATTAAGAAAACATTTACTAATAACAATAAAAGTAATAATTTTAAGGAACTTTTTTTATTGAAGTATAGTTCATTTATAATGTTCTGCTGGCTTCAGGTGTACAGCCAAGTAATCCAGGTACATATACATGTGGAGGGCAGTGTATATATATTCTTTTTCAGATTTTTTTCCCTTATAGATTACTGCAAAATATTGAGTAGAGTTCCCCTGTGCTGTACAGAAAGTCCTTGTTAGTTATCTGTCTTCAATATAGTAGTATATAGATGTTAATTCCAAACTCCTTATTTATCCTTTCCTCCCCCCTTCCCCTTTGGCAACCATAAATTTGTTTCCAATGTGGAAATTTATTTCCTATGGATATTATTTCATTCTTCTTTGTGGCTAGGTAATATTCTGTTGTGAGATATATATATATATCTTCTTTATCCATTCATTGTAAATAGTGCTGCAGTGAAGAGATGCATGTATTTCTTTTAATTATAGCTTTCTCCAGGTGTGAGATTGTTGGATATGGCAATTCTATTTTTAGTTTTTTAAGGAACCTCTATACTGTTCCGCATAGTGGCTGCACCAATTTACATTCCCACCACCAGTATAGGAGAGCTGAATTTTAAGGTACATTTAGATTTCTAGAAGGAACATTAAAAAATTAGTAACAATGGTTACCTTGAGGGCAGATAACTAGTGTGGGCCAGGGTATAGATGAGACTTACTTTTCACTGTCCTAAATGCTCTTTTGAAAATTATGAATTTTACACCATGTATATATAGGAGGTATTCAAAAAGGTTTCTTTTGGTTTACAGGTTTTAAATGACAGGCTTCATCTTTTCATCTTCTTAGAACTGCATGTATTAGAATTCCAAGAATCCCCTCTAAGTGACACTGGAGATTTAGTATCTTTCTGCAAGACCAGCGAAATTCTAAACCATCTGAAGATAGTGGAGTGCTTTCCTGGTGGTCCAGTGGTTAAGAGTCAGCCCTGCAATGCAGGGGATACTGGTTCCATCCCCGATCTGGGAAGATCCCACACGTTGCAGAGCAACTAAGCCTGTTCGCCACAAATACTGAGTCTGCACTCTAGAGCCCAACAGCTGCAACTACGAAAGCCTGGGTACCCCCAGAACCCATGTTCTGCAAGAAGAAAAGCCACTGCAATGAGAAGCCCGTGCACCGCTAGCTCCTGCTCGCTGCAACTAAAGGAAACCCATGCACAGCATCAAAAACTCAGCACAGCCATAAATAAATAAATAAAATTAAACACCAGTGGAGAAGAATTGCTGCTTCTCCTTCAAATACTATGCCCAATATCTTTTTCCCTTATGAATTTTAGAAATTTACATAATCTAAAAGGAACAATGTCTGCTTCAGATGGCACATTAATAAAGTTTCCTAAAATATGAGATCTACACACAAATGTCCCTTCTTAAAAAACAACAACAGACAAACGAAGGGCACAAACATCAAAACCAACGGAAAAACTGGTGAAAAAAATTTCCAAAACATTAAGCTCAATAATGTTTACTCAGCCACGTATGTGTATGGACCCTCCTTTACAGAAAAATTTCCATCAAAATCTCTCTCAGTTTTTAACCTCTCATCAGGTTATCACAGACTATACTAAAATTGCATACAATAAACTACAGTTTGTTCTAAGGAAAGACTGCTCATACAAGTATAAAAGCAAGTAAAGAGTGTGTTTCTGAGATTTCTTTCCCACCATTAGTCTACTTTTCCCACAGGTGAAAAGTAGATCGCTACACAATCAGAACAAGCTTAACTTAAAACGGTAACTTAGTTTAGTATCCCTCTGTATTCCAGCCTGAAAAAAAGAGCAAACCAATGACAATTTAAAAAATGAGTTGCTGTGCAACACTGCAATTATAAATTAAGCTAACAGAGTTGATGACTTCTACAGGGGTACACAGGCTGACTATGGAGGTGAAGACCTATACAGCTACAACTCTGGGGGGAAGCCAGAAATGTGGCAACTGGAGCCAGACAGTCACCTGGAGAGGCTGCACAGATTGCCAGCAAGAAGCTAGAGGGGGTAACAGGAAATGTGGGAGGAAGACGAAACAACTCAAGGTAAGGAATGAGGCAGAGCTGGATCCGTATTTGTGGGAGGGCAGGACGGCATGGAAGGGGTCAGGTGGGGGACTGGAGGTGGGGTTTACAAAGAAACATCACAGTGACTAGAGGACTACTCAACATCTGCTTCTATAGCAGCTTATGTAAGTCACAAGTAGTTTTAAAATTCTTTCTATATTTTTATCTTATTGATAAGTTTAATGAAACTATGTTTGCCTCAACAAATATCTTTAATTTTTTTTGGATTTTTAAGTTGCAAAATTTCTACAGATAGTAATTTTTGTTTTACTCAAAAACAGATTATTATTTAATAATAAAATTTAGGTGTCAAAAATAAGCTTTTTGACTTGAGGCTGTCAAGGGGGAGATGTGGGAGAGGGACAGACTGAGAGTTTGTGATTAGCAGACACAAACTATTACATATAGGACAGATAAACAGTAAGGTCCTACTATCCAGAGAACTATATTCAATACCCTGTGATAAACCATAATAGAAAAGAATATGAAAAAGAAGGGGTATGTATATATGAGTGTATATATATATATATACACACATATATATATATAAAACTGAATTACTCTGGTATACAGCAGAAATTAAAACATTCTAAATCAACTATCCTTCAATAAATTTTTTAAAACTTAAAATTTTTTTTAAAAAATTAGCTTTTGAGAAAATAATAATAAATGAAACAATTGACAAAGGATTAATTTCCAAAATATACAAGCAGCTCATCCAACTCAATGCCAGAGAAACAAACGACCCAATCAAAAAGAGGGAAAAAGACTTAAACAGACATTTCTCCAAAGAAGACAAACAGATGGCTAACAAACACATGAAAAGATGCTCAGCATTGTTCATTATCAGAGAAATGCAAATCAAAACTACAATGAGATATCACCTCACACCAGTCAGAATGGCCATCATCAAAAAGTCTACAAACAATAAATGCTGGAGAGGGTGTGGAGAAAAGGGAAGGCTCTTGCACTGTTGGAGGGAATGTAAACTGATACAGCCACTATGGAAGATGGTATGGAGATTTCTTTAAAAACTAGGAATAAAACCACCATATGACCCAGCAATCCCACTCCTAGTCATATTCCCTGAGGAAACCAAAATGGAAAAAGACATGTATCCCGTTGTTCATTGCAGCACTATTTACAATAGCTAGAACATGGAAGCAATCTAGATGTCCACTGACAGATGAATGGATAAAGAAGTTGTGGTACATATACACAATGGAATATTACTCAGCCATAAAAAGAACACATTTGAGTCATTTCTGATGAGGGTGATGAACCTAGAACCTATCATGCAGAGTGAATGAAGTAAGTCAGAAGGAAAGACAAATATCGTGTTCTAATGCATATACACAGAATCCAGAAGAATGGTCCTGAAGAATTTACTTGAAGGGCGGCAGTGGAGAAACAGACNAAAAAGAACACATTTGAGTCATTTCTGATGAGGGTGATGAACCTAGAACCTATCATGCAGAGTGAATGAAGTAAGTCAGAAGGAAAGACAAATATCGTGTTCTAATGCATATATACAGAATCCAGAAGAATGGTCCTGAAGAATTTACTTGAAGGGCGGCAGTGGAGAAACAGACACAGAGAATACACTTGTGGACATGGGGAGAGGGGAGGAGAGGGTGACATGGATGGAAAGAGTAACATGGAAACTGACGTCACCATGTGTAAAGTCGATAGCCAATGGGAATTTGCTGTATGACTCAGGAAACTGAAACAAGGGCTCTGTATCAATCTAGAGAGGTGGGATGGGGAGGGGATGGGAGGGAGGCTCAAAAGGGAGGGGATACATGTGTACCTATGGCTGATTCATGTTGAGGTTTGACAGAAAACAGAAAAATTCTATAAAGCAATTATCCTTCAANCTGTATGACTCAGGAAACTGAAACAAGGGCTCTGTATCAATCTAGAGAGGTGGGATGGGGAGGGGATGGGAGGGAGGCTCAAAAGGGAGGGGATACATGTGTACCTATGGCTGATTCATGTTGAGGTTTGACAGAAAACAGAAAAATTCTATAAAGCAATTATCCTTCAATAAAAAATAAATTTAAAAAAATAAGCTTTTTGTACTAAACTAGGTCCCTCAAGGAAAATACTTATTAATTATAACAGAGATCCAAACATTTATCTAAATAGGAACTATACTACAAAGGAATCTCCTTAAAAGTAAAAGACAACTTTATTCCCAAGATAATGCCAATATTCCAGACTTTTCACAACCTCAGGCTTCCCGGTGGCTCAGTGGTAAAGAATCCACCTGCCAAAGCAGGAGACACGGGTTCGATCCCTGATTCAGGAAGATCCCACATGCCACACAGCAACTAAGTCCAAGCGCCACAACTACTGAGCCTGGGCCCTAAAGCCCGGGAGCCACAACTACTGAAGTCCACACACCCTAGAGCCTGTGCTCCACAACAAGGGAAACCACTGCAATGAGAAGCCTGCACACCGTGATGAAGAGTAGCCCCACTCGCCACAACTAGAGAAAAGCCCACATAGGAACGAAGACCCAGAACAGTCAAAAATAAGTTAATAACATTAGTTTTTAAAATAAGAAAGAAAATTTCACAACTTCCCTTCAGAAAAGAAGAAATATGTAGTTTATTACCTACAGCTGGGAAAAATCAGTCATTATTTTACAATCTCCAAATATATATACATAATTAATAGTAAGTTCTCAAAGATAACAGACCATGTCTTCTTTGAAAAATCCCTTCTCCCTCAGCACCAATGCTGTCCCAGAGTGGTTCTTGCATCTCACTTCTGGTCCCCAGGCTTCTTTTCTTTCCTCTACTCTAGCCATTCTCCAAGGCCACTGCTGAATTTCTCTCCTCTTTCCACGCTTCAACTACTAGATCTGTACCAACAGCCCCGCACTTCTCCAAGAACATCATCTCCAGCTAAACTTCCATCCATCAAGGACCTTAACAGCTCTTTCTTCTTCCTACACACAAACACACTCATATCCTACGCTCCAATCAAAATAAGTCACACAGAAGTCTCTATACGTAAGTGCCTGATGAATTTCTGTGGCCTGCAGTAGTTTACATGGATCCCTTAGAGCTAAAAGCAGTCAATAAATATCCATTGAAAGGATAAATAAATGAATGAGCGAACGCTGTTGTTCTTGTTGTCTAGCTGCTAAGTCATGTCTGATTCTTTTGCAACCCCATGGACTGTAGCCCACCAGACTCCCCTGTCTATGGGATTTCCCAGGCAAGAATACTGGAGTGGATTGCCATTTCCTTCTCCAGCGGATTGAACCCTGTCTCCTGCATTAGCAAGCGGATTCTTCACCACTGAGTCACCAGGCTACCTGCTGAATGAATTAAGGGGCTTAATTCTCCCCCATACCACATAATCACACACTAGCTTTCTTCAGAGATCACTTCAAAGCTTTTTTTCATTAATTTCACCAGTAAAAACTACTGGTCTCTTCCTCTAAAATCCCATGGCCTCTTATCTTTTATCGCATTCAGCATCTTCCTCTCAATAGTATTTCTGTACTTCTTATCTCTGTCACCAGATCTTACATTTTTTAAGGGTAAGGTAACTCTCTGAGTAATATAATCTACATATATACCCGGAAAGACAGAGAGAGAGAGAGAGATTTCCCTAATGGCTGCTTTAAGTTTTTAGTTTGCCTACCAAAATTTAAACTCTTTAAAAACAAAAACTGATGTTTCTTTCTCCTCTACCTGTGCTATCCATATTACCCTTAGAGTTAGGCACAATATCTAATAACACATGAAGTGTCACCAGGCATGTCAAAAACTGTGAAAGTAGTTCAAAAAGATAAGTGTCAAACGTATTTTAGAATGCCCACATAGTTTTCCAAAGTGATAAATTTTAACCTCATTTTGGATGTGTAATTTTTTTTCTATTTAATAAATCAATTCTATATTTCCTCCACGGTATTAACTCCTAAAGAGCCTAAAAATACTAATTTAATACTACCATGATACCTTACACTGAGTACACACAAATGTCATTTAAGAACAAATGAATGAGCAAATTAAGGCAAAAATTCTTCCTAGCCAATGGATTACTGATTCTTTTGTGACCCCATGGACTATAGCCCACCAGAGTCAAACTACAGAGTCAAAACTCCAAAAAAGAGAGAACTAAATAGCAATTTTCTACTATTTCCAATTCCAGACACATTGGCAAGATGAACAGAACTGAATCAATCCCCAAATCTCTCAGTTAAGCTGACAAAGAGACAGAATACAAACGCACATTTGCATTATCAACATCTTGTGGGTAAAGGTGATGAACTGGGATTTATTTCCTGCCTAGGCTTCCCAGGTGGCACCAGGGGTTAAGAACCTCACCTGCCAATGCAGTAGATATAAGAAAGGTGGGTTCCATCCCTGGGTTGGGAAGATTCCCCAGAGGAGGGCATGGCAACCCACTCCAGTATTCTTGCCTGGAGAATCCAGGAGAGAGGGGCTGTAGCCAGGCGGGCTACAGCCCATGAGGTCAAGAGTCAACATGATGGAAGTGACTTAGCATACACACACACCAAGCCAGCAGTCAAGAATCCTCCAGACACCTTTTCCATAAGTAGCCACAAAGACAATGCTGAATGGTATACAACAAAAGTAATAGGAAACATTTCATTGTCATCAACTGGAAGACAAAAAAATGAAAACAATAGTGGAAACAAACAGAAACCGAATAGTAAAATGCTAGCCCTAAATCGAACCACATCAATAATTAAATGTAATTGGTCTGTACACACATATTTAATGACAGATTATCAAAATGAATTAAAAAACCAAGAACCAACTACATGCCATCTAAAGAAACTCACTTTAAACATGGTGGTAGAGGTAAATTAAAAGTAAGAATAGTGAAGAGTAAAATTCAACTCTGTTCATAATTACCAAAAACTATAAATAACACAAATATTCTTCAAGAGTGAATGGATTAACCATGGTATATCCATACAATGGAATACTGCTTAGAAACAAAAAGAATTATTGATACATCAGTGAATCTTAAAGGCATATATGCTAAATAAAAGAAGCCAATGTCAAAAGGTTACATACTCTGACTCCATTTTTATGACATTGTGGAAAAGACAAAACTATAGTAATTAAGAAGAGATCATTGATTGCCAGCAGTTAAGGAAGAGGGAGCAGCATGAAGAAAATTTTGGGGATGATGTAACTGATGAAAACCCAATTTTGGTAGTAGTTATACAAATCTATGTATGTTAAAACTCAGAACCATCCACCAAAAAAGTTAATTTTATTCTGTTAATTTTAAAAATTTATTCAAATAAAGATTAAGTGGATGATCTCCATGAATTGTTCCAGACTATGATTTTGTGTATAAGAAAAGAATAGGGTGAAAGGAAAACAGGCAGAATGTTGAGTCCTACTGGCATAAAGGCCACTAGTCATAAGAACCTCTTGATGACTGCACAAAATATACAAAGCAAACTCAATCTTCAGAAATTCACTCCCAGAAGAGGCTAAGAAAACGAGGCATTCATGTCCAAAATGTGTATATTTTAAAATGCCTATGAATGGTTCTTCTTGTCTGTTTCCATATTTTAAACTTTCAAGAAGCTGCCAATTTCTCCTGGCCAAGTGCCACTTGCCCNGAGGGTTTGACATGCTGTTTCCTATTTCTGTGCTTGTATAATATGAGATCTGGAAGGACCTCAGCACTAATCAGAATGGGTGGACCATTTAAAACAACCTATCCATTCCCAGAAGAGTGTCCTCCTCATTGTAGATGTTCATTTCATATGATCACTTGAGCTCTTTAAAGGGGCTTCAAATTTTCCACATATGAAATGAGCATGGTTGCTTCAGATGTTCTGGAAGGGCTCTGCTAGTGCTAGACAATAACTACTGCTGGCTGACACCAGTCTGATTAAGTCACCAGGCACAGTGCCTTGCATCTCCGATCCAAGACCAAATCTGGACAAAAAGGAGAGAAAAACAATTACTAAGAATTTTCAAAGGGAAATGGTTCTCAGATGGTTTTGTTTTTCTCTTTTATGTTCCTAAATGCATGTATATGCACTTTGTTAAAAGGAAAAGGGTATCATAAGCAAGGGGGATTTGGAGAGAGCAGAAAAGAAAGGAGCTACTTTAGTGAGCTTGAGGCCAAAGGGAACTTGGTGGGGCAGAGGAAGGGATAACCCAGTTGAAGGGAAGGGGCAGAAGCAGAGGGACTGTCAGTCTCTCACTGGAGGGCACTCGAGCCCCTGCTTCTCCATTTGTCAGGACGTTGCTTTCTCTGCTAGAATCCAGTCTCCATCAGTGATCTTCCCTACTCCAGGTCAAGTCTTCCAGTCAACAAAAACACATGATTTAACCTCTAATTTCTTCACGCAACTCAGCTTTCCCTGGGTAGTGACAGAAAAGAAACTCTCCTAATTCTCAAGGTTCAGATTAACCACTAGATGACACTCCTCCTTCTCTCTGTATATGGAAGCACCAGAAAGATGTTTCAAAGCTTTTGCTGGGGTGAGGGGTGTCACATGACCAGCACATTCTGAACTTTCAAATTTCGACTTCTTCCACAATCCCCAGTCTCATAATCTGAACAAATTTTAAAGCAAAATAATGTCGTAGGAACTGTGCTTTGGAACCTAGCAAATTATATTATCTAGTGCTGCATCACCAGTTAACCCAAAATTACGCAGCTTAAAATAATAATAAACATAACCTCATATTTTCATCGATTTCTGGAATTTAGAAGCCATTTATTCCTATAGTTCTGACTTGAGGACTCTTGAGAGATTTCAGTCAGAATATGGGACTGTAGTCATGTGAAGGGGAGGCTGGTGCTGTAGAAATTACTTTCATCTGGTTTCACCTACATGGACGTGTTCACAAAAGGCCTCAGTTCCTCCCTATATGGGTTTGCCTACGGCTACTTGGATGTCCTCACAACGTCAGCTGGCTTTTCCCAGAGCAGGTGACCCAAGAAAGAGGTGGAAGCTGTAATGTCTTTTATGACCCTACCTCAAAAGTCACATATCATCACTGTAATATTCTACTGACTACTCAGGTCAGACCTGTTTAAGGTGGGAGGGGAACTCCAAAAGAGCATGAGTATCAGAAGGCAGGGCTTCCCAGGTGGCTCAGTGGTAAAGAATCCATCTGCCAACGCAGGAGATGTGGCTACAGTCCTCGAGTCTGGAAGATCCCCTGGAGAAGGAAACGGCAACCCACTCCAGTATTCTTGCCTGAGAAATCCCAAGGACAGAGGCCTGTGGTGGGCTACAGTCCATGGGGGTAGCAAAAGAGTTGGACATGGCTTAGTAACTAAACAACAGTCAAAAGCCAAGAATCACTGGGGCCCACGCTGGAAGTTGGCAACCACACAGATGTAGGGTAGAATCCGAACTCACTTGTGAGCAAGTATGAAGCTTCATTTCTTCATGTAAAATGGGAAGGCTAATCTTTATCTTGCAAAGCTGCTATAAGGCTTAAATGAGACATCAGTATATATGAGACACAGCACCCTGGTACCTGACAACTGTTGATATTTGGCTCTTGTGGTGGTTTTCTGCTCTGTCAACTTAACTGAACTGAAATTCAGTTCCCCAAACTTCCCTTCCCGTTCTGGTTCCGGCATAGGACTGGTCACAAGAGAAATCTGTGTGAGATTTGAAAGGAGCAAGTGAAGCAGCAGTGATTGTGCTCCATGGCTGATGCCAAGTACCAGCTGCAGACTGTAAACTTTTTACTGACCTGCTGGCACACTGTTGGTGCAGAGCAGCAACTGGTCCCCAGCTCCTCCACCTCCCACCACATCTCCTATTTCAGCTTCTCCTAGCCTCTGCAGCCACCCAACGTAAAGAGTCAATTCATTGGAAAAGACCTTGATGCTGGGAAAGACTGAGGGCATGAGGAGAAAGGGGCGACAGAGGATGAGATTCTTGGATGGCATCATCAACTCAATGGAGATGAGTTTGAGCAGACTCTGGGAGATAGTGAAGGTCAGGGAAGCCTGGCATTCTACAGTCCATGGGGTCGCAAAGAGTCGGACGCGACTGAGCAACTGAACAACAAGCCTCTGGGGCAAGGCACACATGTAGTTCTGTGGTAAAGGCATTAATTTCTTGGGGAAGGCCATCTGCATCATCAGTGTGAGAAATAGCTGTGGGTTCTGTTCTGACCTCACCGGTTCCAGTTTGTCCTTATGAATTCTAGTTTGCCCTCACTCTCTCCGAGTTCAATCCAGGTTGTCTTCCTGTTAGCTGTGATGACTACCAGTTTCAGGCCCATTTCTGGTTGCAGAAGCTATAGCCTTCCGTAGACTTCTTCACCAGCTTTCTTTTGTGATCCCTGGTTAGTTTCCTCTGGTCCTCACAGAGGATCCTCTGATAAGCATGGAGTCTTAACCACTGGACCACCAAGAAACTCCCCCTCATAACGTTTTGAAAGGACCAACCCTGCTGTTAGCTTGATCTTGTGTTTCTAGCCTCCAGAACCATGAGATAATAAATTTCTGTTATTTAAGCCACCAGTTTGTAGTACCTTACCATGGCACTGCTAGCAAACTAATAGGGTTGGACAAAAGGTTATAAATGGCAACCCACTCCAGTGTTCTTGCCTGGGGAATCCCAGGGACGGGGGAGCCTGGTGGGCTGCCGTCTATGGGGTCGCACAGAGTCGGACACAACTGAAGCGACTTAGCAGCAGCAGCAAAAAGTTTGGCAACGCTGTTAACTGACACAATGTAAAACATAGAAAGAGTATCTAATGAAAAATAGTTAGGATATTTAATGATCTTATGGATCTGGCTAAGGAGATTTTCAGTCATAATGCTGAAACTGCCAATTGGCTTCTTCTATTTGTCTAAGATAAAATACATGAAGGGAGTTGAACTAAAGATGGAATTATTCAATTTGGAAGCTGCATTTAGAGGGACTGTAACAAAGCCAAAATATGCTGGGTTCAAAGATAAAACTGTTTCTAATTCCCAGTTTCTCCTGGTAAAAGACCTTCAAAGCAGGACATAGCCTAAGAGCAAAGATTAAATCCAGCACATTTCAAGAAAAGTAGAGGTAAAAATCATCTCAGGATTTTTTTCAGCTCAAGGATCCAAAGCAAGATTGAAAGGTATGCTTCACAGATACTCCCAGTTAGACAAAAAAAAAAAAAAAAAGCTTTAAGATTTTAAAGAGCATTATCTCAGAGCATCTTGACTAAGATCAAGGAAGCTGCTGCTAAGTCACTTCAGTTGTGTCCAACTCTGTGTGACCCCATAAATGCAGCCCTCCAGGCTTCCCCATCCCTGGGATTCTCCAGGCAAGAACAGTGGAGTGGGTTGCCACTTCTTCTCCAATGCATGAAACTGAAAAGTGCAGCTTTCCAGGCTCCTCCGTCCATGGGATTTTCCAGGCAAGAGTACTGGAGTGGGAAGATCAAGGAAGAGAGGGGTTTATATCTAAGAGACTTCAATGCATTTAATAGAAAACCCACAATGTTGTTAAGAAAATGATATTGGTAGAAGCACCATCAACTTGGACAGAAAAAAACAGAGATAGTTCAGGATGAAAAGTGGCCTAGGGGAGGGACAGCAACAACTTTATAGGAACAGGAAGATGTCTGAGAGAGCAACCCATTTGCAAACATGGGCTGTTTCTTATGCAAAAAGAATAATGACTGACTTCAGAGCCAAGAACCCAGAGGGAAAAGCCAAGAATTACAGAGAAACACTTCGAAGCAGGACCAGGCCTTAGTCAAGGAATTAAAACATATGCTTGGATGGATTTCAGAACTGCTATGAACCAGTGACTGCTACCTGCCTTTCATCCCTCTCCCCTCCACTTTTTTGAATGGGAGTAGTTGTTATAGTTATTCTGTCCCTATATTACCATTGCATATTGGCCAGTGTACACAAAAGAGCTAACATAGCAGACCTGACAGCTTAACCTTAGAAAGTCTGCATATAAAATTTGCCTTTGGAAGAAAAAAGGTTGGCCTTTGGCAGGCAACTGGGAACCTAGATTTCTAGAAGGCTCCCACCATTACTTGATTAGAGTGGCTCTCTATGCCTACTAAACTGTTTGGACAAACAATATGGTTCACGTTGAATATTCGTCTTCTGTCTGGCTGTCTATGATTCAGGTACAGGTCAGGCAGAGTCTACCTACTTGATTAACCCTCAATGAAAAACCCTAGGCATTGGGTCTCTAATGAATTTCCTTAGTTGGTGACATTTCACGTGTGTCTTCACAATACATTTCTGGGGAAATTAAGCACATCTTGTATGACTCCATTGGGAGAGGCCTCTGGAAGTTGCCCCTAGTTTTCTCTGGGCATTGCCCCATCTGCCTTTCCCCTCTGCTGATTTTGCTCTGAATTATTTTGTGGTAATAAACCTTAGCCCTGAGTATGACTATATGCTGAGTTCCGTAAGTCATCTTAATGAATTACTGAAATTCACTGGAGGTGGTCTTGGGGATGCTCAACATAGGAAGTAATGGGACAGATAACTTGTCTGTTTCATTCACAATTCTTCAAATGAAGAGGAGTTGCAATTACCAGGATTTTTATGAGATCCTAGACTTCAAGCCAATTCCATCAAAGGCACATGAATTGTGGTAACTGGGATGAAGTGAGGGTTGTAGTAAATGGTCTCCAAGATTGCTGATAGTAACTCTGTCCCTCCCTACAGAAACATACTGCTCCTCATATCAAGAGGTGAAGTCTGGGACTTGCCAGGTGGTCCAGTGGTTAAGACTCCACACTGCCAATGCAGGGAACCCAGGTTCAGTCCCTGGTCAGGGAACGAGATCCCACATGCCACAACTAAGAGTTCGCATACTGCAACTAAACATCCCACATGCCGCAATGAAGATCCCGTGTGCCCAACTAACACCCCGCGTAGCCAAATAAATACTAAAAGGAAAAGAGGTGCAGTCTAATTCCTCTCTGCTTGGATATGGGCTGGACTTAGTGACTTGTTTGACATATATGAGCTCAGTCACTCAGCCATGTCTGACTCTTTACGGCCCTGTGGATTGTAGGCTGCTAGGCTCCTCTGTCCATGGAATTTTCTCAGGCAAGAATACTGGAATGGGTTGCCATTTTCTTCTCCAGGGAAATCTTCCTGACCCAGGGATTGAACCCATATCTCTTGCATCTCCTGCATTGGCAGGTGGAGTCTTTACTACTGAGCCACCTGGAAAGACCCTTTGATTTACAGAATGTGTTAGAAGTGGCAGCCTGGGACTTCTGTAGTCATATCATTAAAAACCTACACCTTTCACCCAATTTCTTGGACTTTTACTCTTGAGTATGCTCTCTTGGGACTTACTGTTATGCTATGAGAAGCTAAAGTCACATGGAAAGGCCACATGGAGAAAGGAAACAATGCTGGCCAAACCCCAACTGTTTCAACAATCCAAGACCAGATGTCAGACATGTCAGTGAAGGAGCCACCTTGGACATTCTAGTCTCAGCAAATACAACGTGGAAAAGAACCAAAACCCCAGACATATGACCCCTGGTAAGCTGTTCCTGCCATCTCCAGCCATTTGAGACAATGTAGCTTAAGGCCCCAGACTGTGGGAAACAAAAGCAAAGGATCCCCTCTGTGCCCTGCCCAAACTTCTGACCCACTAAATCATCAGCATAATAAAATGGTTGGTGTTTCATGCCACCATGAAATACCATGGTGGTTTGGGTGGTTTGCTGGGTAGCATTCAGTAACTGAACAGCAGGGACAAGATGATGTTCCCAAGATGTTTCCTTCCGCTGCCCACTGAATAAGATTCTGGCTTGTCCTACTCAGGACGCTTCCTCTTCCCCTGCCTTTCAAGGAGAGTCCCACTTTCCGAGACCAGCTCCTGAGCTCTTTCTTATACTGGCAAATGAGGAAGAAAGGAAGAGGGAAAAGAGACCACAATGCAGAATTTGGGAGGAGTAATGGTTGAGAAGAGAAGAAAAGCAGTTGTATGTAAAGGCAGTGGGTGGGAAAAGGGGTGATTCTAAGAGATCTCAGGAAAGACTACCTAGCCCCGTTTGAAAGGTACAGATAAAAGACATGAAAACTTTCAAAATTAGCTTTGGCTGGGTGGACTGTGTTCTTTCACTCAGAAATACTGTAGTCATGGTTAACACTTACCTTTCTAAGTGTTACAAATAAGATGGCATTCCCTCTCTTTGGACTGTGTCCCAGGACATCCTGTCTTTTTCTGCTAACTGAGACAAAGGAGAAACACAGGATGGTATGAGTGTAGAGAACACACTGCTCTGCTGGAAACAGGGAAAGTGTCAAATGAAGACTGACAATGAGTTTGAGTCCTGAAGGATGAGTTGCAGTGAGCTAGGAAGAAAATGGGAGAAAATTTCCAGACAGAATGAACAGTGTAGATGGAGCACAGTTCAGTAATGAAACCCAAGTGAAGACCAGTGTGGCCTGAGTGTGGAGAACAGGGAGACAGTGCTGAGCTGAGAGGAGAAATTAGAGAGGCAACACTGGAAGAATAATAAGCCAAGAGAAACAGCCCTGCCCGTGAGCTCTGTCAAGCTCTTACCTTGGCCGAGACCTGTGTTGAAGAAAAAATCATTGACAGTCAATCTAAGAAAGAAATGGAAGTGACTTCCCTGGCATTCCAGTGGTTAAGCCTCAGTTCTTCCCAACGTATATGTCCATTGACAGATGAATGGGTAAAGAAGTTGTGGTACATATATACAGTGGAATATTACTCAGCCATGAAAAGGAACAAATTTGACTCAGTTCTAATGAGGTAGATGAACCTAGAGTCCGTTAAACAGAGCGAAGTAAGTCAGAAGGAGAAAAACGAACATCATATGTTAATGCATATGTATGGAATCTAGAAAAATGGTACTGATATACCTATTTTCAGGGCAGGAATAAAGACCCAGACATAGAGAACAGATTTGTGGACATAGCAGGGAAGGAAGGGTAGGACGAATTGAGAGAGTAGCATTGAAACATATACATTTCCATGTACAAAACAGCTAATAGGAATTTGCTGTGGAACACAGGGAGCTCAATCAGATTCTCGGTGACAGCCTAGAGGGATGGCATAGGGTAGGATGTGGGAGGGAGGTTCAAGAGGGAGGAGACATGTACTTATGGCTGAGCCACCTTGTTGTGTAGCAGAAACCAACACACCATTGTAAAGCAATTATTCTCCAATTAAAAAAAATTTTTTTAATGTTATCATCTCTCAAAAAAAATAAATAAAAAGACTCCATGCTTTCATGAGTGCCTCATGCAGGAGGCACAGGTTTGATCCCTGGTCAGGGAATGGCACAGCCCAAAAAAGAAAGAAAGAGGTGGAAGATTTTATTCAAGCCTACCTGAAGATTATAATGCAAGAAGCAGTCTTTCAGAAAGTTCTGAGGACTGTTCCTGCCTGTTAGAGGTCAAAGCACAGCTATATAAGTTTTTGAGACAAAGGGTTTTATATCAGAAGACACACTGACAGTGGCCACAATCAGATCTGCATGTACAAAGTGAGTCATCATGCCCCCTTATAAGATGAAGATGGAAAACATTCTCCTAAGGAGGTCTGGGTAATATAGATGCAAGGAGAAGGAGAAGGTCCAAACAGATGGAGAGAACTTTTATGATTAAATTTTCCTTACCTTGCCATAAAATATGAATTTTATTTCATCACCTGAAATGCCCTGTAATCAGTGGGCACAATCTAGAAGCAAAAAGCAGAAATGCTGAGCAACTGTGCCTGACGTTGGCAGATCTGGGAGTGGTGTCCAGCCCTCAGCCACAAGGCCGCTGATAGCATCTTTGCGACTGCCATTACCCCACAGCTTCCTGAAAGGAAGCTTCTGGTTCCATGGGAAGTTTCATAAACTGATGCCAGGATTTACATTATCAGAACCAGCACAAATTACAGTCTCTTTAGCTGGTAAAATCGGCTCTCGGGAGTTATTGTGAGGATCAAATAAAATTAACAGCTGTGAAAGTGTGGCATAGTCACTAAAGCCTGTCCAAATGGGAAGGACAATCGTGATAAACAGGAAGGAGGGAAATAATGGAGTTCTGATGCCAGCAAGAACAAAACCCTCTCAGGCCTTAGGGTTGGGTGGCTTGCTCAAGGTGCAGAAGCAGCAAAATCTGATCTTTTAACTGTAAGAACTAAAAGCCTTCTCTGACATCACTAGCTGAAGCTTAGGCTGAATACCGTGTTCTACAGAAAATCCTTACTTAATCATCTTTCACTGAGACCAAGACCAGATCTTCTGCCCCGTGGAATAGATCCATGTATGAAAAAATCCATGTCAGCCTGACCCATTAAGAATAGGGTGAGGGTAGAGTCAAGAGAAGCTTCACAGACATGGAGATTGGGTTTTTGTTTTTTTTTTATTGACCTACAGTTGATTTACAGTATTGTGCCAATCTCTGCTATACAGCAAAGTGACTCAGTTATCAGTTCAGTTCAGTTCAGTCGCTCAGTCGTGTCCGACGTTTTGCAACCCCATGAATCGCAGCACACCAGGCCTCCCTGTCCATCACCAACTCCCGGAGTTCACTCAGACTCACGCCCAAGTCGGTGATGCCATCCAGCCATCTCATCCTCTGTTATCCCCTTCTCCTCCTGCCCCCAATCCCTCCCAGCATCAGAGTCTTTTCCAATGAGTCAACTCTTTGCATGAGGTGGCCAAAGTACTGGAGTTTCAGCTTTAGCATCATTCCTTCCAAAGAACACCCAGGGCTTATCTCCTTCAGAATGGACTGGTTGGATCTCCTTGCAGTCCAAGGGACTCTCAAGAGTCTTTTCCAACACCACAGTTCAAAAGCATCAATTCTTCGGCGCTCAGCTTTCTTCACAGTCCAACTCTCACATCCATACATGACTACTGGAAAAACCATAGCCTTGACTGCTGCTGTTGCTGCTAAGTCACTTCAGTCGTGTCCAACTCTGTGCGACCCTATAGATGGTAGCCTTGACTAGACGTACCTTAGTCGGCAAAGTAATATCTCTGCTTTTGAATATGCTATCTAGGTTGCTCATAACTTTTCTTCCAAGGAGTAAGCGTCTTTTAATTTCATGGCTGCAGTCACCATCTGCAGTGATTCTGTAGTCCAAAAAAATAAAGTCTGACACTGTTTCCACTGTTTCCCTATCTATTTCCCATGAAGTGATGGGACNCTCTGCTTTTTAATATGCTATCTAGGTTGGTCATAATTTTCCTTCCAAGCAGTAGGTGTGTTTTAATTTCATGGCTGCAGTCATCATTTGCAGTGATTTTGAAGCCCCCCAAAATAAAGTCTTACACTGTTTCCACTATTTCCCCATCTATTTCCCATGAAGTGATGGGACCAGATGCCATGATTTTAGTTTTCTGAATGTTGAACTTTAAGCCAACTTTTTCCCTCTCCTCTTTCACTTTCATCAAGAGGCTTTTTAGTTCCTCTTCACTTTCTGCCATAAGGGTGGTGTCATCTGCATATCTGAGGTTATTGATATTTCTCCCGGCAATCTTGATTCCAGCTTGTGTTTCTTCCAGCCCAGCGTTTCTCATGATGTACTCTGCATAAATAAGCAGGGTGACAAAAGACAGCATTGACGGACTCCTTTTCCTATTTGGAACCAGTCTGTTGTCCCATGTCCAGTTCTAACTGTTGTTTCCTGACCTGCATATAGGTTTCTCAAGAGGCAGGTGAGGTGGTCTGGTATTCCCATCTCTTTCAGAATTTTCCACAGTTTATTATGATCCACACAGTCAAAGGCTTTGGCATAATCAATAAAGCAGAAATAGATGTTTTCCTGGAACTCTCTTCCTTTTTCCATGATCCAGTGAATGTTGGCAATTTTCCTCTGCCTTTTCTAAACCCAGCTTGAACTGTTGAAGCCTGGCTTGGAGAATTTTGAGCATTACTTTACTAGCGTGTGAGATGAGTGCAATTGTGCAGTAGGTTGGTATTGTCAAAAACATACATACTAATGTCAACATGTTTTAGATGTAACTGAGAGGATATTTTAAAGAATACATCATATAGCTGTACTCAAAGTTTGGTGGAATATAGATTCTGGTTGGTTCTTTTTTGGCCACTTGCTAATCTAAACCTGTCCATCTTTTGTAAAGAGCAGCTTCCACCAGTTAGAAGGCAAATGTTCCCTGTTCACCCAACTGGGAGAACAAATCCTGAAATTGGATTTGTTATCTGAGTGCCAAAGAACTGATGCTTTTGAACTGTGGTGTTGGAGAAGACTCTTGAGAGTCCCTTGGACTGCAAGGAGCTCCAACCAGTCCATCCTAAAGGAAATCAGTCTTGAAATATTCATTGGAAGGACTGATGCTAAAGCTGAAACTCCAATACTTGGCCACCTGATGCAAAGAACTGACTCATTGGAAAAGACCCTGATCCTGGGAAAGATTTAAGGTGGGAGAAGAAGGAGATGACAGAGGATGAGATGGTTAGATGGCATCATCAATTCAATAGACATGAGTTTGAATAAGCTCTGGGAGTTGGTGATGGACAGGGGAGTCTGGCGTGCTGTAGTCCTTGGGGTTGCAAAGAGCTGGACCCAACTGAGCAACTAAACTGAACTGAACTGAGTTTGTAGTTACTACAACATTGAAGGTACCCTTCAGAAAAGCTTAACCTCTCACTCTTTGACCATTCTTTGCACCAATTAGGATAGGTTCACCTGCAAGAAAAGTGCTTTAAGCCATTGGAAATTTTCTTGTTTCTTAAGGAAAATTCCCAAAGTGGGCAGTTCCAGAGTTGACTGGCAACTCAAACATCTCATCAGGGACCCAACGACTTTCCATCCTTGAGTTTCAGCATGCTAAGCCTGCTGCCTTGCATCCTCACGTTTGTCACAAGGTCACAAAGTGGCTACAGAAACTCCAGGCCTTAGGTCTTCACACAACATTCGAAGGTGAGAAAAGGGGGCAAAGGAAAAACACCTCTCCTGTTCATCAAGAAGGAAATATCTTCCAGACCTTCTTCTATGCCCAAGATGGGAACTGGATCAAAGAACCGTCTCTGACTGCAACACAGGCTGCAAGGTGAATATCTGGCAGTGAGATTTAAAGTTCTGATTGACTTAGACCAGTCACAATTTCATGCTTATCCAGCCTTTCTATCTGCCTCTTTAGTGCAATTTTTGATCTTTCACTCTTACTGTGGCCAAGGCTGAAGAAAGCGGCAATGAGCTAACAGTGGTTGCTGTCATGTGGTGTCCTGTGTCATAGGATCCTCTGTGCTCTGATACGAAGAAAGGATAATAAGGTTACCTAGGTATTATGATTAGGACTGGTCAAGAAATGGGTTTGGTCTATGTTTGATTCTTGCTTTAGCCTTGGCTACAATCAGAATAAAAGAAGATAACAAACACATCAAAACTGTAGAAATGCAAAAGGTGGCTAAAGTCTTCCATGGGCTGAATTAGGAGTATGGGATTAACAGACACACACCACTATATACAAACTAGGTAAACAACAAGGGCTTGCTGTATAGCACAAGGAACTATATTCAGTATATTGTAACAACCTATAATGGAAAGCAGTCTGAAAGAAAAGCTGAATTACTATGCTGTATGCCTGAAACTAGCACAATATTATAAATCAACTTCAATTTAAAAAATTATATGTAGGCTGAACTCATTACAAATATCATTTAGAGGCTCAGCAGGGCCAAAAATAAGGAGAGAACTGTTATGTCCATGTCAGACAGAGAACAGTTAATCTCTGATAGTATCTTTGATTAAGACAGCTCCCCTTATCTCTTAACACTAACGAATAAGCCAATTTCTCTGGTTAGAAAGCCCCACTTTTTAGGATGTGTGGTCAGGATGCGTGTGCCGTGGTGTGTGCATGTCGTGTGAGTGTTCAGTCACTCAGTTGTGTCTCTTTGTGACCTCATGGACTGTAGCCCACCAAGCTCCTCTATTCATGGAATTGTCCAGGCAAGAATACTACAGCAGGTTGCCATTTCCTACTCCAGGGGATTTTCCTGACCCAGGGCTTGAACTTGGTCACCTGCATTGGCAGGCAGATTGTTTACCACTGAACTACCTGGGAAGTCACTGTATTTCATGGTAGGGGCAGTCAAAAAAACTTTAATGCCATTTGTGTGGGTGTGTATCTGTCTGTTCCTCAGCAATGCACTATGCACTGAAATGAGTTCTATTGACAGCTACACACTAAATAAAATAATCAGCTAAATAAAAACCCATCTCCAGATCTCTGAGTCTCATCTATCCTCTTTGTATAATACACCCTTATGAACTGGAGAGGGGAGTCAAGGAGCTGCCAAGGTTGTAACAACAGTGTTTATCTCAGAAAACAACCACATGGGACATAATTCTGACTTTGCCAACCCCAACCTCTCCTTGCACTAGTTTCCTTGGTATCACCAGAGCCTAAAGCCCAGTCTGTGGAATTAAAAAGCAGTATCAGTGGAAAACTGGTTACTAAATAATGCTGAATTTAAAGTTAGGATACAAAATTGTAACTACCAAATGCCCAGGTATACTCAAACACATATTAAGCATGTAACTGTATGAAATTACACATGTCATAATAGTCATGTCCAGGTGGTGTTATTTGGATGATTTTTCTTTATCCTTTTCTGCACATCTAATTTCCCCCCAAAAATATGCATTGCTTCATAATTAGGTAAATATTACTGTTTTCTTTTGTCTATCTTTAAAGTCAGCATCACAGTGTAAGAGGCTGATATGTTACAAACCTGGTGCTATTCACCACCTCCCGAAGGAGCAAATCTATCCAGAGCTGTTTTCATCAAAAACTGCATTTCTCACTGATGAAAGAGATCAATAGATCAAGACCAGAAGTTCTGTGATGATTTCTTGGGGGAAGAGACTGCGCAGGGTACTTGGGGCCTGTGCTGTCTGGTTCCCTACTGCCTCTGGCTCTCTGCAGAATTTAGATTTATCACTTCACTCCATCGAGACTTTGTTATTTTTAGCTCTGTTGACTTCTAAACTGTAGCATACAGACCTGCAATAGACAAAGTACCTTGTAGGTGGACAACCAAGCCATGGGAAAAGGAAAGAGCCCTCCACTAGGAAGAGGACGACTTACACCAGGAGGAAGAATGACATGATATCTTGCGTAGAAAGAATTTAGGGAAGGGGACATCAAGCTAAAAGCCTCAGGAGTTCCAGGCTGCCTGCCTTCAGCAGCAGCCGGAGCTGAAGGTCTTCCTTCCTTGTTGCCTGCCACTCTCTGCCCCGCCCTACATCCTTCACTGGGCGCTAGCCACGATGGCTGCTTCCTGCTCCTTGAACACAGCGCTGGTCACGCTGTCGCTTCACCAAAGCTACTGCTCAAATGTGACCTTCCCTGGAGACCTCCGAGCATTCAATCTAGATTGCTGCCAAACTATTCTCACCACAACCACTCTCTGAACTTTCACCTGGCGTGAGTTTTCCCCATGCCACTTTCATCTGGACATTCATAAAAATGCCCTCTAGTTTATTTGCCGAATATCCCCCTTCTGCACCATGAGAGCAGAAACCTTGTCTTGTTGACGGGTACATCTTCACCCCCAGAACACTCCCATAGATAGCTGGCTTTCGAGAAATAGTTGCATCCCCCTCGCTTTTGAAGGTGGTTTTGAGGCAGTTTTACTGCCCCTCACTAAGGGCTGGTAACTCTGAGTCTGGGGTGGACAACTTTTCCATTGTTGCTCATCAACGTGTTCACCACCCAAGAACATGGCCCTCTCCTTCACCTCATTTTTAGTTCTTTCTTGTTCAGTTCATTCCATCAACTTTTCCTTTGGGGACTCCTCCTAGAGCCTCAGCCCTTTTCTGGATATATTTCTTGTGCTCTTGTTTTTTTTTTTTTTTTTTTTTTCCGCCAGTTTCTTTGAGGTTTGACTGACAAAACGTAAATATTCAGGTTGTATGTGATTTTTTTAAAGGTGTACGTTGTAATGATTTAATTTTTGAGTGTGTGGTGAGGACATTTATGATCTACTCTTGGCAGATTTCAAGTGTACAATACAATATTACTAACTATGGTCCTGATGCTAGGAAGAACTGAAGGCAAAAGGAGAAGGGGGTGGCAGAGGGTGGTGGTTGGATGGCATCACTGACTCAATGGACATGAGTTTGAGCAAACTCCAGGAAATAGTGGGGAACAGAGAAGCCTGGAGTGCAGCAGTCCATGGGATCACAGAGTCAGACATGACTTAGTGACTGAACAAAAATAACAAAATCTGTGGTCATTGTCCTACACATTAGGAAAGGAAAGGAAAGTGAAGTTGCTCAGTTGTGTCTGACTCTTTACAACCCCATGGACTGTAGCATACCAGGCTCCTCCATCCATGGGATTTTCCAGGCAAGGGTACTGGAGTGGGGTGCCATTGCCTTCTCCAGGGGATCTTCCCGACCCAGGGATTGAACCTGGGTCTCCCACATTGCAGGCAGATGCTTTACTGTCTGAGCCACCAGGGAAGCCTCATTAGAACCTGTATCTTATAACTAGAAATGTAACTGAGCAAGTGGGTTTGTGACCTCCTGTACAATGGAAAGACCAAATACCAAGTCAATGGTCTTTTACAAAGAGAAACAAGTTTTATTGGACAGAGGAGTCTGGCGGACTACAGTCCATGGGGTCCCAAATAGCTGGACATGACTGAGTGACTGAGCTCACATGCAGACATTTTATAAGAGAGGGAAGGTTATTTCCTCCTTTGGTCCTTTCCAAAAGTCCCTTGTCTGTTGCCAGTGCAGTGAAACAAAGAGCAGAGCAAGTCTTCCCTTCTCAGGTAGGAAGTCTGGCTTGAACTAGCAATTTAAGCCTTGTTGTTCAGCTGGTAAAGAATCTGCTTGCAACGTGGGAGACCTGGGTTCCATCCCTGGCTTGGGAAGATCCCCTGGAGAAGCGAAAGGCCACCTACTCCAGTCTTCTAGTCTGGAGAATTCCATGGACAGTATAGTCCATGGTGTCACAAAGAGTGGGACATGACTGAACAACGTTCACTTTCACTTTCAATGGCTCATAAGACCAAATCTGTTTTTCTTTGTTCCATCCAGTTTTTGAAAGAGTGAGTCATACTTGGGTGTGGTCAAGCCATGGTCTTATCCCCACTAATTTAAGGAGGAGTTAGTGTTCAACAGCACCTTGGTCCTGTCCACTGAGGGGCAAGTTGATGCCCAGGTCCTTGCTCTCTCCAGGTTTAGAGGAAGAACTTCCCCAGGCAGGAAGGGGAGCAGGACTTCCTCATATGGGGAGACAGACTATTGGAGATAAATTCATGAATGGAAGTTAATATAGTGCTAAAATTTTAACACAGTTGGTGACTGCTAAGTCCTTTAGGACATCTATAGATTCTCCTGCCCAGACAGACACCTGGAATAGCCTACCATAAATATTTCAAAAGTGCTTAATTTAAGCTTGCTTTTAAGAGCCACATTAATCAGTAGCAGGACATCTGGCAAGGCCTTATCTCAAGTTAAATTAGTTTCCTGACATATCTTTAACAATGCTCCTTTCTAATGTATGATTGATTTTCTCAGTTTTTGCTGTTGATTGTGGTCTCTGGGTTGGTGGCTGTTTTCAAATAATGTGCAGTGTGTAGAGACTTGTTGGGTTATGTTTGAGACAAAGGCAGGCCTCTTTATCACTTTGAAGGGTACTAAACCATCCAACTAAGGTCCGTCTAGTCAAGGCTATGGTTTTTCCTGTGGTCATGTATGGATATGAGAGTTGAACTGTGAAGAAGGCTGAGAGCTGAAGAATTGATGCTTTTGAACTGTGGTGTTCGAGAAGACTCTTGAGAGTCCCTTGGACTGCAAGGAGATCCAAGCAGTCCATTCTGAAGGAGATCAGCCCTGGGATTTCTTTGGAAGGAATGATGCTAAAGCTGAAACTCCAGTACTTTGGCCACCTCGTGCGAAGAGTTGACTCATTGGAAAAGACTCTGATGCTGGGAGGGATTGGAGGCAGGAGAAGGGGACGACCGAGGATGAGATGGCTGGATGGCATCATTGACTCGATGGACATGAGTCTGAGTGAACTCCAGGAGTTGGTGATGGACAGGGAGGCCTGGCATGCTGCAATTCATGGGGTGGCAAAGAGTCAGACATGACTGAGCGACTGAACTGAACTGAAACCATCCAATGCCTTCCCAGGTGGCACTAGTGATAAAGAACCCATCTGCCAAGGCAGGAGACGTAAGAGACACCGGTTTGATCCCTGGGTCAGGAAGATACCCTGGAGGAGCACATGGCAACCTACTCCAGTGTTGCTGCCTGAAGAATCCCATGGACAGAGGACCCTGGTGGGCTATAGTCCATAGGGTCACAAAGAGTCAGACTTGACCAAAGTGACTTAGCACATAACACGTCAGAGACCATCCAAACTGGAGGATAATTTCCTTAGGAAGAGCTATAACAACTTTAGAGGCTTTTTGCTATCTGGGTGGAATATGCTTTCCCCCATCCTGCAAAGCTGTACATGAGCACCAGCAGGTATCTAGAATTTCCTGCAGCTCAAAACATTTGAGTGAAGTCTATTTGCCAGTTCTCAGTGGGGCAGGTCCCTCTGTGTTGAGTCCCCAACTGGGGAACTCTGACAGCAGTCTTTGGGCTATTTTTGCACAAATCAAGCTGTTCTGAGTGACTCGCTGTGTAGTCTTTTATAGGTTAGATCCCATTAAATACTTCTGAATCCATTTAAGGTGGCATCTCTCCCATAATGGGTACTATTATGAACGTGCTGCAGGGCTTCCCTGGTGGCTCAGACGGTAAAGAATCTGCCTGCAGTGCAGGAGACCTGAGTTCAGTCCCTGGGTCGAGAAGATCTGCAGGAGAAGGGAATGGCAATGCACTTCAGTATTCTTGCCAGGAGAATTCCATGGACAGAGGAACCTGGCAGACTATAATCCATGGGGTTGCAAAGAGTCGGACATGACTGAGCAACTAACATTTTCATTTCATGAGTGTGCTGCAGCACAATGTCCAGGAGTGTCTCAGGGATCAAAACAATTCCTTGTGCACAACATTTCCAGCCAGGCAATCAAGAGAGAAAACCTACTATCTGACCCTCTCTCTGTCCTCTTCTGAATACACTGACTGGTATTTTGACAAGCCAGTCTGTTAGAGAAGTGATCCCATCACGACTTGATAATCGCCCTAGCAAATCATCCATATATTGCAGTAGAAGTCCTTCACTCAATATTAAGTTTCCAACCTTATTCCCCAAATAAGGTAGGGGGATTTTTAAATCCTCAAGGCAGGACTATCCAACATTACTCTTGGATTACCTGTGTTTCTGGGTCCTGCCATTCAGAAGAAAATAGCTGCTGTGATTCTTCCTCAAATAGGAATGCAGGGAGAAAAGAAACCACCTTCTAAGTTCCCAAACTGAGTACCAGCCATATTCTCTCAGAATAATTGTGAGCAGAGCACACACAGAGTGCAACTCTTAAATTATTTCATTAATAGCCCTCAAGTTTGGACAAAGTGATATTCTGCTGAGTTTGACTTTTTGACCAAGAGAATAGGGGTTTTGTATGGAGACCTGCAGGGTTTCATCAGTCCTATTTTCAAAAACTTCTTGAGAATTGTCTGGATTTCCTTTTTGTCCTCTTGTCTCAGAGAATATTGTTTTAGATTAGGTGTCCCACCATCCCTTTTTAATGAGCTCTGTATTGGNTTGAAGCCTGGCTTGGAGAATTTTGAGCATTACTTTACTAGCATGTGAGATGAGTGCAATTGTGCGGTAGTTTGAGCATTCTTTGGCATTGCCTTTCTTTGGGATTGGAATGAAAACTGACCTTTTCCAGTCCTGTGGCCACTGCTGAGTTTTCCAAATTTGCTGGCATATTGAGTGCAGTACTTTCACAGCATCATCTCTCAGGATTTGGAAGAGCTCAACTGGAATTCCATCACCTCCGCTAGCTTTGTTCCTAGTGATGCTTTCTAAGGCCCACTTGACTTCACATTCCAGGATGTCTGGCTCTAGATGAGTGATCACACCATCGTGATTATCCGGGTCATGAAGAAGATCTTTTTTGTACAGTTTCTCTGTGTATTCTTGCCACCTCTTCTTAATATCTTCTGCTTCTGTTAGGGCCATACCATTTCTGTCCTTTATCGAGCCCATCTTTGCATGAAATGTTCCTTTTGTGTCTCTAATTTTCTTGAAGAGATCTCTAGTCTTTCCCATTCTGTTCTTTTCCTCTATTTCTTTGCATTGATCACTGAAGAAGGCTTTCTTATCTCTTCTTGCTAGTCTTTGGAACTCTGCATTCAGATGTTTATATCTTTCCTTTTCTCCTCTGCTTTTTGCTTCTTTTCACAACTATTTGTAAGGCCTCCCCGGACAGCCATTTTGCTTTTTTGCATACCTCAATAAAGATGAAGGGAAAATCAGCAATGTAAAAAGAAGTCTTACATTCTTCATTCTCTTCCTTTCTCCCTCCACGTCTTCCTTCCTTTCCTTCTTCCTTTCACAAATAAGCATTGAGCATCTTCTCTGTTTCAGGTGTTGTGCCAGGCACTGGAAATCCAACACAGAACATGCAGGTGGTGGACCCTTCCCCTCATGAACTTCAAGTTGGGTGGATGTCCTATCCTTTCTGCTGATGACTTCCGGAAGCCATGCCACATGCGTGCTGCTGAGCCCCACTTGAGGATTGTTTACTGGATCCTCAGAATAGCTTCCTGCTCCTTCTCATATTTTCAATCTTTCCCCATCATGTCTTCCATCATCTAACTGTTGATACCTTGGTAGAATCATCTGAAGACTTTACTTTCCAGAAACAAAGGACCGAGACAGTAGAGTCAGCTTTCTTTATGGTATCTGATTGATGCAACATCTTGTAACATATTCTCAGACTCCCTTTTTAGCTGGTTATTATGTGACCATCAGGTTAAGCGTATTTTCCTGTTCTTAGTACAGTTTCTACCTTTTACATAATTCTTTTGCTTACTTTTGTTCACTATATACATTCTTCCCTCATTACACTGAGAGAAATAAATACTTTATATTGTTGGGGAAGTGGAAATTTCCCCCTTCAGTTCAGTTCAGTCGCTCAGTCGTGTCCGACTCTTTGCGACCCCAGGGACTGCAGCACACCAGGCTTCCCTGTCCTTAACCAACTCCCAGAGATTGCTCAAACTCATGCCCATTGAAGAGGTGATGCCATCCAACCATCTCATCCTCTGTTGTCCCCTTCTCTTCCTGCCTTCAATCTTTCCCAGCATCAGGGTCTTTTCAAATGAGTCAACTCTTCACATCAGGTGGCCCATGTATTGGCATTTCAGCTTCAGCATCAGTCCTTCCAATGAATATTCAGGACTGATTTCCTTTAGAATGGACTGGTTGGATCTCCCTGCAGTCCAAGGGACTCAAGAGTCTTCCCCAACACCACAGTTCAAAAGTATCAATTCTTCGGCACTCAGCTTTCTTCATAGTCCAACTCTCACATCCACACTTGACTACTGGAAACACCATAGCTTTGTATAGATGGACCTTTGTTGGCAAAGAAATATCTCTGCTTTTTACTATGCTGTCTAGGTTGGTCTTAACTTTTCTTCCAAGAAGCAAGCATCTTTTAATTTCATCGCTGCAGTCACCATCTGCAGTGATTTTGGAGCCCAAAAAGATAAAGTCTGCCACTGTTTCCCCATCTATTTTCCATGAAGTGATAGAAGCAGATGCCATGATTTTAGTTTTTTGAATGTTGAATTTTAAGTCAACTTTTTCACTCTCCTCTTTCACTTTCATCAAAAGGCTCCTCAGTTCCTCTTTGCTTTCTGCCATAATGGTGGTGTCATCTGCATATCTGAGGTTATTGATATTTCTCCTGCAAACTGATATTTCCACCTGATCCCTCTTGAATTCCTGTAGGACTAATAATAAAATTGACATAAAATAGATTAACAGGCAAAATGGAACAAATTTTAATTCATGCACATGGAGAGGCCATAGAAATGGGACCTAAGAATTGGCCAGGGCAGGCAACTTTTATACTTTTTAGATAGAAACCAAACAAAACAATGAATTTGTGAAGAAGTGACAGGACAAAGAATGTTTGGTTTTGGATGCTCAGTTAGTGAAGAATCTAAACAGAGTTTGGGCTTGGGGTAGTAAATTAAAGAAGTAACAAGGTTTGTCTAGGATTTGTTTGTTCAGGATTCTTGGCCTGAATTCCTTATCTCTAGGGATAGGGTCTCCTGCCTCCTGATGCAGGGAGGGCACTTTTCACATGAGAGATCTACTTCCTGCTTTCAGGGAGAATGAGGGAAGGTCAAAGTGTACTTCTTATGTTGGCCATTTCTTAAGTAACTTTATTCAAAATAACCTATATGCTATGAGGCACATTTTGCGGTGGCCTGCCCTAAGCCCCAGAAATATACAAAATGTACCTACCAGAAGAAACAAAGCAGCCAAAAATATTAACACCTACTTTAAATTAGTAAGAATTTAAATGTATTTTATTATATTTAGCCTCCTTTGGCATTATAATTACCTTTTTATATGCTTCTTTAAAACTTTCACTTTGAATCATGGACTTTAGAAATGTTATAATTAACTATAATGATTATTCTTTTTTGATGCTCAAAGAGACAACATGGCCATTGAGAGCCCTGTTATATTGGCTTCAATGTCCAGTCAGTACTATTTGAAGTGTTTTGGGAAGCATCATTTTCTCAGATATTATGAGCCCTCCCTGGTTTTTCCCTGTTCCAAGACATGGAATTAACTATGCTTTAAAAAGTCTTGGGAACTTCCCTGTGGTTCAGAGGCTAAGACTCCATGTTCCCAATGCAAGCAGCCCGAGTTAAAAACCCTGATCAGGGAACCAGATCTCACATGCCACAACTAAGACCTGGAGCACCAAATAAATAAATATATATGTATAGTTTTTAAAGTCTAGGCTCTCTTAAAGGAGCACAGTAGAATCCAAAATCTGGATATTGGGTGTGCAAATCAATTTGGTAGTGAGTAAAGTTGTTTACAGGTGACAAACTTGAAAAGTATTTTTCTTCCTGCTGCTGCTGCTTGAGTCCCCATCAATTTGCATTAAATCTATCCACTTTTATCCAACTCCTACTTATTCTAATATATGAATATAATAATTTAATATATGTTCTACTTCCTTAATTTTTAACCCCTCACCAAATCTATGATTATAATTTCTTCTCTTTTATAATCTTTATTTGAATCATCTATCACCACTCAGAAGTCTCTTCACGGATGCAAATTTATTTGCATTCCTTTTTTGGTCCAAAATAAATTTGGGGCTCAACTGTAAGAAAGATTTGCTTAGCTGTTAACATCTATACCTTGTTATTTAGAAATGACATGTGCTCTGCTTCAATTTTGATCCTTTTTGGGGACTAATGTAGGTATAATTATGGAACAAAT
>SJYA01002274.1:1398321-1447979 GCA_006410615.1 Neotragus moschatus | reverse complement strand
ACTTGACTTCACATTCCAGGATGTCTGGCTCTAGATGAGTGATCACACCATCGTGATTATCCGGGTCATGAAGAAGATCTTTTTTGTACAGTTTCTCTGTGTATTCTTGCCACCTCTTCTTAATATCTTCTGCTTCTGTTAGGGCCATACCATTTCTGTCCTTTATCGAGCCCATCTTTGCATGAAATGTTCCTTTTGTGTCTCTAATTTTCTTGAAGAGATCTCTAGTCTTTCCCATTCTGTTCTTTTCCTCTATTTCTTTGCATTGATCACTGAAGAAGGCTTTCTTATCTCTTCTTGCTAGTCTTTGGAACTCTGCATTCAGATGTTTATATCTTTCCTTTTCTCCTCTGCTTTTTGCTTCTTTTCACAACTATTTGTAAGGCCTCCCCGGACAGCCATTTTGCTTTTTTGCATACCTCAATAAAGATGAAGGGAAAATCAGCAATGTAAAAAGAAGTCTTACATTCTTCATTCTCTTCCTTTCTCCCTCCACGTCTTCCTTCCTTTCCTTCTTCCTTTCACAAATAAGCATTGAGCATCTTCTCTGTTTCAGGTGTTGTGCCAGGCACTGGAAATCCAACACAGAACATGCAGGTGGTGGACCCTTCCCCTCATGAACTTCAAGTTGGGTGGATGTCCTATCCTTTCTGCTGATGACTTCCGGAAGCCATGCCACATGCGTGCTGCTGAGCCCCACTTGAGGATTGTTTACTGGATCCTCAGAATAGCTTCCTGCTCCTTCTCATATTTTCAATCTTTCCCCATCATGTCTTCCATCATCTAACTGTTGATACCTTGGTAGAATCATCTGAAGACTTTACTTTCCAGAAACAAAGGACCGAGACAGTAGAGTCAGCTTTCTTTATGGTATCTGATTGATGCAACATCTTGTAACATATTCTCAGACTCCCTTTTTAGCTGGTTATTATGTGACCATCAGGTTAAGCGTATTTTCCTGTTCTTAGTACAGTTTCTACCTTTTACATAATTCTTTTGCTTACTTTTGTTCACTATATACATTCTTCCCTCATTACACTGAGAGAAATAAATACTTTATATTGTTGGGGAAGTGGAAATTTCCCCCTTCAGTTCAGTTCAGTCGCTCAGTCGTGTCCGACTCTTTGCGACCCCAGGGACTGCAGCACACCAGGCTTCCCTGTCCTTAACCAACTCCCAGAGATTGCTCAAACTCATGCCCATTGAAGAGGTGATGCCATCCAACCATCTCATCCTCTGTTGTCCCCTTCTCTTCCTGCCTTCAATCTTTCCCAGCATCAGGGTCTTTTCAAATGAGTCAACTCTTCACATCAGGTGGCCCATGTATTGGCATTTCAGCTTCAGCATCAGTCCTTCCAATGAATATTCAGGACTGATTTCCTTTAGAATGGACTGGTTGGATCTCCCTGCAGTCCAAGGGACTCAAGAGTCTTCCCCAACACCACAGTTCAAAAGTATCAATTCTTCGGCACTCAGCTTTCTTCATAGTCCAACTCTCACATCCACACTTGACTACTGGAAACACCATAGCTTTGTATAGATGGACCTTTGTTGGCAAAGAAATATCTCTGCTTTTTACTATGCTGTCTAGGTTGGTCTTAACTTTTCTTCCAAGAAGCAAGCATCTTTTAATTTCATCGCTGCAGTCACCATCTGCAGTGATTTTGGAGCCCAAAAAGATAAAGTCTGCCACTGTTTCCCCATCTATTTTCCATGAAGTGATAGAAGCAGATGCCATGATTTTAGTTTTTTGAATGTTGAATTTTAAGTCAACTTTTTCACTCTCCTCTTTCACTTTCATCAAAAGGCTCCTCAGTTCCTCTTTGCTTTCTGCCATAATGGTGGTGTCATCTGCATATCTGAGGTTATTGATATTTCTCCTGCAAACTGATTTTTCCACCTGATCCCTCTTGAATTCCTGTAGGACTAATAATAAAATTGACATAAAATAGATTAACAGGCAAAATGGAACAAATTTTAATTCATGCACATGGAGAGGCCATAGAAATGGGACCTAAGAATTGGCCAGGGCAGGCAACTTTTATACTTTTTAGATAGAAACCAAACAAAACAATGAATTTGTGAAGAAGTGACAGGACAAAGAATGTTTGGTTTTGGATGCTCAGTTAGTGAAGAATCTAAACAGAGTTTGGGCTTGGGGTAGTAAATTAAAGAAGTAACAAGGTTTGTCTAGGATTTGTTTGTTCAGGATTCTTGGCCTGAATTCCTTATCTCTAGGGATAGGGTCTCCTGCCTCCTGATGCAGGGAGGGCACTTTTCACATGAGAGATCTACTTCCTGCTTTCAGGGAGAATGAGGGAAGGTCAAAGTGTACTTCTTATGTTGGCCATTTCTTAAGTAACTTTATTCAAAATAACCTATATGCTATGAGGCACATTTTGCGGTGGCCTGCCCTAAGCCCCAGAAATACACAAAATGTACCTACCAGAAGAAACAAAGCAGCCAAAAATATTAACACCTACTTTAAATTAGTAAGAATTTAAATGTATTTTATTATATTTAGCCTCCTTTGGCATTATAATTACCTTTTTATATGCTTATTTAAAACTTTCACTTTGAATCATGGACTTTAGAAATGTTATAATTAACTATAATGATTATTCTTTTTTGATGCTCAAAGAGACAACATGGCCATTGAGAGCCCTGTTATATTGGCTTCAATGTCCAGTCAGTACTATTTGAAGTGTTTTGGGAAGCATCATTTTCTCAGATATTATGAGCCCTCCCTGGTTTTTCCCTGTTCCAAGACATGGAATTAACTATGCTTTAAAAAGTCTTGGGAACTTCCCTGTGGTTCAGAGGCTAAGACTCCATATTCCCAATGCAAGCAGCCCGAGTTAAAAACCCTGATCAGGGAACCAGATCTCACATGCCACAACTAAGACCTGGAGCACCAAATAAATAAATATATATGTATAGTTTTTAAAGTCTAGGCTCTCTTAAAGGAGCACAGTAGAATCCAAAATCTGGATATTGGGTGTGCAAATCAATTTGGTAGTGAGTAAAGTTGTTTACAGGTGACAAACTTGAAAAGTATTTTTCTTCCTGCTGCTGCTGCTTGAGTCCCCATCAATTTGCATTAAATCTATCCACTTTTATCCAACTCCTACTTATTCTAATATATGAATATAATAATTTAATATATGTTCTACTTCCTTAATTTTTAACCCCTCACCAAATCTATGATTATAATTTCTTCTCTTTTATAATCTTTATTTGAATCATCTATCACCACTCAGAAGTCTCTTCACGGATGCAAATTTATTTGCATTCCTTTTTTGGTCCAAAATAAATTTGGGGCTCAACTGTAAGAAAGATTTGCTTAGCTGTTAACATCTATACCTTGTTATTTAGAAATGACATGTGCTCTGCTTCAATTTTGATCCTTTTTGGGGACTAATGTAGGTATAATTATGGAACAAATTAACAGCTAGGTGTTGTGATCAAATAAAATGTGGTAACAAAGCAAATCTGATACATATTTCATGAGTTGTTATTGTGATAATAAGATAATTAACCATGTATGGAAAAGTTTGCATAAACGGTGGTAAGTATACACCTGAAGATCGTATGTCAAAAGATGGATGGTAGGAGAGCTCAGGAAAGATTGGACGTATGAGAGAGATCAGGAAGCTATTCTGAGGACTCTAAACAGTTCTTGAGTGGTACTCGGCAGCACCTACATGTCGTGGCCTTTTCAAGTCATCAGCAGAAAGGACAGGACATCTACCCAGCTCTAAGTCCATGAGGGGAATGGCTTACCTGCATGTTCTGTGTTGGATTTCAAGTGACTGCCACAATACCTGACACAGAGAAGATGCTCAGTGCTTATTCAGGGAAGGAAGAAAAGAAGAAAGGCATGAAAGAAGAAAAGAAGAGAGTGAATGCTTGTATTTCCAGTCATTCCAAACAACTGTGTAAATATATAACAAAGGCAGCACAACTAATTATATAATACAAGCATATCTCAGAGATACTGGGGGTTAAATTCACTTCTGGCTATCACAATAAATCATATACTGCAATAAAGCAAATATGCAATAAAGGAGAGTCTATGAGTGACTGCAATAAAGCAAATCACATGAATTTTTTGGTTTTCCTAGTGCATAGAAAAGTTATGTTCACACTATACTGTAGTCTATTTGTGCAACAGCATTCCCCAAAAACCCCACTGTACCTACTTTAATTACAAAATACTTTATTGTTAAAAACTGCTGTCACCTGAGACGTCCGTGAGTCATAATCTTTATGCAATAGTAAAGAGTAAACAATATTAAAAAATCAGTGCTCACATATCACCATAAAAATATAATAATAATGAAAAATCTGAAATATTGTGAACTGATAGACTTGTTCAATGTAAGGTCGCCACATACCTTCAGTTTATAAAAAGTACAGTATCTGTGAAATGCAATAAGTAAAGCACAATAAAATGAGGTATACCTGCACTAACTAAGCAAAACTACATAATTTCAAGAAATCTCTCTATGAAAGGAATGTGTGTGTGCTAAGTCACTTCAGTTGTGTCTGACTCTTTGTGACCCTATGCACTATAGCCCACCAGGCTCCTCTGTCTATGGGATTCTTCAGGCAAAAATACTGGAGTGGGTTGCCATGCCCTCCTCTAGGGGATCTTTGCAACCCAGGAATCAAACCCACTTCCCTTACATCTCACAAGAGGATTGGCAGGCAGATTCTTTACCACTAGTGCCACCTGGGAAGCATATGAAACAGACATGACAAATGCCACTGATGGACCACCCAAAGTGTTTAATGATTAAAAGGATCCCAGCCTCCACACAGTATATGGTTCCATTTGAACGAAGTGTCCAAAATAAACAAATCCATAGAAACAGAAAATGCCTTCTCGGCTGGTTGCCTGGGGCTTGGTAGAGGAAGGAAATGGGGAGTGACTCCTAATGAATTTCCCATTGCCATGATGAAAATGCTCTAAAACTGATTGCTGGTGGTAGCACAACTCTGTGAGTATACCAAAAGCTATCGAATAGTATACTTTAAATGGTGAATGATATGTTACATAAATCTTATCTCAGTAAAGCTGTTACAATAAAAGGGAGGAGGGCAGACTCACGCACACTAGCTCAAGTTAGAAGATGTCACCAAATCCTCTGCTCCAGCCAAGAATCAATTATAAGTAACCCCAAGACTTCCCTGCTAGTCCAGTGGTTAAGATTCTGCACTGCACTTCCAATGCAGGGGGCCCAGATTTGATCCCTGGTCAGGGAACTGGATCCCACATGCTTCAACTAAAGGTCCTGCATGTGGCAGTGAAGATCAAAGATCCCATGTGCTGAACTTTTTTTATTTTAAATAACCCCAACCTACATAAATAACCTATAACCCTGGCCAGTATGAAATAGTATTATTTTAATTTGAGGTCTACTAAAATCGCTGTAACCTAAACAAGTATCTAAATAAATATTATTTCCGTGAATAAGTACAGAAGTAATGAAAAAGAAATTAAATCCATGGTTTTAACAATTCAGACTTAAGTGTGGTTATAGCCTTTGTGAGTATTTTGTTTTCATGCTTCTGTCTGCTGTTTGGCGTGTTGGGATGTTTCAAATGTTTGAGGAATTAGTCTTACTGGATTTGTGACTATTACTTGGACTGTTTAAGGGAATTTAAGTAAGTGATGTGGTGACCATTAGGGTGGATTTATCAACAGTCATTCCACTCTGGGATAACTAGTAAAAGCCAACTGGCCATCCCATTCTCCTCACCAGTAACTGGTTCAGGAACAGGCATGTGACACAACTCTGGCCAGTGAGATGGGAGTTAAAGGCCACAGGGAGCTTCTGGGAGTTTTCCACAGTTACAAAAATGGGAGGTAAGAGTCTTGCTTTCTCTGAATTGTTGTGTCTGGATTTGACAATGTCATCGCAGCAGCCACAGTGCTACAAGCCTGTGGGTGGTGCCAGCACACGGAGGAGGGCAGAACCAAGGGATCATGACGCAGTGGAGCTGAGCCCAGGTGCACCGTGCCCACAGCCCACCCCACGTCAGGGCTTTCTGCTATTTCCAGCCAAAACAAACATTTCATAATAGGATTTACATGTAAAACTGTATTTTGAGAAACTTTAAAATTTTATTAGTTTTGTCAGTTGACTAGGCATATAAATTTGATAACCTGAGCATCAGTTAGACTGGCAGTTGTTGAAAATGTTTCTCTGCAGAGAAAGAAATCCCCTGGCTCTGAAGAACCTAGAAATGGTGTGGCAAGGCAAGTTGCAAAGAGAGCTTCATGCCCTTGATCCTCATACGAGGACCTACTGGTAACAGAGCACATGTCTTCACCTGTGACGTTTATTATAAACTCAGGGAAGGAATCACAAACAACTGATTTCTGCTGGTATCTGTAGGAATCACAAACACTGGTTTCTGGTGTAGGGCAAGAAGTTTGAGAGCCCAAAGGAACAGATCACTAGCAGCTATGCTCTTTTATCAACAACCAAAGAGGACTTCACAGACCAGGAGTCCCCAGTTCAAATGCCTTCAGGGCTCTGGCAGGGTCCATACATGAAGGAAAATGAGTAGAAATGAAGCCGTAGGGAATGGTGCTCCCATCTATAGGCAGCATCGCTACTCAAACCCAGGGGATGCTATGGTGAGGAAACGCAGCATAATGTTGCCAAATCTTCCCTTTTTCAAGAAAGGTCAAAAAACTGGATCATGTGAATCATATGAAGTTTTAGATTAGGGCAAAATTCAATTTTCTAAATATTTATTTGTCTCTGTTGAGTCTTGTGGCATGCAGGATCTTCACTGCATCATTTGGAATCTTCTCGATGTGGCACGTGGATTCTCTAGTTGTGCTTCTCAGGCTTGGTAGTTGTGGCATGCAGCATGTGGGATCTTAGTTCCCCAACCAGGAATCAAACCCCTATCCCCTGCAATGCAGGGTGGATTCTTTATCGTGGGGCCGCCAGGGAAGTCTCCAACCAATTCAATTTTAAAAACAAAACACTGTGGGGCCAAATAGAATACATCTACAAGCTATCTGTTGTGCATAGAATATCAGTTTGCAACCTCAGCTGGTAGGTTTAGAGCACGTCCATAGGATGGATACATGTGGAAGTGTGCAAACATTTCCTTCTCACAGGAGCTGCTCATATACTGAGATTTCAGGCCGCATAGCTGAAAAGATGTAACTCGTAATAATAGCCCAGCAAGGAGGAGCTGCAAAATGCACACGCACAGTTGAACAAAATAATCTGTTGCGTGCAGCTGGTCAGTGTCATCTGCTTAAATATCAAACACGAAGACAGAATTGTTATTTCAATCCTTGCCAGAGCCAAACTGGGTATTTATGATTAGTTACCAACATGATCAGTCCTACTAAATTCCTTTATTGTGCTCCCAGATTTTATAAATCAGGATCAGTCATTCACCTGCAACCGAGAAATTAAAAGAGAGAAAGACTTTGACCACTGGCCCAAATGGCACATGAGTCTCAAGAGAGTCTTGTCACATCTCTCTGGAGCTTCCAGCATAGTCCCTTGTCTGCAGGGGTCACACAACAAGCATTGCCTGGTTTCTTGAAGATAAGAGTAAATCCAAGGCCTGTGAATGCCTCTGACTCATAGAAAACTCTGCTCATTTTCATGAGTCTATTTGTGTGTCATTTTTTAAAAACTGTGATATGACACACGGTAGTAGGAGGAACTTAGGCTAGATATTAAGAACAATTTCCAGACCAACAGACGGTGAAACATTAGAGCAGGTTACAAATGAGGAAGTGGCGGCTCCATCTATGCAGGAAGTTTCCCCAGTGTAAACGCCTGATTCTGTTGGTCAGATGCTATCACTGGTAAGATGGAGGTGATGTTTGTGCAGTGTGTCCCTGCCAGTCTGCTCGTCCCTTTTAGTAAGAGCTGCCATTTAGAAGGAAATGGCAACCCACTCCAGTTTTCTTGCCTGGAGAATCCCAGGGACGGAGGAACCTGGTGGGCTGCCGTCTATGGGGTCGCACAGAGTCAGACACAACTGAAGCAGCAGCAGCAGCAGCAGCCATTTACCAAGGGTCAACCCGCTCACTATCCTAGGTCTTTAACTTATCAAATCCTCATAGAAACCCAGTAAGATAAATTCTCCCCATTTCACAGATGAGGAAATTGAGACTTCAGAGAAATGAAATATCTTGCTCAAGTTCATCCTGTTAAATAAATGGCAGAACCAGGATTANGCAGCCATTTACCAAGGGTCAACCCGCTCACTATCCTAGGTCTTTAACTTATCAAATCCTCATAGAAACCCAGTAAGATAAATTCTCCCCATTTCACAGATGAGGAAATTGAGACTTCAGAGAAATGAAATATCTTGCTCAAGTTCATCCTGTTAAATAAATGGCAGAACCAGGATTAGAACCCATCTCTGTGTAGCCTCCAGGTCTAGGCCATTTCTCTCAGGCCAGGCTGCTACAGGTCCCTTGGGCAGAACACCTGCGGCTACCTGTGGGAAGGAGAGACCAATCAGCAGGTTCAAGCAAGGAGAGCATTATGCAAAAAAGTCATGAAAACACTGCTGAAGCCAAAGAGGAAGCCAGTGTCAGGAAAAGAGAGAAAATGCTAACTGAGGAAGTGATAGAGACATGAAGGGGTGGCAAGGTCAAGGGATATCCTTCCAGAAATGAATCTGTAGTGACTTGGGGAGTTCAGAAAGTGAAGACAGTGAAGAGGGAGTTCCTTTTAAGCAACACCTGGCCTGTGAGCTCAAGCTTGCCAAGCAGCAGACTGGGAGCTACTGACTCACCAGCTTAGATTTTCCTTTGGTGACTCCTAACCTACTAACGTTGCCCACAGACAATTTTCATTCCCACTCCCCTACCAACCAGCAACTTTCTTTGATATAGAGGAGCGACAACACTATTTCCAACAATGATTCTACAATTTAGTCAAATGCTTATGTCCATATTCAATACTCATGTAACTTTCCTTCTCTAAAAAACTGTCCCTGTTGTTTCTGCCCTGATAGGGCCCAAGTTCTTGGATTAGCATTATTGCTACAATAGAAGAGAGGCCAGCTTGAAAATTAGTGGGTCCCTATAGCCTCCATATGTTAAGCCATATCAAAAGATTCAAGGAATTAGATCTGATAGACAGAGGGCCTGAAGAACTATGGATGGAGGTTTGTAACATTGTACAGGAGGCGGTGACCAAAACCATCCCCAAGAAAAAGAAATGCAAAAAGGCAAAACGATTGTCCGAGGAGGCTTACAAATAGTTAAGAAGAGAAGAGAAGCAAAAGGCAAAGGAGAAAAGTAAAGGCATGCCCATCTGAATGCAGGGTTTCAAAGAATAGCAAGGAGGGATATGAAAGCCATCCTAAATGATCAGTGCAAAGAATTAGAGGAAAACCATAGAATAGGAAAGACTAGAGATTTCTTCAAGAAAATTAGAGATACCAAGGGAACACTTCATGCAAAGATGGGCTCGATAAAGGACAGAAATGGTATGAACCTAATAGAAGCAGAAGATATCAAGAAGAGGTGGCAAGAATACACAGAAGAACTGTACAAAAAAAGATCTTCATGACCCAGATAACCACAATGGTGTGATCACTCATCTAGAGCCAGATATCTTGGAGTGCAAAGTCAAGTGGGCCTTAGGAAGCATCACTACCAACAAAGCTAGTGGAGGTGATGGAATCTCAGTTGAGCTATTTCAAATCCTAAAAGATGATGCTGTGAAAACGTGGCACTCAATAAGCCAGCAGATTTGGAAAACTTAGCAGTGGCCACAGGACTGGAAAAGGTCAGTTTTTATTCCAGTCCCAAAGAAGGGCAAGGCCAAAGAATGCTCAAACTACCGCACAATTGCACTCACTCCATATGCTAACAAAGTAATGCTCAAAATTCTACAAGGTAGGCTTCAATAGTACATGAATGGAGAACTCNAGCCAGCAGATTTGGAAAACTTAGCAGTGGCCACAGGACTGGAAAAGGTCAGTTTTTATTCCAGTCCCAAAGAAGGGCAAGGCCAAAGAATGCTCAAACTACCGCACAATTGCACTCACTCCATATGCTAACAAAGTAATGCTCAAAATTCTACAAGGTAGGCTTCAATAGTACATGAATGGAGAACTCCCAGATGTTCAAGCTGGATTTAGAAAAGGCAGGGGAACCAGAGATCAAATTGCCAACATCTGTTGGATCATAGAAAAAGCAAGAGAATTCCAGAAAAACATCTACTTCTGCTTCATTGACTATGCTAAAGCCTTTGACTATGTAGATCACAACAAACTGTGGAAAATTCTTAAAGAGATGGGAATATCAGACCACCTGACCTGCCTCCTGAGAAATCTGTATACAGGTTAAGAAGCAACAGTTAGAACTGGACATGGAAAAATGGACTGGTTCCAAATTGGGAAAGGAGTATGTCAAAGCTGTATATTGTCACCCTGCTTATTTAACTTGTATGCAGAGTACATCTGAGAAATGCCAGCCTGGATGGATGAAGAACAAGCTGGAATCATGATTGCCGGGAGAAATATCAATAACCTTAGATATGTAGATGACACCACCCTAATGGCAGAAAGCAAAGAGGAACTTCTTGATGAAGGTAAAAGAGGAGAGTGAAAGAGCTGGCTTAAAACTCAACATTCAAAAACTAAGATCATGGCATCTAGTCCCATCACTTTATGACAAATAGATGGGGAAACAATGAAAACAGTGACAGACTTTATTTTTCCTGGGCTCTGAAATCATTGCAGATGGTGACTGCAGCCATGAAAATAAAAGACACTTGCTTCTTGAAAGAAAAGCTATGACAAACATAGACAGGGTATTAAAAAACAGAGACATTACTTTGTCAACAAAGGTCTGTCTAGTCAAAGCTATGGTTTTTCCAGCAGTAATGTATGGATGTGAGAGTTGGACCATAAAGAAGGGTGAGCGCCAAAGAATTGATGCTTTTGAACTGTGTGGTTGGAGAGGACTCTTAAGAGTCCTTTGGACTGCAAGGAGATCCAACTAGTCAGTCCTAAAGGAAATCAATCCTGAATATTCATTGGAAGGATTGATGCTGAAGCTGAAGTTCCAATACTTTGGTGACCTGATGCGAACAGCCAACTCATTAAAAAAGACCGTGATGCTGGGAAAGATTATAAGCACAAGAAGTGCACAACAGAGGATGAGATGGTTGGATGGCATCACCGACTCAATGGACATGAGTTTGAGCAAGCTCCAGGAGAAATGGTGAAGGACAGGGAAGCCTGGCATGCTGCAGTCCATGGGGTCACAAATACTTGGACACAACTGAGTGACTGAACAACAATAAGCCATATCACCTTCCCTGCTTAACAACTGTGACTGAAGAATTGGTATTTTTATTGCAAAATCAGTCAAAAAACGAGGTCCAGACCAACTTTGGAGCAGGGGTCCCCTGTAAACTATTTTAAGAGGTGATGTGGGGGACTTCCTTGGTGGTCCAGTGGCTTACGATTCCATGTTCCCAATGTAGGAGGCCTGGGTTCAATCCCTGATCAAGGAACTAGACCCCACATGTCACAACTAAGAGTTCGCATGTCACAGCTAAAAGTTCCTGTGTGCTGCAACTAAGACCCAGCGCAGTCAAATAAATAAAATTACCAAAAAACACACAAAAATATGTGATTTGAGGGATTTCCCTGATGGTCCAGTGGTTAAAGAATCCGCCCTGCAATGCAGGGGACATGGGTTCAATCCTTGGCTAGGGAACTAAGATCCTACATGCCATGGAGCAGCCAAGTCCGCCAGCTATAACTACTGAGCTTGTGCACTCTGCAGCCCATGTGCTATAACTAGAGTCTGTGCACTGCAATGAAAGATTGTGCATGAAGCAACGAAGATCCCACTACAACTAAGATCCAGTGCAGCCAAATAAAGAAACATTAAAAATTTGTAAAAAGATGTGTTTTGGATCCTTCATCCCCTCTCTTGAGAGTTCATTTCCTAAACTCCAGTATGGCCCCCGTAGCTCCAGTCTCTATGTTCAGAAAGGAAATCCAAGGAAATGAATACAATCTCAGAGACACAGAAGAGATTCACAGGGCTGGCCATCCAGCTGCTCAACTAGATCTGATATCCAGTTCTTTAATTAAACTCAAAAATTCCTGGACACACAGGTCTCAAGAAGCAGGAAGGAGCCCCAAACCTGTCCTGCTGATCAGTGCCTTTGGGAAATTCTTTCATTCAGTCTGTACTTTCCTGAAGCCCATTCCCCCCTAACTGTGAGAGCAGGAAGAGAAAAATAAACCAGAAATCAAATAAGTAAACAAACCAGAAGGACTTTTCTTTTCTTTGAACGGCCTTAGGTTGGCCAGGTCAACAAATCAATGCAAGGACACAACTTCCTGAAATTATTTCTCACCCTACCCTCCCAGGGGTTTCCCAGGTGATTCAGTGGGTAAAGAATCTGCCTGAGATGCAAGAGACACGTGTTCGATCCCTGGGTTGGGAAGATTCCCTAGAGAAGAGCATGGCAATCCACTCCAATATTCTTGCCTGGAGAATCCCATAAGGTTACAGCAGCTCCTCTCCTGCAAAGAGTCGGACACCACAGAAGCAAATGAGCATGTACACACCTACCCCTCCAGTCACTGTGAAAAAGGTTAGAGCTGATTTGCCTATGACTGCACTGAAAGCGTAAAGTTCCCCAGTCCTTCAAGAGTTTGGCCAAGGGATTACCACAATTCTGGGAAATGTTTAGGATTTTAGGCTCATTCAGTTAACCCATAATCAATTTTTGAGTACCTTCTATTTTGTTTGTGCTGAGTCAGAAATAGTGAAATACCCCCGAGGATCTGACCAGGACACAGATCCTGCTCTTTAGCTGCTCAGGGTGCAGTAAAGAAGATAAAGCATGAATCTGATGACTGTAATTGAAGGAAGAAAGTGATACATGCCACAGGGAGAGATAACCAAAGAATAATCATCATTTATATTTGAATGGGGCTTTCTGAAGTCAGTTTCCTTATATTATCTCACTTGCTCCTTGATACAACTTGTGGTGGACATCTGCCATGATTCTCATTCAGTACCATTTCCCTCTCTGGGTTAAGTGTACTCCAACCTCTCAGGGAAGAAACTCCACCCCGTCACTCTGATCCTGGGTCCTACTGCCAGGCCTGCACCCAGGGTCTGAGGTAGAACAAGTTTCCTGGGCTCCAGCCAATCCAAGCATGGAGTTCTCCTAGCCATTAGTGACCACCTCAAGGATGGGAACATCACTCACTGGGGGCAATGAAAATTCAATTGGGATTTCTTTGTTTTTGGTCACACTGCAAGCTTTGTGGGATCTTAGCCCCTTGACCAGGTATCCAACCCGGGCCTCAGCAGTGAAAGCACAGAGTCCTAACCCACTGGTCATCCAGGGAAATTCCTAGTTAGGACTTCCGAGAAAGAGATTCCAAATTAGTCCGGTAGATTTAGAGCACAAAGACTGTGTGTTCTGGGACTGCTGCCACTTTTTGAGCCTGAGCCTAAAGGTGACAGAGCAAAAAGCAGAACTGAAAGAAGGAGAGATACCAACTCTTGATTATATCACTTGAGCCTGGACTTCACCCATGCCTGAAGCCATCTCTGCCCCTCAACTTTTCACCTATATCTACCAATAAATACTGTTTCATCAGAAGCCAATTTGGGTTGGGTTTTTCTGTCACTCAAAAGCAAAAGAATCACAAAAGAAACTTTAACTCCATGGGGTAGACATTTGTACCTCCGTTTTATATAAGAAAAATTGAAGAATTTCCCTAGTGGGCCAGTGGCTAAGACTCTGCACTCCCAATGCAAGGGGCCCAGGTTCAATCCCTGGTCAGGGAACTAGATCCTACATGCCACAACTAAGAGTTTGTATGCTACAGGTAAAGATCCAGCATGCCACAACTAAGACCCAGCACAGCCTAAGTAAACAAATATTTAAAAAAAAAAAAAAAAGAAAGAAAGAAAGAAAGAAGAGAAGAATTGCGGCTCAGATCGCTAAAGAGTAGAAGAACCAGGTCCTGATATCAATTTACAGATTCAGTCCTTCATACCATAGCTGCTTCCCTCAGTGACAGAAACTCAGAGGAAGCACGGGTAACTTGAGGCTAGAAAGATCAGCCAGTCTTTGCAGGAGCACCAGCTGAGCCAGACTTTGAAACGCCTGAAGTGATGGCAAAAGTATTCTGAGTAGTGGGAGGGAGGTTCATGACGGAGGGGACATATATTTACTAATGGCTGATTCACACTGCTGTACAGCAGAAACCAATGCAACATTGTAAAGCAATTATTCTCCAATTTAAAAAAATGTGTTTCAGTATTTTGGGTGAGGGGTAATATGACAGTCATGGATGTGAGAAACTACAGGGGCCCTTGGAAAATAGCACTTTGATACACTTGGGTATATCAAAAGACTGGATGTATAAGGGAAGATAATAAGAGGCAGAGTTAGGAACATACTTAGGATCAGAATATCTGGGGATGAATCTATAAAAATGCTGAATCACTATGCTGTACACCTGAAACTAATTAATACTGTAAATCAGCTACACTTCAATTTTTAAAAATGTTTGGGGAACTTGACCTCTACCTTGAAGGTCAGAAATTCCCACACCCCACTGTATTAAACATTGGCTTTAATTGACCAAAACTCAATTTTCACCAGCTTAGTTGTACTAGATCTTAAAGATGAGCTCTACTGACACAGGAAATAAGACTCAAAAGAACCCAGTGAGGAGAAAGAGTTAAATACCTGGCTTTGTATTCCAAAACAGTGTCTGGAAACTGAGACAAGCTGAGGGAACTGAAGCAGAACTCACTGCTCACACAAAGAAAAATGCTGGATAATTTTCTTAAGATGTATCTGACATTGAAAGCGAGAAAGGGAAATTCTCAGGGGCCAGAAATCAATAGGAACCCAAAGCCATCACAATAAGAATCCAAAGCTAAGACAGGACAGGTCTTAGGGATTAGGGGTGAGACTTTAATGTTGCTATGGCAGCAGAAGATGAGGCCTTGAAAGGCCCTGACAAGACCTGAAATTGGAATAAAAGTCCTATCTAATCCCCAGAGAAGGATAGAAAAACTCTGCTTACTACCCTGGGGAAGGAGCGAGATAAAGGCAGAAAAGGAATCACCAGTGATAATTTGGGACCCCAAGCCTGTTCTGCACCAGTGTGGGACCCAAATTCACATTATTCATCAGGTTCAGGTGACAAATATTAAGCAAAATACAAATAAATTCAACCCTAGACATCATGGTAAAATTGAAGAACATCAAATATAAGAGACAAAATTTTAAAAACAATCTATGGAAAAAGACAGAATACCTACAGAAGTTGAATAGGCTTTAGCAGGCCATCATCAACAGCAATAAATGGGAGAAGACAAAGGAATATTTTAAAACCGCTGATCTATTGAGATGCTAAAGGACAATGAAAATGAGAATCAGGAGAATGTTGGGTAGCCAAGCAGAGAGGAATGTTTTGAGAACAGAGCAAGTAGTTACATCAAAGCTCCCAAATAGTCAGTATGATCAGGACAGAGAAACATACATTGCATTTGGAAACCTGGACATCATCATCAGTGGCTTTGACTTAGTGGTTTCAGTAGAGAGATGGGGGACAGAAAGCAGGTGACAGGAGACCAAATTCAACACAAGGAAGTGAGTTTCTATCTCCCAAAACCCCCTTACTTCAAACACATAGCCAGCCATGACATTTAAAAATATAAAAATGATTTTTTTAAAAAAGATATAACTGGGGACTTCCCTGGTAGTCCAATGGTTACGACTGCATCCTCCCAAGGCAGGCGGCTCAGATTCCATCCCTGGTCAGGGAACTAGACCCCACATATCACAACTAAAGCCCACATGCCACAACTTAAGATCCTGCGTGCTGTAAGTAAGACCCAGTGCAGCCAAATAAATTAAAAGTAAAAAAGATATAGCTGTATCCTCACATATGTCCAAGAGCCAGAAATGAAACAGAAACACAGTAAGATCAGTGGGGCCCATGTCTCAGGCTTATGGGCTCCAAGTCTGGAAGCTGGACATTGGAAGGTGGGTACTCGTTCAGTGACTATGGGGATCAAGTCCTCCCTTTAATGGGGGGACTGAAACTCACAGCTTGATGCCAGAGGCTTATGTCTGCTCCACTGCTTGTGAAAAGAACCTGAATAAAACAGTGGGACTCTGGCTTTATTAGTGTCTGGGGAGGTGAGGGCACCTTGCTACCAAAGATCATCAAGTCATCTCCTGGCCCTTGACCAGATATGACATTCCTAACCTCTGGGGATGGAGGATCATAATCCTCCTGGGCTCTATTTAGGTTGAGGGCCAGAGGGCCAGACGGTGGCATCTTGAGAAGGGACGAGAGGAAAGTCAGAAAAGAGAGAAGAGAGAAATCAAACAAAAACAAATATTCTCTTACTCAAACTATAATTCCAAAACATATAAAAGAACCTACTTGATGAGAGAGATGGCCTTTGAAATTAACCATCAGATCAGAAATTTTCTCAAATTTCCACTGGAAATTTGTGAAAGAGTATAAAGAGACTTTAAAATAGGATGTTGAAAATGTTCAGAGATGAATGCACAAGCTTCCATTTCAAGAGGAAATTATTAAGCAAAAACAGACTGAAATGAAACAATATGAACAATAACCAATCAGAAATCCTTGAAATGAAAAATACCCTAATTGAAATCTAAAAGTCACCAACGGGGCAATTCCCAGTCTTCAGGGCACTGCACTTTCACTGCGGAGAGCCCAGGTTCCATCCCTGATTAAGATCTGATCCTGAAAGCCACTCAGTGCAGCCAAAGATAAAAAGCTCAAAAAGGCCAGAACAGGAGAAACTCTAGAGTGAATTAGAGAATTGCAAGAGAGAGCTCGGGAGCTCACTTACAGTATAATATGAGGTGAATGGAAAGTAACTGTAGTTAAAACATGGAGAACAGAGTCAAAGGTTGAAATATTCACATAAGAGCTCCAGAGAAAGAGAATTTGACGAAATAGCAGAAAGAGCAATATTTGAAAAGCACTGAGTATTTTTTTCCGGGATTGAAGAAAAAGTCTTAGGAACGAAAGAAATTTATTTCATTTATTTATTTTTAGTCAAAGCAAGCAGGATGTTTAGTCGTAGTATGTGAACGCTTCATTGCAGCATGTGGGATCTAGTTCCCTGACCAGTGATCAAACCCAGGCCCCCTGCATCGATAGCGCCAAGTCTTAGCCACTGGACCACCAGCGAAATCCCTGAAAGAAATTTAGACTCAGCCAAATTATTATTCAGGAGTGTTCAGGGAGTTGAATCTCAGCATATAAAAACTAACAAATTCTTACCCCTCATAGGCCCCTCCTAATGAACTACTGGATTTTGATTCTAATATGCACATTTGTTCACATTTTAACATCTCTGAAGTCACGATGCATATTACAATCAACTGGCAACTTTTAGTTTTGTTTCCCCTTTTTAAAAAAGCCTAGGTTTTTATTTCCTTTCTTCTTCTATGTCCTTATCCTAATGTATCTTCAAACATTCCATCGAGCTGTGCGAATCTCCTTTCAAGCAGACTTTTTCCCTTTAGGCATGCTATCTGTCCCATCTTCTTGAAATCTTCTCTGGAGCCTTCTGACTGGTTCCAGTGTGAGCTGGTTGTCCTCTAAGCCTGCAGCAGCAGCAGCGNGATCCAGCATGCCACAACTAAGACCCAGCACAGCCTAAGTAAACAAATATTTAAAAAAAAAAGAAAGAAAGAAAGAAGAGAAGAATTGCGGCTCAGATCGCTAAAGAGTAGAAGAACCAGGTCCTGATATCAATTTACAGATTCAGTCCTTCATACCATAGCTGCTTCCCTCAGTGACAGAAACTCAGAGGAAGCACGGGTAACTTGAGGCTAGAAAGATCAGCCAGTCTTTGCAGGAGCACCAGCTGAGCCAGACTTTGAAACGCCTGAAGTGATGGCAAAAGTATTCTGAGTAGTGGGAGGGAGGTTCATGACGGAGGGGACATATATTTACTAATGGCTGATTCACACTGCTGTACAGCAGAAACCAATGCAACATTGTAAAGCAATTATTCTCCAATTTAAAAAAATGTGTTTCAGTATTTTGGGTGAGGGGTAATATGACAGTCATGGATGTGAGAAACTACAGGGGCCCTTGGAAAATAGCACTTTGATACACTTGGGTATATCAAAAGACTGGATGTATAAGGGAAGATAATAAGAGGCAGAGTTAGGAACATACTTAGGATCAGAATATCTGGGGATGAATCTATAAAAATGCTGAATCACTATGCTGTACACCTGAAACTAATTAATACTGTAAATCAGCTACACTTCAATTTTTAAAAATGTTTGGGGAACTTGACCTCTACCTTGAAGGTCAGAAATTCCCACACCCCACTGTATTAAACATTGGCTTTAATTGACCAAAACTCAATTTTCACCAGCTTAGTTGTACCAGATCTTAAAGATGAGCTCTACTGACACAGGAAATAAGACTCAAAAGAACCCAGTGAGGAGAAAGAGTTAAATACCTGGCTTTGTATTCCAAAACAGTGTCTGGAAACTGAGACAAGCTGAGGGAACTGAAGCAGAACTCACTGCTCACACAAAGAAAAATGCTGGATAATTTTCTTAAGATGTATCTGACATTGAAAGCGAGAAAGGGAAATTCTCAGGGGCCAGAAATCAATAGGAACCCAAAGCCATCACAATAAGAATCCAAAGCTAAGACAGGACAGGTCTTAGGGATTAGGGGTGAGACTTTAATGTTGCTATGGCAGCAGAAGATGAGGCCTTGAAAGGCCCTGACAAGACCTGAAATTGGAATAAAAGTCCTATCTAATCCCCAGAGAAGGATAGAAAAACTCTGCTTACTACCCTGGGGAAGGAGCGAGATAAAGGCAGAAAAGGAATCACCAGTGATAATTTGGGACCCCAAGCCTGTTCTGCACCAGTGTGGGATCCAAATTCACATTATTCATCAGGTTCAGGTGACAAATATTAAGCAAAATACAAATAAATTCAACCCTAGACATCATGGTAAAATTGAAGAACATCAAATATAAGAGACAAAATTTTAAAAACAATCTATGGAAAAAGACAGAATACCTACAGAAGTTGAATAGGCTTTAGCAGGCCATCATCAACAGCAATAAATGGGAGAAGACAAAGGAATATTTTAAAACCGCTGATCTATTGAGATGCTAAAGGACAATGAAAATGAGAATCAGGAGAATGTTGGGTAGCCAAGCAGAGAGGAATGTTTTGAGAACAGAGCAAGTAGTTACATCAAAGCTCCCAAATAGTCAGTATGATCAGGACAGAGAAACATACATTGCATTTGGAAACCTGGACATCATCATCAGTGGCTTTGACTTAGTGGTTTCAGTAGAGGGATGGGGGACAGAAAGCAGGTGACAGGAGACCAAATTCAACACAAGGAAGTGAGTTTCTATCTCCCAAAACCCCCTTACTTCAAACACATAGCCAGCCATGACATTTAAAAATATAAAAATGATTTTTTTAAAAAAGATATAACTGGGGACTTCCCTGGTAGTCCAATGGTTACGACTGCATCCTCCCAAGGCAGGCGGCTCAGATTCCATCCCTGGTCAGGGAACTAGACCCCACATATCACAACTAAAGCCCACATGCCACAACTTAAGATCCTGCGTGCTGTAAGTAAGACCCAGTGCAGCCAAATAAATTAAAAGTAAAAAAGATATAGCTGTATCCTCACATATGTCCAAGAGCCAGAAATGAAACAGAAACACAGTAAGATCAGTGGGGCCCATGTCTCAGGCTTATGGGCTCCAAGTCTGGAAGCTGGACATTGGAAGGTGGGTACTCGTTCAGTGACTATGGGGATCAAGTCCTCCCTTTAATGGGGGGACTGAAACTCACAGCTTGATGCCAGAGGCTTATGTCTGCTCCACTGCTTGTGAAAAGAACCTGAATAAAACAGTGGGACTCTGGCTTTATTAGTGTCTGGGGAGGTGAGGGCACCTTGCTACCAAAGATCATCAAGTCATCTCCTGGCCCTTGACCAGATATGACATTCCTAACCTCTGGGGATGGAGGATCATAATCCTCCTGGGCTCTATTTAGGTTGAGGGCCAGAGGGCCAGACGGTGGCATCTTGAGAAGGGACGAGAGGAAAGTCAGAAAAGAGAGAAGAGAGAAATCAAACAAAAACAAATATTCTCTTACTCAAACTATAATTCCAAAACATATAAAAGAACCTACTTGATGAGAGAGATGGCCTTTGAAATTAACCATCAGATCAGAAATTTTCTCAAATTTCCACTGGAAATTTGTGAAAGAGTATAAAGAGACTTTAAAATAGGATGTTGAAAATGTTCAGAGATGAATGCACAAGCTTCCATTTCAAGAGGAAATTATTAAGCAAAAACAGACTGAAATGAAACAATATGAACAATAACCAATCAGAAATCCTTGAAATGAAAAATACCCTAATTGAAATCTAAAAGTCACCAACGGGGCAATTCCCAGTCTTCAGGGCACTGCACTTTCACTGCGGAGAGCCCAGGTTCCATCCCTGATTAAGATCTGATCCTGAAAGCCACTCAGTGCAGCCAAAGATAAAAAGCTCAAAAAGGCCAGAACAGGAGAAACTCTAGAGTGAATTAGAGAATTGCAAGAGAGAGCTCGGGAGCTCACTTACAGTATAATATGAGGTGAATGGAAAGTAACTGTAGTTAAAACATGGAGAACAGATTCAAAGGTTGAAATAGTCATATAATAAGAGCTCCAGAGAAAGAGAATTTGACGAAATAGCAGAAAGAGCAATATCTGAAAAGCACTGAGTATTTTTTTCCGGAATTGAAGAAAAAGTCTTAGGAATGAAAGAAATTTATTTCATTTATTTATTTTTAGTCAAAGCAAGCAGGATGTTTAGTCGTAGTATGTGAACGCTTCATTGCAGCATGTGGGATCTAGTTCCCTGACCAGTGATCAAACCCAGGCCCCCTGCATCGATAGCGCCAAGTCTTAGCCACTGGACCACCAGCGAAATCCCTGAAAGAAATTTAGACTCAGCCAAATTATTATTCAGGAGTGTTCAGGGAGTTGAATCTCAGCATATAAAAACTAACAAATTCTTACCCCTCATAGGCCCCTCCTAATGAACTACTGGATTTTGATTCTAATATGCACATTTGTTCACATTTTAACATCTCTGAAGTCACGATGCATATTACAATCAACTGGCAACTTTTAGTTTTGTTTCCCCTTTTTAAAAAAGCCTAGGTTTTTATTTCCTTTCTTCTTCTATGTCCTTATCTTAATGTATTTTCAAACATTCCATCGAGCTGTGCGAATCTCCTTTCAAGCAGACTTTTTCCCTTTAGGCATGCTATCTATCCCATCTCCTTGAAATCTCTGGAGCCTTCTGACTGGTTCCAGTGTGAGCTGGTTGTCCTCTAAGCCTGCAGCAGCAGCAGCATCTTGGCTTTTTCATTCACCATTGTTTTGGGGACTTCCTTTCCCTCCCTTTCATGATTAAGACCTGGTCNCCTTTAGGCATGCTATCTATCCCATCTCCTTGAAATCTCTGGAGCCTTCTGACTGGTTCCAGTGTGAGCTGGTTGTCCTCTAAGCCTGCAGCAGCAGCAGCGTCTTGGCTTTTTCATTCACCATTGTTTTGGGGACTTCCTTTCCCTCCCTTTCATGATTAAGACCTGGTCCCCTAGTTCCCATTCTTCCTCCCTTTTGGTTTATCCCCTTGTTTTCCTGAAGCAAATTCTCCTGTTACGTCCCAAGAGTGCATCGAAAGCAACAGTTTTTGAGACTTTGCATGTCTGAAGAATTTCTTCTACCATCACTTGATAGCTTGGTAGGGTTAGAATTCTACATTAAAAAAATTTTTTTTTCTCAGTATTTGGAGGCATTTTTCCATTGCCTCCTAGCTTTCCATGAGAAATGTGAGAATTCCAATGTCTTATCTTTAAGGCTTTGTAGAAAATGGTTCTCTCTCTGAAAGGTTTCAGGAACACCTCCTTGTCCACACTGTTCTGAAATTTCTCCACGGAGCACTGATTTTGATTCACTCTGCTAGACTGTCAGCAGACTCTTTCATATGTTATGATGGGACCTTCATCCCAGGTCCAAGTCTTAGCAAATCCAAAGCCACATATCCTGTTGCCATAACAACATGAAATCCCATCCTGGTGCCTGAGACCCATCCTGAATTCTGCTCAGCACACTAGCTTTGGGCTCCATTTTAATTTCTGCCTCCTGGAAATCTCCCTTTCTTGCTTTCAAGCTGCCTTGGTGACATCATTCTGTCTCATGGTCTTAAAATATCATCTATATACCCTGAAACAACTTGAAAATTATATATCCACAACAGACCTCTCCAAACCTGCACATTCAGCTCTTCCTTGATATCTCATGTGTATGTCCAACAGAAATCTCAAGCTTAAAATTCCAAATTGGAATAACTAACAGTTCTACTAACCCTGCCCCTCCCCTAGTCTTCGGCTTCTCAGTAAATAACATTCTTCCAGGTGCTCAGTTGGAAAACCTGGGTCACCCTGAACTGTCTGTCTCACACCTGCATACAAAGCCAGGCAAATCCTCTCAACTCTACTTTCAGAACATATCCAGAAACCAGTGAATTCCTCCCATCTCCATCGCTAACACCTAGGTCCAAACCACCAGGGGGTCTTGCCTCACTGAAATAGCTTTCAATTCAGTGCTGTTGGACTTTCACTTTGGCGCCCTCAGTGAACTTCAGCTCCTATATTCATGTCCTTGAATGGTTTCTCCCTTCAAATCAAAGTTGGCCCTGTACCTGCTTTAAACAAAGAGAATGTGGCAAAACTGACGCTGAGCCAAAGTCTTTAGAAGACCTGCCAGCTTTTACTCCTACGCTTCTGGAAGCCTTGCACCGCCACGTAAGAAGTTTGGCTATCCTGTTAGAGAGGCCACATGAAAAGAGGGAGAGGCTACCAGACCATCTGGAGATGAACCAAGGAATTCAGCCAACAGCAGGAGCCAAGCTGCTCCAGACCTGCAGCCCCAAGTGTTGTTGCAGCCTGAGCCTGATTGTTTGTGAATACATGTGAGTGAAGGAGCCACATGGGACATTTCAGGCCCAACAGAAATTGGTAGTCCTGGTGTGCTTTGGCCAGACTCCTGGCCCACAGAACCATGAGTGACAATAAAAGTTTGTTGCTTCAATCTCTAAGTGATGGGGTGGTTTATTTTGCCCCATGTACAATTTAAACTCTAGCATCCCTGCTTCCTCCTTCACAGGGCACCCCTCCCCACCCCGGCTGTTCTCCAACAACAGCAGGAGAGATCCATCCAAAACCTAAACACGGCCCTGTCACTCCTCTGCTCAGAATCCTCCAGTGCCTCTCAGCTCACTCAGAGTGAAAACAGAATCTTTAAAACTGTCTTCAAGGTCTCAGAGGGTAGCAGACTATAGGGCCAGTGGGCCAGACCCTTCTACTACAGAAAAAAAAGAGAGAGACTTTGACACTTTTTAAAGGTTGTTTAACATTTTTAAAGGAAAAATATGTGATGGAAACCATATGTGGCCTGCAAAGCTTCACATATTTACTATCTGGCTCTTTACAGGAAAGTCTGCCAAACCCTGCTTGTCACAGTCTGGCCCCTTGACGACTCTTGGCCACCCCCTTTGCTCATCTAGCTCCAGGCCAACTCCTTGATAAGTCTGTAGTTTCAGGCCTGCTCACGCCCTGAGGCCTTTGCGTCTGCTCTCTCCTTCGACCCTTTCCTCCCCAGCCAACTCTTCTACCTTCCTCAGGTCTTTACTCAAATGACCTTCTCAGAGGGGCCTTATCTGACCATGTTATTTAAAGTTGCAATCCCCCTCCATACACGCCCTAACTCTCTCAGCTTTATTTTCCCTTATATCACATATCACCAACATATACTTTTATCTTTTTGTTGTCATTGCTTATTTCTTATATTCTCCAAAAGAAGAGTAAACAGCATGTGGACAGAAACCTCTGCTTTTCACTGATACATTCTCAGTGCCTAACCCTATTCCTGGTGCATTGNTCCCTTATATCACATATCACCAACATATACTTTTATCTTTTTGTTGTCATTGCTTATTTCTTATATTCTCCAAAAGAAGAGTAAACAGCATGTGGACAGAAACCTCTGCTTTTCACTGATACATTCTCAGTGCCTAACCCTATTCCTGGTGCATTGTCAGTACTCAATATATATTTCATGAATGCCCTTATGAGTCACAAAAACCACAACTGTCTTCTGTTTTCTGTGTAGCACTTGCTCTAAATGCCATATTTAGGGGCTTACCCACCAACTCATGACAGTGGGAACTGCAGAACAAAGCTTAACAGATATCAACTATCCAATGTAATATTTTAATCAATCAATAAATATACCTCCCATGCACCTTTCAAAAGAAGGAATGGGGATTGAGGAGGTAGAAACACAGTGGGCAATCTTCTCAAGAATTTTTGCTGTGAATAGACATGGATAAATGGGATGACTGAGAGAGTAAATATGATCTAGGGAGGGTTAAAAATGGGGATACGAGGGATAATCGGACTAACACAATCAGTAGCATAGTAGAAAGTTCAGTTCAGTTCAGTCGCTCGGTCGTGTCAGACTCTTTGCAACCCCATGGACTGCAGCACAGGAGAAAGGAGGGGATTAAAGAAGCAGACTTCTTGGTGAGACGAGGGCAACAAGATGTAGAGCGTGAAGAAGAGGCTGACTGCTTATGGGCAAGATCTATCTTTTCTAGAACAGAACGGAAGAAGGAGCAGGCTGCAATAGAGCTAAAGCCTTGTGGATGGGAAGACGAGGGAGTTCACATCTGCTGGCTTCACCTTCGTGAATGAAGTGTGGGAGGTGAGGCTATCAGCTGAAACTAAGGGGTGAGCACGATGCTGGAAGTTTGAGAAGAGAGAAAAGTTAGAGACCTTACTAGAGAAATGTGGCAGGACAGCCAGGCAGTTGTTGAGGGACCATTTGGAGTCTGTAATCACATATTTAAACAAAAGCAGCCAGCCCAGTTGGTGATTTCTCTTAAGCAACATCCAGCTAGTTGGTTGCAGGTGCAGAAAAGACAATTGTTGTTGTTCAATTGCTAAGTCGGTCCGACTCTTTGTGACCTCTATGGACTGAAGTATGCCAGGCTTCCCTGTCCTTCACTATCTCCTGGAGCTTGCCCAAGTTCATGTCCATTGAGTCAGTGATGCCATCCAGCCATCTCATCCTCTATTGACCCCTTCTCCTGCCCTCAGTCTTTCCCAGCATCAGGATCCCTTCAAATGAGTTGACTATTTGCATCAGGTAGCTGAAGTATTGGAGCTTCAGCTTCAGCATCAGTCTTTCCAATGAATATTCAGGATTGGTTTCCTTTAGGATTGACTAGTTTGATCTCCTTGCCATCCAAGGGACTCTCAAAAGTCCCAAACTCATGTCCATTGAGTCAGTGATGCCATCTAACCATCTCATCCTCTGTCGTCCCCTTCTCCTTCTGTCCTCAATTTGTTGAGTTCAATCAGAGTGATCATAGTAAGGCAGGGGTTGATTGTGTGGTCTTCAGACCAGCAGCATCAGAATTATTGAAAACTGGTAAGAAATGTAAACTCTCAGTCTTCATTCAAGATGTCCTAAATCAGAAACTCAGAAGGTAGGGCGCAGTAGTTTGTGTTTTTTTTGTTGTTGTTTTGTTTTTGTTTTTTAGTAGTTTGTGTTTTATCAAGCCCTTCAGGTGACCCTGACACTGCACCCAGTCAAGTTTGAGCAGCACTGCAATAAAGAGAAAGAACAAGCGACTTCCCTGGTGGTCCAGCAGCTAAGACTCTGTACTCCCAATCTAGGGAACCCAGGTTTGATCCTTGGTGGGGGAACTAGATCCCACATGCTGCAACTAAGAGTTAGCATGCCACAACTGAAAGATTCACATGCCACAATTAAGATGCTGCGTCCCCCAACTAAGACCTGGCACAGCCAATAAATTTTTTTTTTTAAGGCAAAGAANTCCCTGGTGGTCCAGCAGCTAAGACTCTGTACTCCCAATCTAGGGAACCCAGGTTTGATCCTTGGTGGGGGAACTAGATCCCACATGCTGCAACTAAGAGTTAGCATGCCACAACTGAAAGATTCACATGCCACAATTAAGATGCTGCGTCCCCCAACTAAGACCTGGCACAGCCAATAAATTTTTTTTTTTAAGGCAAAGAACAAAGAGACCTGAGGGTGTTTATAAGGGAATAATTAAATGGCAGACTAGAGAGTCTAAACTGGAAAAAAAAGGAAGTGAAGGCATGAGGGACTGACCAATAATGATAAAGTAATGGGGATCAATGGCTTAGAATATAATGTAAATAACCACAGTATGGTATATTCATTTCCTATTGCTGCCATTACACACTACCACAAACTAAGTGGCTTGGAAGGTTTCCTTAGAGGCTCTGTGGTAAAGAACCCGCCTGCCAATACATGAGACACATGTTGGATCTCTGGGTCAGGAAGATCCCCTGGAGAAGGAAATGGCAAGTATTCTTGCCTGGGAAATCCAGGCTCCTCTTCAGAGGAGCCTGGCAGGCTACAATCCAGGGAGTCACGAAGAGTCAGACACTACTTAGCAACTAAACAACAATAAAGTGGCTTGAAATAGCACCCACTGATTATCTCATAGTTCTGTGGGTTAGAAGTACCAGTACAACATGGCTCAGCTGGGTCCTCTGCTCAAAGTATCAAAAAGGCTGAAATCAATGTGTTGGCTGGACTGCATTCCTCACAGGAGATTCTAAGGAAAATATCTGCTGAGATTATAGGTTGCTGACTAAATNAGTCCCTTGGACTGAAAGGAGATCAAACCAGTCAATCCTAGGAAATTGACCCTGAATATTTATTGGAAGGACAGTTGCTAAAGCTGGGGTTTCAATACTTTGACCACCTGATGAGAAGAGCCAACTCATTGGAAAAGACCCTGATGCTGGGAAAGATCGAAGGCAAAAAGGGGATAGCAGAGAATGAGATGGTTAGATAGCATCACCAACTCAATGGACATGAATCTGAGCAAACTCTGTAGAGGACAGAGGAGCCTGGCATGCTACAGTCCATGGGGTCACAGAGTTGGACATAAGATAGCGACTGAACAACCACCACCACATACCTATCAATAATTACTTTAAATGTAAATGGACTATATACTCCAGTCAAAAGACATAGTGTGACTAGATAGATAAAACACAAGACCATATACATATTGCCTACAAAAGACTCACTTCAGATCTAAAAACACACACAGAAAGAAAGTGAGATGATTGAGTAAAGATATTCCATGCAAACAGAAACAAAATAAAAAATCTACAGTAGCAATACTTAAACAAAATAAATTTTAAAACAAAGACTGTAACAAGAGACAAAGAAGCACATTCAGTTCAGTTCAGTTCAGTCGCTCAGTCGTGTCCGACTCTTTGCAACCCCATGAATCGCAGCACGAGAAGACACAACCATTGTAAATGCATATGTGCCCAACATAGGTGCACCAAATATGTACAGCAAATATCAATAAGAATAAAGGTAAATTTTGACAGTAACACAGTAATAATAGGAGACTTTAACATCCCACTTACATCAATAGATTATCCACAAAGAAAATTATTAAGGAAACTGTCACTGTTTGCACATGATATAATACTATATATAGAAAATTCTAGATGCCACCAAAAAACTTTAGAACTAATAAATGAATTTAGTAAGATAGCAGTATACAAAATTAATATAATCAGTTACATTTCTGTACAATAACAACAAAATCTAAGAAAGACAAATTAATAAAACAATCCCATTTACAATTGCACCAGAANAAAGAAAATTATTAAGTAAACTGTCACTGTTTGCACATGATATAATACTATATATAGAAAATTCTAGATGCCACCAAAAAACTTTAGAACTAATAAATGAATTTATTAAGATAGCAGTATACAAAATTAATATAATCAGTTACATTTCTGTACAATAACAACAAAATCTAAGAAAGACAAATTAATAAAACAATCCCATTTACAATTGCACCAGAAAGAATAAAATACCTAAGAATAAATCTAATCAAGGAGGTAAAATATCTATACTTGGAAGACTGTAAGACACTGATGAAAAAAATCAAGGATGACATAAACAAATGGAAAAATATACTATGTTCATGAATTGGAAAAATTATTATTATTAAAATGACTATACTTAGACCACACTCTCTAAGGCAATATATAGATTTAATGTAATTCCTATAAAAATACCAACGGCATTTTTCACAGAACTAGAACAAATAATTACAAAATCTGTATGGAAACACAAAAGGCCCCAAAGAGCCAAAACAATCTTGAGAAAGAGGAACAAAGCTAGTGGTATCATGCTCCCTGCTTTCAAACCATACTACAAAACTACAGTCATCAAAACTGTGTTATTCTGGCAATAGATCAACAGAACAAAATAGAGAGCCCAAATATAAACTCACACTGACACGGGCAGTTAATCTACAACAATCCCAGGTGGCATTAGTAGTAAAGAATCTGAATACCATTGTAGGAGACCTAAGAGATGGGGGTTTGGTCCATGGGTTGGAAAGATCTTCTGTAGAAGGAAATGGCAACCCAGTACAGCATTTTTGCCTGGAAAATTCCAAGGACAGAGGAGACTGGCAGGCTACAGTCCGTGGGGTCACAAGGAGTGGGACACAACTGAAGCAACTTAGCACAGCACAATATACAACAAAGGAGGCAAGAATATACAATGGAGGAGAGACCTTTTCTTCAATAAATGTTGCTGGGAAAAACTGGACAGCTACATCCAAAAGTATCAAACTGGACTACACTCTTATACCATGCACAAAAATAAATTCAAAATGAATCAAACATTTAAATATAAGAACTGAAACTTTCATAAAACTCAGAGAAGAAAATACAACCAATATATTCTTTGATACAAATAGTAGTAATAATTTTTTGGGTACCTCACTTCCAATAAGAGAAACAAAAGCAAAGATAAACGAGAGTACATCAAACTAAAAAGCTCGTACACCGAGAAGGAAACGATCAACAAAATTAATAGACAGAGGGAATTCCCTGGTAGTCCAGAGGTTAGGATTCTGCGCTTTCACTGCCATGGCCCTGGGTTCAATTCCTGGTCAGGAAACTAAGATTCTGTGAGCCACATGGCACAGCCAGAAATAAAAAATGAAAAGACAGACCCTTGAATGGGAAAACATACTTGCAAATGATATATCCTATAAAGGATTCATATCCAAAGTAAAGAACTCCTGCAATTCAATATAAATAAAACCAAACAACCCAATTAAAAACTGGACAGGGGCTTCCCTGGTGGCTCAGTAGTGAAGAATCCACTTGCCAGTGCAGGAGATGCAGGTTTGAGCCCTGTTCTGGGAACATCCCACATGCCTTGGAGCAACTAACCCCATGTAACACAACTATTGAGCCTGGGCTCTGGAGCCAGCAAGCTGCAACCACTGAGTCCACGTGCCCTACAGCCTGTGCTCCACAAGAAAAGCCACTGCAATGAGAATCCCACAACTAGAAAGTGTGGGCTTTCTAAACTAAACTAAGCTAAAGCACCACAACTAGAAAGTGGCCCCCATCTCTGCAACTAGAGAAAAGCCCTCACAGCAACAAAAAAACAGCACAGCCAAAAAAAAAAAAAAACAAGCAGAGGACCTGAACATTTCTCCAAAGAAGACATTCAGATGGCTGACAGATGCCTGCGAATCACCAGGGAAATGCAAATAAAATTGATGAAACATCGCTTCACACCTTTCAGAATGGCTACTGTCTAAAAGATAACAAGTGTTGGTGAGGATGCTGAGAAAAGGCAGACTGCTGATAGGAACATAAACTGGTGCAGTCCTATGGAAAACAGTATGACGTTTTCTTAAACAATTAAAAATAGAACTACTACACATGTGTGCTAAGTAAGTCACTTCAATCGTGTCCAACTCTTTGCAACCCCATGAACTGTAGCCCACCAGGCTCTTCTGTCCATGGGATTCTCCAGGCAAGAATACTGGAGTGGGTTACCATGCCCTCTCCCACAGATTCCTCCTGATCCAGGGATCAATCTTGCGTCTCTTACATCTCCTGTACTGGCAGGCGGTTCTTTACCACGAGCACCACCTGGAAAGCCCAGAACGACCATACAAGACAGCAATTCCATTTCTGGGTATTTTTTTCAAACAAAACAAAAACACTAATTTGAAATAATATATGTGCCCTCATGTTCACTGAAGACTTATTAACAGTAATCAACATAATGAAAGCAACTTAAGTGTTCACTGATTGATAAGTGGATAAATAAGATGTGATATATATATTATATACATCACATATATTAATACATATATATATACACTCAACCATAAAAAAGAATGAAACTTTCCCTCTGTGACAGCGTGGATGAATCTAGAGGGCATTATGCTAAATAAAACCTCAGACAAAGAAAGACAAATACCATATGATTTCACTTATATGTATAATCTAAACAACAAAACAAAGGAGTAAACATAAAACAGAAACAGACTCATAGACATGAGAACACACTGGTGGTTGCCAGTGGCTAGGTGGGGTAGGGGTAGCATGAAATAGGTGAAGAAGATAAAGAGGCATAAACTTTCAGTTATAAGATAAATAGGTCATAGGGATGTAATATTCAGCATGATTAAATCAATATTTTAATAACTTTGTAGAGTGACATGGTAATTAGATTTATCATAGTGATCATCTTGTATAAAAATATCACATCATTATGCTCTACACCTGAAACTTATATAATATTGTAAGTCAATTACACTTCAATGTTAAAAAAAAAACACCTCAGGGACTTCCTAGTGGTCCAGTTAAGATTCCACGCTTCCACTGAAGGGGCCACAGATTCAATCCCTGGTCAGGAAAGTTCTGCATGCCACAGAGTGCAGCCAAAAAAACCAAAACAACAACCACCAACTCAGTTTCATATGGTTGAAGGACTCAGGTCCCCATTCCTTACTAGCTGTCAGGCAGGAGCTTCTATAACTTTTTTTTTTTTTTGCTTTCTTTTTTTCCTTTTTTTAAATATAAATTTATTTATTTTAATTGGAGGCTAATTACAGTATTGTATTGGTTCTGCCATACATCGACATGAATCCGCCACAGGTGTACTCATTCCCCATACTGAACCCCCCTCCCACCTCCCTCCCCATACCATCCCTCTGGTTCCAGTGCACCAGACCCAACCATCTTGTATCCTGCATCAAACCTGGACTGGTGATTCGTTTCACTATGACATTATACATGTTTCAATGCCATTCTCCCAAATCATCCCACCCTCGCTCTCTCCCACAGAATCCAAAAGACTGTTCTGTACATCTGTGTCTCTTTTGCTGTCTCATATACAGGGTTATTGTTACCATCTTTCTAAATTCCATATATANTAAATCAAAGCAATATCCTCTATGACCCACCTCCCAGAATAATGGAAATAGAAACAAAAGTAAACAAATGAGACCTGATTAAATTTAAAAGCTTTTGCACAGCAAAGGAAACTATAAGCAAGGTGAAAAGATAACCCTCAGAATGGGAGAAAATAATAGCAAATGAAACGACAAAGGATTAATTTCCAAAATATATAAGCAGCTCATACAACTCAATACCAGTAAAACAAACAACCCAATCAAAAAGTGGGGAAAAGACCTAAACAGACATTTTTCCAAAGAAAACATACAGATGGCTAACGAACACATAAAAAGATGCCCAGCATCGCTCATTATTAGAGAAATGTGAATCAAAAGTACAGTGAGATATCACCTCACACCAGTCAGAACGGACAACATCAAAAAGTCTACAAACAGAGCCCCTAGCTTCTCACAGGGATGGAGCTGGAAGAAGGGACACCCTTGTGGCGGCAGCAGAAGCTTCCCACAGAGCAGGGCCTGCAGCTTCTTCAAAAAATAATTGATGGCATTTGTGGCTGAACATATCTTCTCTACCAGGACTATCACAGTGTTTGGGATTCAGCAGAAGGGAGGCATGTTCTAGAAGACATTACCACCTTTTTCAAAGCTGTAGTTGGTAAAAATTTATCTGATGAAGAGATATCTCAGCAGCTGAATCAGCTGAATTCATCTCATCAAGAAGCTATCATGAAATGCTTAAAAAGTAGGAGAGATGGAATCAAGCAGACTCTGTTGGAAGAAATAGTTGATATTTCCTCTGCACAGATACAGGATTTTCATTGGCAGTTAAAGCTTGCACTTTCTAATGACAAGATTGCTATATTACAAATGCCACTTTTAAACCTTCATCTAGATGTCAAAGAAAATGGTGGAGTCAAGCCATATTCTGTTGAAATGAATAAAGAAGAGCTGAAGTATCTAATAAATTCCTGGGAAGCAGCTAATAAGGTGGTCCTGCAGTTGAAATAACTGGAAATGATGAACAGTAACATTATCAGATTCCACCGATACAACTGATACACAAAGAGAATACCAGGTGTTCAGAAAATCTGAACAGTTGAGAAAGCAGCAGTGTTGAGATTACAAAGATAATAATTTATCGACTTCCCTGAGGAAAAGCAAATTATATGGCTGACAGGAAATGTATAAAAACATGAAAGATGAAAAGGCTGTAAACACAATTTATATTTTCACAATGGTTTGCTTCATTTATTAAATATTTGAGTAATTTTCATAGATACAGTCTTATGGAAAGTTAAAAATAGGCTCTAAAGTGATGTAAGCATACAAGCACAAATATACTTGAATATTGTTTAAAGAACTATGTGAATAGCAAGGATGCTTATTATAGATATACATGGTGGTTAATTTGTGATTTTTTTTAAAATAATTTTTAAAGTATGTGTAAGTTGCATGTAGCTTAGGAGATTCCATGTTTTTCTCATATTTCAAAGGAAAAGTTATAAAAATGTAAAATTTTATAGAAGAGCTCTCCAAGCTTGAACAAGAAGGAAAAACAACTAAATCTGGGTGAACAATGTGTAGTTTTGAATTCTAGGAACTAAAATCTTATACTCAAGCATAGATAAAAGTGAAAATAACAGTTACTTACTTCTGCATTTCTGTGTCTGTTCAGGAGACTATGCTCTGATAAAAAGAATATGTGTCACCGTATAGTGTATACCTTACTATTCAATATCAGCTAAGACTATATAGGTCCCTATTTGTTGTAAATTCTTAATTTGTTGTAAATTCAATAAAGTTCTGGATTTTAACAACTTCATTGGAAAGTAAACCATTTTTAATTTCAATGACCTTTAAAAACAAGCATTCAGAGCAAATAAAAATATATTATCTTTTTTTTTTAAAGTTTACAAACAATAAATGCTGAGGAGGGTGTGGAGAAAAGGGAACCTTCTTGCACTGTTGGTGGGAATGTAAGTTGACATAGCTACTATGGAAGATGGTATGGAGATTCCTTAAAAAACTAGGAATAAAACAATGATATGACCCAGCAATCCCACTCCTAGGCATACACCCTGAGGAAACCAAAATTGAAAAAGACATATGTACCCCAATGTTCATTGCAGCACTATTCACAATAGCTAGAACATGGAAGCAACCTAGATGTCTATCAACAGATAAATGGATAAAGAAGTTGTGGTACATACACACAATGGAATATTACTCAGCCATAAAAAGGAACACATTTGAGCCCGTTCTAATGAGGTGAATGAACCTAGAGACTATTATACAGAGGGAAATAAGTCAGAAAGAGAAAGATAACTATTATATACTAAAGCATATATATGGAATCTAGAAAGATGGTACCGAAGAATTCATTTGTAGGGCAGCAATGGAGAAACAGACATAAAGAGCAGACTTAAGGACACGGGAAGGAGGAGGAAAGGGTGAGATGTATGGAGAGAATAACATGGAAACTTACATTCAGTTCAGTTCAGTCGCTCAGTCATGTCTGGCTCTTTGCGACCCCATGAATTGCAGCATACCAGGCCTCCCTGTCCATTACCAGCTCCCAGAGTTCACTCAAACTCACATCCATTAAGTCGGTGATACCATCCAGCCATCTCATCCTCTGTCGTCCCCTTTTCCTCCTGCCCTCAATCCCTCCCAGCATCAGAGTCTTTTCCAGTGAGTCAACTTTTCGCATGAGGTGGCCAAAGTACTGGAGTTTCAGCTTTAGCATCATTCCTTCCAAAGAACACTCAGGACTGATCTCTTTTAGAATGGACTGGTTGGATCTCCTTGCAGTCCAAGGGACTCTCAAGAGTCTTCTCTAACACCACAGTTCAAAAGTATCAATACTTCGGCGCTCAGCTTTCTTCACAGTCCACCTCTCACATCCATACATGACCACAGGAAAAACCATAGCCTTGACTAGACAGACCTCTGTTGGCATAGTAATGTCTCTGCTTTTGAATATGCTATCTAGGTTGGTCATAACTTTCCTCCCAATGAGTAAGCATCTTTTAATTTCATGACTGCAATCACCATCTGCAGTGATTCTGGAGCCCCCAAAAATAAAGTCTGACACTGTTTCCACTGTTTCCCCATCTATTTCCCAAAAAGTGATTGGACCAGAGGCTAACTTACATTACCATATGTAAAATAGATAGCAAATGGGAATTTGCTGTATGTCTCAGGGAACTCAAACAGGAGCACTGTATCAACCTAGAGGGGTGGGATGGGAAGGAGACGGGAGGGAAGTTCAAGAAGGAGGGGACATACATATACCTATGGCTAATTCATGTTGAGGTTTGACAGAAAACAACAAAATTCTGTAAAGCAATTATCCTTCAATTAAAAATAAATAAATTTACAAATAAAAATAAAGATCCCATGTCCTGCAACAAAGATTGAAGATCCCTGCATGCCACAACTAAGACCTGACTCAGCCAAACAAATAAATAAGTAGAATTGAGGCCTGGGTGTTAGATGCTGCAGTCACTGACAATAATTATGCAGGAGGGATGGAGACAAACACTGTAAGCCCAGAACTCATGTTCTCATTAGAAGGCTTTAGTATCATTGAAGCCATTAGAATTACTTAAGGCATGCCTTAAGTATGCATGAATGTCCTAAAGTTAAACTCTAGCAATCCTGTATCATAATCTTTGAGCGGTAGGACTCATGCTTCTGATGATAATTAGATTAGGAGCTACCACCACAGGCAATAAGAAGCCATTCAAAATTTTAGTTGGGAAGCTGAGGATCAGAACTGTACTTTCAGATAATGGTCTTTAAACTAGGCTTTCAACAGCTATGCAGGAATGGACAGTTTAAGGACATCAGTTTAAGGGATCTTTGACTTCCATATGCATTGTTGCCTCAAATTGATGTAAGGATGCACCTTCCATGTACACTATCATGCCTACTGTCTATCCGGACTACAGCTTTCACAACTGTTCTTCTTTTTATGAAAAAAAAAAAAAATGTATCATCCACCCATACTAAAAGAGAGAGATACCTAAAAAAGTCCTCTCTTTAAAGAAGTCACCCAGAGTAGCCTTCACTCTTGCCATCTCCTGTTCACCACTTCTAATTTACCTTGATTCATAGACCTAACATTCCAGGTTCCTATATAATATTGTTATTTACAGAGTCAGACTTTACTTCCATCACCAGTCACATCCAAACCTAGGTGTTGTTTTTGCTTTGGCTCCATCTCTTCATTCTTTCTGGAGTTATTTCTCCACTGATCTCCAGTAGCATATTAGCATCTACCAACTGGGGCAGTTCATGTTTCAGTGTCCTATCTTTTTGCCTTTTCATACTGTTCATGGGGTTCTCAAGGCAAGAATACTGAAGTGTTTTGCCATTCCCTTCTCCAGCAGACCACATTTCGTCAGAACGCTCCACCATGACCCGTCCATTTTTGGTAGCTCTACATGGCAGGGCTCATAGTTTCATTGGGTTAGACAAGGCTGTGGTTCATGTGATCAGTTTGATTAGTCTTCTGTGACTGTGGATTTTCATTCTGCCTGAATCAGTGAATTAATATGGACTGGAATGGGCGAATTTAATTCAGATGACCACTATATCTACTACTGTGGGCAAGAATCCCTTAGGAGAAATGGAGTAGCCCTCATAGTCAACAAAAGAGTCTGAAATGCAGTACTTCAGTGCAATCTCAAAAATGACGGAAGATCTCTGTTCATTTCCAAGGCAAGCTACTCAATATCACAGTAATCCAAGTGCCCCAACCAGTAATGCTGAAGAAGCTTGAAGTCAAACGGTTCTAGGAAGACCTACAAGACCTTCTAGAATTAACACCCAAAAAAGATGTCCTTTTCATCATAGGGGACTAGAATGCAAAAGTAGAAAGCCAAGAGATACCTGGAGTAACAGGCAATGTGGCCTTGGGAGTACAAAATGAAGCAGGGCAAAGCATCACAGAGTTTTGCCAAGAGAATGCACCCATCATAGAAAACACCCTCTTCCAACAAGACAAGAGAAAACTGTACACATGGACATCACCAAATGGTCAACACTGAAATCAGATTGATTATATTCTTTGCAGCCAAAGATGGAGAAGCTCAATACAGTCAGTAAAAACAAGACCAGGAGCTGATCGTGGCTCAGATCATGAACTCCTTATTGCCAAATTCAGACTTAAATTGAAGAAAGTAGGGAAAACCACTAGACCATTCAGGTATAAAATAAATCAAATCCCTTACAATTATACTGTGGAAGTGAGAAATAGAGTCAAGGGATTAGATCTGATAGACAGAGTGCCTGAAGAACTATGGATGGAGGTTTGTGACACTGCACAGGAGGCAGTGATCAAGACCATCCCCAAGAAAAAGAAATGCAAAAAGGCAAAACAGTTGTTCGAGGAGGCCTTACAAATAGCTGAGAAAAGAAGAGGAGTTAAAGGCAAAGGAGAAGAGGAAAAATATACCCATCTGAATGCAGAATTCGAAAGAATAGCAATGAGGGATAAGAAAGCCTTCCTCAGTGATCAGTGCAAAGAAATAGAGGAAAACAATAGAATGGGAAAGACTAGAGATCTCTCAAGAAAATTAGAGATACTAAGGGTACATTACATGCAATGATGGGCTCAATAAAGGACAGAAATGGTATGGACCTAACAGAAGCAGAAAATATTAAGAGGTGGCAAGAATACACAGAAGAACTGTACAAAAAAGATCTTCATGACCCGGATAATCACGATGGTGTGATCACTCACCCAGAGCCAGACATCCTGGAATGTGAAGTCAAGTGGGCCTTAAGAAGCATCACTATGAACAAAGCTGGTGGAGGTGATAGAATTCTAGCTGAGCTACTTCAAATTCTAAAAGATGATGCTGTGAAAGTGTGGCACTCAACATCCCAGCAAATTTGGAAAACTCAGCAGTGGCCACCGGACTGGAAAATGGCAGTTTTCATTCCAGTCCCAAAGAAAGGCAATGCCAAAGAATGTTCAAACTACCACACACTAGCGTGTGTATTCATCTCACACGCTAGTAAAGTGATGCTCAAAATTCTCCAAGCTAGGCTTCAACAGTATGTGAACTGTGAACTTCCAGATGTTCAAGGTGGTTTTAGAAAAGGCAGAGGAACCAGAGATCAAATTGCCAACATCCACTGGATCGTTGAAAAAGCAAGAGAATAACAGAAAAACTTCTACTTCCACTTTATTGTACTCCAAAGGCTTTGATTGTGTGGATTACAACAAACTGGAAAATTTTTAAAGAGATGGGAATACCAGACCACCTTACCTCCCTCCTGAGAAATCTGTATGCAAGTCAAGAAGCAACAGTTAGAACTGGACATGGAATAACGGACTGATCCAAAATTAAGAAAGGAGTACATCAAGGCTGTATATTGTCACCCTGGTTATCTAACTTACATGCAGAGTACATCATGTGAAATGCCAGGCTGGATGAAGCACAAGCTGGAAACAAGATTGCAGGGAGAAACATCCATAACCTCAGATATGCAGATAATACCACCCTTATGGCAGAAAATGAAGAACTAAAAAGCCCCTTGATGAAAGTGAAAGAGGAGAGTGAAAAAGCTGGCTTAAAACTCAACATTCAAAAGACAAAGGTCACGGCATCTGGTCCCATTACTTCATGGCAAACAGTTAGGGAAACAATGGAAACAGTGATAGACTTTTTTCGGGGGCTCCAAAATCACTGCAGATGGTGACTGCAGCCATGAAATGAAAAGACGCTTGCTCCTTGGAAGAAAAGCTATGACCAAACCAGACAGCATATTAAAAAGCAGAGACATTACTTTGCCTCTTCTTTCTTTTCGCAATGGTCCTTACGCTGGATTCATTTGTCTTGAAATGGTTGGCAACCGCAGATTTCAATTTACAGTACATATCAAGCAATTCAACTTTTTCTTATAATGTCATAACTGTTCTCTACTTCTTGGGAGCACTTCCAACAGCACTAGCAACACTTTGTATTGGTCCTAAAATGTTACTTAAGGTTTACCGTACTGCTTTAAACACAATGAAAAATACGTAAGAACCACAACAGATCACTTCTTACTGTAACATGCTATTTACTGGAGGGAGCAGTTAAGTAACTGCTCATGTGGAGATGATTAGCCTCACAAAGCCTTTTAAGCAGATACAACACTTGAGCTCACTGCAATAGCAACAGGATGTGGCTATGAAATTATTACAGTAGTACAGTATGTACCACAGTTAATTTCTGCACTGTGATTTAATACTGCATCTGCATGTTTGTTTACATCTCTCTGGCCTTCCAATGGTGCCATGGATGGTCTCTGTTTGTGTACCTAAGTTTTGATAAATTTTAACTTTTTATAACAGATCTGTGTAAATTTTATGGTAATAAATGGTAAAACAGACTAGTAACTACAAATATTCAAAAATGTTTCACTATTTCTAGGCTATGTGTTTTGTCTGAGAGTTTTCTCAAATTATCACAAATGTCAAAAAATTTCCAATATGTTTATTTTAAAATTCTGCATCTAACTGGACCCACACAGTTCAAACTTATGTTGTTCAAGGGGGAGCTGTATTGCAAGGTATATTATAGTTAATTTTTTATGTTCCCAATTTTTTCTGAGGGTTTTGGGTCAAATAAAATGCCTCTATCTGAAGAATATTAATATTAATTTGTTAAGTCTTGGTAAAGCCTTTCTTGGTATGTTTCCCAGGATTTAAGTGAGTGAAGCTAAGTGGGTGATGATTCTTTTGAAAGTTAGGTGCTTTCCAACTCTTTTGCTTTCAACAAAACTGAAAATTGAGGTGTCAGCTGATAGACTGTTAAAAATAATTTTGATAATAAATTGCCATGTGATTTTTGGCATTTGATTCAGAAGGGGCTCAAATAATTGAGAATGTCTACAATATCAAAACTCACTTCCCCCCAGACACCAACAGTCAATTAATCATTGACAAAGGAGGTAAGAATATACTATGGCAAAAAGATAGTCTCTTCAGCAAGTGATGTTGGGAAAGCTGGACAGCTGCACATCAGTGAATTTAGAACACACCCTTACTCCATACACAAAAATAAACTCAAAATGGCTTAACAACTTAAACAGAAGACATGATACCATAAAACTCTTAAACGAGAACATGGGTGAAACATTCTGACATAAATCATACCAATTTTTTTTAGGTCAGTCTCCCAACACAATAGAAATAAAAGCAAAAATTAAAAAATGAGACCTAGTCAAAAATCACAAGCTTTTGTATAGCAAGTGAAAGTTGCTCAGTCGTGTCCGACTTTTTGCGACCCCATGGAATATACAGCCCATGGAATTCTCCAGGCCAGAATACTGCAGTGGGTAGCCTTTCCCTTCTCCAGGGGATCTTCCCTACCCAGGGATCAAACCAAGGTCTCCCACATTGCAGGCAGATTCTTTACCAGCTGAGCCACAAAGGAAGCCCAAGAATACTGGAGTGGGTAGCCTATCCCTTCTCCAGCAGATCTTCCCAACCCAGGAATCGAACTGGGGTCTCCTGCATTGCAGGCACATTCTTTACCAACTGAGCTATGAAGGAAGCTTCTTTGTATAGTAAAGGAAACCATAAAAAAAAAATGAAAAGACAATCTATGGACTAGGAGAAAATATTTATAAATGATGCAACCAAAAAAGACTTAATCTCCAAAATATACAAACAACTCAGTAACAAAAAGCAAACAATCGAACCAAAAAATGGGCAGAAGACCTAAGTAGCTATTTCTCTAAAAAAGACATATAAATGGACAGTAGGCACATGAAAAACATGCTCAACATTGCTACTCATTAGAGAAATGCAAATCAAAACTACGAGATACCACCTTCACCAGGCANTTAATCTCCAAAATATACAAACAACTCAGTAACAAAAAGCAAACAATCGAACCAAAAAATGGGCAGAAGACCTAAGTAGCTATTTCTCTAAAAAAGACATATAAATGGACAGTAGGCACATGAAAAACATGCTCAACATTGCTACTCATTAGAGAAATGCAAATCAAAACTACGAGATACCACCTTCACCAGGCACAGCAGCTGCCATTATTGTCTCCAAATAATAAATGCTGGAGAGGATGTAGAGAAAAGGGATCCCTCCCACACTATTGGTGGGAATGTAAATTGGTACAGCCAGTATGCAGAACAGTATGGAAGTTATTCAGAAAACTAAAAATTGAGTTGCCATATGATCCAGCAATCCCACTTCTAGACACATATCTGGAGAAAACTATAATTCAAAAAGATATATGCATCCTTATGCTCCTACCAGCACTTAACAATAGCCAAGACATGGAAACAACTTAAGTGTCTATTGACGGATAAAGAAGACTTGGTACATATATACAATGGGATACTACTCAGCCACTGGGAAAAAAAAATGAAAATAATGCCATTTGGGGCAGTCCTTCTCTTTTTTGTTGCCCCTGTCTTTTTGTCTCCACCAGCGCCAGGCGAACAGGCCCAGCAGCACCACAATGAGGAGCAACAGGAGGACGATGCCTGTGACAGCACCCACACAGTGCCGCCTTGAACCCAGTGCTGGGCTGATCTTGGAATAGGGATTCAGCTCCTCCATCAAGAGGGCCACTGCAGGTGGAGGCAGGGGCTGAGCCGGGGGAAGGCCCACTTGCTCTTCAAATCGCCTCACCCTGGGGCCTAGACTCCTCTCATCTTAGGAGACCCGGGTTCTGGTCTTGGCCTGTTCCTCAGTCCCTTCAACCTCACCTGTGTGTGTCCAGATATTATCATTCTAAATGAAATTAGGTCAGAAAGAGAAAGACAAATACCATATGATATCGCTTCTATGTGGAATCTAAAATATGACACAAANACACACACACACACGATCCTGTGGGACCAAGGCAGCCTGCAGGGGGCAAAATGTCCGTTTCTACTGCTAGGCTGGGACTGAAACCAGAGCCAAAAATAGAAGCTGAGGTCAACTGAAAGCAATGAGACTGAACAAACATGTGTGTATGTCTAAAACCCCGGTGTGACACATAGTAAATTAATATTCCCAAACACGGGTGTAAAACGGGATTACTTAGTGAGGAATGCTCGGGTACATGAATGAACATTTGGAGGGAAAAAAAGGAAGTTCTACAGTATACATCAAAATAAACTCCATGTGGATTAAAATTCTAAATATTTTAAAGAACGTCATAGAAACACTATATTAAATAGGATAAAACAGATTTATGGGTAAATGTCAGCATTCTCAAAACTTTGAAACAAGAAATTGCAAAGGAAGACTGGACAGGATTCAAAAACTGGACAGGATTTTTAAAAGAAAAATGTTTACACAAAACAACAAACAGAAAATCCCTCAAATGTATAAAATTTTGTTTAAATATGTCTAAAAAAAACAAAGATTCTACTAACTCAGTTTACAAAGAAGTATGTAATTCAAGAAGAGAAATAAAATTAGTACACAAGTATAGGAGGAAATTTTCATTGTTCCAGATAATCAAACATTTTAAACTTCAAACAACTTTGAAAAATATTGCATCACTGTATTGTACTCCTGAAACTAACATAACATTGTAAATCAATTATACTTTTATTAAAAAAAAATTTGACATAGCACCATACATCTACTAAAGTTGCAGAAATGCCATAAAGTTGTAATGCATGATGTTAGCAAAGCAATAAAATAATGCTCACAATAATACTTTGAATATTTTAAAAATTTATTTATTTTATATACATCTTAATACAATGATAAATTCATTAAGCTGAAGTAATATTGTCAAATATATGTTATTTTATCTTCACCCAATTAACAAAACCCTTAACTTCAATGGAAAGTGACTGCAAAAAGATTGCTTCACCTCAACCTTTTCCCAGAGTTGGAGTTAGCCAGACGTAAAATGCCACTTCTTCATTTTCAGTACACTCAGTCTGTTGCAAAATAAAATATCTAAAGATACAAATTAAAGTACTGCCACAGTTTAGGGAAAGAATCTTCAAAGTAAAAGCAAAAAAAAGATCTTGAGTTAGTTTATTCACTTCTGTGGTTTTAAATGCCATCACTATGTTAATAATTCTCAAAACAGATCCCTAACCTCAACCTCTCCCCTGAACTTCAGACTCAAATATTTGTCTGTCCTCTGACCTCTTCAAATGGATATCAAACATAAATGTCCAAATCTGACTGCTTGTTCTCCATCTCTCCTTCTCCAGACACACACATGCACACACCACGCACATGACTGTTTTTCTAACAGTCTTTATCTCAGTTAATAGCAAGTCAGTTCTTTGATTCGCTCAGGCCCCAGACTTGGAGTCATCCTTGAGTCCTTCTCTTTCCTCTAAGTCTGGATCAGATCATGCCAATTCTCTATTTAAAACTTACCCAAATCTCTCCATCTATCATCACCTGTAAAAGCTAAGGAGCTCACTGTCCCCTAAAGCCTTCCCCCACATCTCTGGTCTTTTCTCTTCCTCCTCTCCCTTCCCATGACTCCTTTTGGTTCGACTGGCCTCCTTGTTGTTCCTCAAACACACCAGGCACATGCCCACCTGATGGACCTATTTCCTCAGTCAGGAAGTCAGCCCCTCCATAGTCTCACATGGTACATGCCCCACTTCCTTCGGATCTTTACTCAGAAGCAAAAACAACTTTCTCAGTGAGGCAAACAGAAAAAAAAAAAAAAAAAAAACCTCCCTGCTTTGGATTTTTCTACTTTATCACTATCTAAAGGTATGTAGGGAATTCCCTAGTTAGGACTCTGTGCTCTCACTGCCAACGGCCCCAGTTCAGTCCCTGGTCAGGGAGACTAAAATCCCATAAGCCTCATTGGGTGGCTAAAAATAAAGTATGTATGTGTGTACATCAGTTCAGTTCAGTCGCTCAATCATGTCCGACTCTTTGCGACTCCATGAATCGCAGCACGCCAGGCCTCCCTGTCCATCACCAACCCCCAGAGTTCACTCAGACTCACGCCCATCGAGTCCGTGATGCCATCCAGCATCTCATCCTCTGTTATCCCCTTCTCCCCCTGCCCCTAATCCCTGCCAGCATCAGAGTCTTTTCCAATGAGTCAACTCATCGCATGAGGTGGCCAAAGTACTGGAGTTTCAGCTTTAGCATCATTCCCTCCAAAGAAATCCCAGGGCTGATCTCCTTCAGAATGGATTGGTTGGATCTCCTTGCAGTCCAAGGGACTCTCAAGAGTCTTCTCTATCACCACAGTTCAAAAGCATCATTTCTTCAGCGCTCAGCCTTCTTCACAGTCTGACTCTCATATCCATACATTACTGGAAAAACCATAGCCTTGACTAGACGGACCTTAGTCGGCAAAGTAATAGCTCTGTTTTGAATATGCTATCTAGGTTGGTCATAACTTTTCTTCCAAGGAGTAAGCGTCTTTTGATTTCATGGCTGCAGTCACCATCTGCAGTGATTTTGGAGCCCAGAAAAATAAAGTCTGACACTGTTTCCACTGTTTCCCCGTCTATTTCCCATGAAGTGATGGGACTGGATGCCATGATCTTCATTTTTCGAATGTTGAGCTTTAAGCCGACTTTTTCACTCTCCTCCTTCACTTTCATCAAGAGGTTCTTTAGTTCCTCTTCACTTTCTGCCATAAGGGTGATGTCACCTGCATATCTGAGGTTATTGATATTTCTCCCAACAATATACATGTGTGTGTGTAATTCACTTGTATATTTTGTTTGTGTATGTGTTTTTCACTTGTGTATTTTACTTATTATCTATATTTCCTTAGAACATAAACCTCTGAAGGCAGAGATGATTGTTTTGTTCACTATGTATACACTGTGCCTGCCTCATAATGGACACTGGATAAATGTTCCCGGCATAAATGAGAGAGGGAAGGGAAAGCAGGCAATACTGTACAATATGCTAAAGATCAGAGATGGGAGGGAACATTCTCATTAACGGAACACTAACAACAAACAAACAAACAGAAAACTAGCTTAGGGGGATTATTAGGAATACAGATGTAATGGTGCAAAAGGTTCTGTGTGTATATGTGCTTAGTCACACAGTCGTGTCCAACTCTTTGCAATCATATGGAATGTAGCCCACCAGGCTCCTCTGTCCATAGGGATTCTCCAGGCAAGAATACTGAAGTGTGTTGCCACGCCCTCCTCCAAGGGATCTTCCCAACTCAGGGATCCAACACAGGTCTCCTGCATTGCGGGTAGATTCTTTACCATCTGAGCCACAAGGGAAGCCCACAAAAGGTTCTACAAAATATAAATAGGTGTCTGTAGATATAAAGAACGGACTGGCAGAGACAGAGTGGAAAGAGAAGGTGGGACAAATTGAGGGAGTAGCATTGACATATATATACAACCATGTGTGAAACAGATAGCTAGAGGGAAGCCACTGCGTAACACAGGAAGCTCAGCTCAGTGCAAGAGTACTAGAATGGGCTGCCATGCCTCCAGGGGATCTTCCTGACCCAGGGATCCAACCTGGGTCTCCTGAATTGCAGGCGGTTTCTTTACTGTTGAGCCACCAGGGAAGTCCCAAAGCAACCTCTGCCGCTGGGGAGTCAGGGGAGCTGCCTTAGGCTCTTCCCCTGAATCAGGCACTGGGCTGGAAGATGGGCTTTCTCTAGCAGTTGACAACACACTGCTGGGGCTGGAAGTGAAGTCAATCCTGACTAAAGAGCATGGCTTCCCTTTAGAAAAGAGAGTGGCATGAATGGGGCATGGGGACCTGTCACAGGATCCATGACAAAGGAATATCCACTGAGGGCTGGGGTGCGGGAGATTATTGCCTGCTTCTATTCTGATGCAGTCTAGTTACCCTGCATGGCCTTCACCAGGGCCAGGTCTTGCAGAGACTCCCAAACAACACCCACGTATTTTTGATGGGAACCTGGTGCAAAGCCCTAAATTGTCCATCAAGTTGCCTTGGGTCTTGGTCTGTACATCATGGAGACCACTTCAATCACGCTCTCTTTTGGTCCTGGTCAATCAGTCTCAGCTCCCTGCTTGTCATCCCAGGATAACCCCCATGAAATGAAATATTCCCTGCCATATGGTGGGCAAGAAGTGTCATAGCCATCCGCGATTCCAGCCTCCAAATGTGAATTTCTGAGCCATGCCGACAAGTTGCACCACTCCACATACAAGGAACTTAAGGATGTCACAATCATCAGTGATTACAACCCTCTGGTGTAACCTAAGGGAATTCAAGAAGAGAAGAATATCTCTGTAAAAATGCAGAGTGCTGGCCCCAGATAGTTGAGATGCATATGAAAGGAATGACTTCAATAATCCCAGACTCTTGCATCTGCTGGCCCCCTTTGTTGCAAATTTATATAGTCTGATGCCCTTTCCCCGCCTCCTTGGAGCAGTCTCTTAGGGCTACTGAGATGCTGCCTCCTGGGTTTGGAGTCCTAAACATTCCCACCATATAAAACACTCTCTACTTTCAGGTCGTGACTAATTTTAAGTTAATAAACCCAAAATACAAGTCAATCCAGCTACCTGGCTCTTGGTTGATGCTGCCCTCTGACCTTCCTGCCACTGCTCTCAGTTTCCTGAGCCTGTATCACCTGCAATCTTTGTTCACCTACAGAAAGGAGCTCCCCCCACCTTCTACCTTAACTGAAATCTGGCTGGGGACATGGCTTCCCTTGCTGATCTCTTGAGAGATGCTGACTCAATCCCGTTGTCCATCTATGACGGGACAAGGAGGAGGCTGGTCAGCATCTTTCCACCTCCCACCACCTCTTTTGGACTGTCACTGTGCTTTGAGTCTCCCCTCATCGGCAACACCATCTTCCCGTCTCCCAACATTCACTGGGAAATACCGTCATCATCGTAAATAACTTAGCATCTCTGTGGATAATACATTCTCCATCTTAATCTTAAAGTCTCTGACTCCTTTGTCTCCAGTAACCTTTGTTCTTCCTACTGCTTGAGCCACTCATCCCCTTGGTCATACTCTAAGTCTTGTTACTTAGAAGGGCTGCACTCTATGACAAAACCCCATTCTCCAAACACAGCCATACTTGTAACTCTCCTCTTATCTCTCCACCTCCTTTGTCTCCTTATCCTTCTATCTTCTTGTCAACACCAACTGCTAAGCAGGGGCAGGGAAAATTCCATTCCCCTTGGACAGGGGCCAGGGTCTCCAGTTTCAGCCCCTTGACGTCTGGATTCTCTTCCTCATGGCTGAAGTTGCTCTTTCCAATGTCACGAGACTTCTGTATTGCTAAACCAGAAGGACACTTGGTCCTTATCTAATTAGTCCCCTTCTCTACAATCCTTATTCTCGAAATTCTCTTCTCCTGGGGCTGCTGATACACCTGTCACCCCTCATTTTCTTCTCCCTCCTTGGATGCTCTCCCCAACACCTTTTCCTCCCTCAATTCCATAAATATTGTTCTTTGGGTTTACTTCTTCTCTCTTTTTATAAATTCTTCTCAGATTCTCTCCCTCTTGAGGCCCAAGGTTTCAATGACCATGGGAATGCCAATGATGCCCAAATCTAAAATTTTGACATGAACAGATAGGTGGTCACCCATTGGATATCGCCACCAGTGTGCTGCCCCAGGGACTTCAAACTTAACATGGCCAAAATTGAACTTTCTATTCTGTAATCTGAACTCCTCTTTCTCTTCACTAAAGTATCATACTGTGTGAAATGGCAGAGTCAAAATTAAGATCAGCAGATGCCCCCACTCAGCAAGGGAACACAGTGTACAGAGGGGAAGCGTGCGCAGGAGCGATTGGACCTTGATCTATAACATGACTGTATCACTCCCTCTTCCTCAAGTGAGATGTCAATCATCATTTCTGAGTAACTTCTCATGGGAGAGGCCAAATTCCTTTTCATATGTTACATATGTAGTCTCACACTCATGTGAAATATATATGCTTTGAGGGGATCTATTTATGTTCCACTGAGAGTCATTCTTTCCAATCAGGAATCTCACCTGCTGCTTTGTATGGTCAGATTCCTGGCACATTTTGTTTCTGTAGAGGTGCTTTTTCAGAGGGTGAGGGGAGAAGACCCATGAGTCATGCAGTACTCATGACCCATGAGTAGATATGATAGGGACAGAGTAAAAGGGAACAAAAGAGATGATTAAATAGTTAATCCCACTTGGGGGTTGTGCACACTAAGTTGCTTCAGCCATGTCCAACTCATTACCCTGTGGGCTCTAGCCTGCCAGGCTCCTCTGTCCATGGGATTCTCTAGGCAAGAATACTAGAGTGGGTTGCCATACCCTTCTCCAGGGAAGACCTGCGTCTCTTTTGTTTTCTGCATTGACAGTTTCTGTAGCACTAGCACTACCTGGGAAGCCCATAGAAAAAAATATGGGGGAATCCCTGTAAGTTAATGATCACTCAAGAAAGAAGGTTTGCTTAACCCGAAAACCAAGCAGGCTTGTTTAGCAACAAAACCTTGCTACAGAAGCAGAAGACATGCCCAAAACAACAAAACAATGGTGGCATGAGCCTCACATCCTGCCCAGTGAGCTCACTAAGTTAATGATCCCTAGGACATGCTCTCTGCACACATAAAAAAACAATAATTTGTGGACCTAGCTTGACCATATAGGGACAAGAAAATTCCCCTGCTCAACCTGGAGAAGGAGCTGATGATGGAACCATGATGTCTACTCAAGAAAAACAAAGATCTTCTTCCCCTCCCCACTTTTCCTTTGATTATAAAATTATAGCCCAATAAGTTCTCAGGGTGTGACATTCTTTTGCCCACCCACTCTTAAGGCTCACAAGTACTCTACTCTGGGCTTCCCTGGTGACTCAGATGGTAAAGAATCTGCCTGCAATGCAGGAGACATGGGTTCAATCCCTGAGTCAGGAAGATGCCCTGGAGAAGGGAATGGCAGCCCACTCCAGTATTTTTGCCTGCAGAATTCCACGAACAGAGAAGCCTGGCAGGCTACAGTCCATGGCGTTCATTCTAATAAATCAGTTCTTATCTATCACTCTACTTCTCACTGAATTCTTTCTGCACGAAGACATAAAGGACTATAGTACCAGAGCCCATGAAATGACACCAAACGATATCAGATACAGTGCATTTGTCTGCATGGTTAAAAATGAGTTTTTCTGTATTGCAGATGTTCAGCCTCCTATGGGAAGAAGCTGGGTCAAACATAAAGCTAAAAGCAGACATCCTCTGAGGAAAACTCCAGGAAAGTACCTGAGCGTCTGGGTCTCCTATTCTCTCCTGAACTGTGGGCTCTCGAAGGCAGCTCCCAGGTCTTTCTAGGATTGAGAGTTTTCTAGAAGGGCAGATACAACCTCTGGTCATGGAGCTTTTAAAGGGGGTGCAGAGCGATCTGAGGTCTGAGAATGAAGAAAGCTTTGGATAAGATTAATTGAATCTACTCAGTTTGTCACCGTGTAAGAGAGACCTCTTGGAGTGTGAAACAAGAAACTAAAAACTTTGAGAAAGAAAAACAGGATTGTGGGGCTTGTTGGAAGGATAATTGTTTCAACAGCAACTAAACTAGAGGACTGGGAGGGAAGCCCTGAGTTTGGGCCTCAGTCCTGGTAGCTCAGCTGGTAAAGAATATACCTGCAACGCAGGAGACCAGAGTTCGATCCCTGGGTTGGGAAGATCCCCTGAAGAAGGAAATGGCAACCCACTTCAGTATTCTTGCTTAGAGAATTCCATGGACAGAGGAGCTTGGTGGGCTACAGTCCATGGAATCTCAGAGTCAGACGTGACTGACAAACTAAACTTTCACTTGCAGATATAACTAGAACCAAGGATTCAATGTCTGGTTCTCTCTGCATGCTGACTTTAACTTTCCCCACTAAGGAGACTGGGCTCCTCAGGGAGGCTGAGTGCCAGAAGCCCCCTGGCCTCTTACATCCCACCTGCCCCCTTGCAGAGAGGGACTGGCTTAGTCTCTCTCTGCTCTGAGAGGAGATCCTGTCCTGGCTTGGGTTGTAGACTGACTTCCATACTGAAACTGAGCAAGTCCGTTAGTGGCCGTCCCAGTGACAGACCCTTCTGTGTTTCCACTGATGGCCTCTTGGGAAAAGAGGCTATAGAAGTACACTGTGACCTCCTAGGCCCTCCGTGTGGAACAAACAGCAGTTAATGTGTGGGGAAGTAATGAATGCAGAAAAGAAGATCGCACAGTCAGGCAGGAGAGTAGTCGTAAGTTAAACAATAAATCAGTCATAGGGACCCATCCCCCAACCCCACCCCACCCCCCAACCCCTGC
>SJYA01002274.1:1345293-1398143 GCA_006410615.1 Neotragus moschatus | reverse complement strand
CCCCACCCCCCCCCCCAACCCCTGCCTTCACTGTAGAAAAAGTAAAGATAAGTCTGATGCACATTCTTAAGTTATTTTGCAGATACTAAAAACCCCCACTAGGGACTTCCCGGTGGTCCAGTGCTTAAGAATCCACCTGCCGGTGCAGGGGACACTGGTTCAGTCTCTGGTCCGGGAAGACCCCCCATGCCATGGGGTAACTAGGCCTGCGCACCACGACTACCGAAGCCTGCACGCCATAGATTTCATGCTTCTCAGTAAGAGAAACCACCACAAAGAGAAGCGCACACATTGCAACTAGAGGATAGCCCCTGCTCGCCACAACTAGAGAAAGCCCACTCGCAGCAACAAAGACCCAGGGCAGCCAAAATCAACCAATTAATTAATTTAAAAAAAAACAAATACCAGGTGGAGGAAGCTGACTGCCTGTTGACAACCAGCACATAGCCCCCAGGCCAGCTGGACCCAGAAAGCTGTTGATGTTGACTCCTTAGTATAATACTACCCTGTTACCTCACCATCAACCAATCAGAAGCATGCACGCAGGCTGATCCCTCACTCTGAGACCCCCCTCCTGCATTCTGCCTTTGAAAACCCTTCCCCCAAAGCCATCCAAGAGCCTAGGACTTTGGAGCAGGAGTGGTCCCTTTCTCCTTGCATAACACCTGCAATAAACGCCGTCCTTTCCTTCACCATGACCCAGTGTCCGTGGACTGGCTTTGCTGCATGGAAGGCAAGCAGATCCAAGTTTGGTCCCATAAAAATACCACCAATGACTAGGCTATGAAGAGATGTGAGAGCCTTCTTGAGTCAAAGTGTCTTTCACAGGATCAACCAGCTGTGCTGAGGAGATGAGTCCCAAAGTACAGACCCACTCACTGGGTACCTGCCCCGTGTAATAACGACACTTCCCAGAGCAGAAAATATATTAGAACATTACAAGTACAAAACTGTAATCAGGGATGTCTCTGGTGATCCCGTTAAGAATCCAAGCTTCTGGGGGAGGTGGATTTGATCCCTAGTGGGGAAACTAAGATCGCACAGGCTGCGCAGTGCTGTAAAAAAACAAAACCCAAATGCTATAGTTAAAATACAAGCAGCCACCTCTAGTAAGCATTACTATGGCATTGCTAAGTATTTTTCAATCCTTACCCAAAGCACAGTCAAATAGCCTTAACACATCGCCCATGCTGAGCTCAAGGGTTAAAGGGGACGTGGCTGAACCTCTCTCCTTGCTCTGTCATCCCTCTCAGGCCAGTCAACTGCCCTCCCTCTGCTGCACTTCTAAGGCCTCAGCCCCTCTCATCTCTCCCAAGCTGCCCATGTCTTTTCACAAGCTGCCCTCCGTATTTCCTTGCCTGGCACCATCTTATCTCTGAGTTGCTCTCTTTTTTATTATGCCCAAAGAGGGAGCCTCGACATTGCCTCCATTCTTAATGCTGCTGCTGCTAAGTCGCTTCAGTAGTGTTCAACTCTGTGTGACCCCATAGACGGCAGCCCACCAGGCTCCCCTGTCCCTGGGATTCTCCAGGCAAGAATACCGGAGTGGGGTGCCATTGCCTTCTCCAATGCATGAAAGTGAAAAGGGAAAGTGAAGTTGCTCAGTGTCCGACTCTTAGCGACCCCATGAACTGCAGCCCACCAGGCTCCTCCATCCCTGGGATTTTCCAGGCAAGAGTACTGGAGTGGGGTGCCATTGCCTTCTCCGCATTCTTAATGCAAACAGATGTAAATATGCACCCGCTGCAATTTTTCAGAAGGAGCCTTGGTGGTTGAGGAAGCATTTCCTTCCCAGTGCAGAGGACAGGGGGAGGAGTCAGCCCATCACAGGCTCCTCATCTGGACCTAGGTCTCTCCCTAGATGGAATGGATTCTTTGGCCTCCAGATTGCATGAACCATTGTGCGTGTGAGCTCGTGGAACCAGTGTAACACACTAACCCTACACAGCTGACAACCAGTGAAGCAGCCAAAGAGAGTGTGCCAGGCTGATCCGAGGCAGGATCCAAGCCTTCTGCCTCTGGCTTGCAGCTGAATTTGGTTTTCTACGCTGGCCCCCGTAGTTCTCTAGATTTAGCTCTTATTCAGTTTCTAGCCTCATTGGTTAGGATTTCATTTCAGCCTTTCATTTTAGCCTTTCCATAGATCCCTCCCCGCCAGCCTGCTTGGCAAGCACTCTAGTCAAGATGGTAACAGCAGTATCGCGGGGGCTCAGCTGCAGAAATGCTTCCAGCTTCATAGAGGAGGAGGCTGCTAGTTCCTTCCTGGCCCTCTCCGGACACCAATGAGTAAGAAAGGAAAAGAAGCAGTGCTCTTGCCAAAGGGGAGGAGATGCTTATTTCCAGAGTACAGGCCTGCCCTCCACCACCTGCTCCAAGTCTTGTCTCTGCTGGAATGGCTCAGTATCCCGGCACCAGGAGCTAGGAAGGGGCATGTGGGTGGCAATGCCTGAGCTCAGGCATATGGTCTGGGCACAGAGGAGGCAGCACCAGGAGCACTGGAGGCAGGAGGATGATACAGAGGACAGGAGAAACGGTGCCTACAGCTGGCCCGCTCCTGGAGCGGACAGCAGGACCATTGTCACAGCAGAAGCAGACCCTCCAGGTCCTTGCCAGAGGATGGGGATCCGGAGAGGCTGAGGCTGCAGTGGTGATCGAAACTCTTCTCTTCTTTTCCTCCCACAGTTGTTGTGGCTCATATTCCTTGACTGACAAGACTCAGGACCTATTATTTATTCTTCTTTCATTTGTTCATTTATCACTATTTTCAAATCTTCTGCACAAGAATAAACACAAATCCATATTTCTTAGCAGTTTGTCATGGAACTGAAAACCAGAAAAGGAAAACATTGGCAGGCGAATTCTTTACCACTGAGCCACCAGGGAAGCCCACTCCCCTGGTTTCTATCTTCAATTTCTTCATTCAAAAATAGCATATTTGGAACTTCTCTGGCGGTCCACTGGTTAAGACTGTGTGTTCCCAGTGCAGGAAGCACGAGTTTGATCCTTGGTCGGGAAACTGAGATCCTGCATGTTGCACATCACAGTAAAAACAAACAAACAAACAAAAAGCATTTGTGACATCATAGCAATAGTGTATGGCAGACAGGAAAACAAACTGCACAGTCTAATTATTATCTAAAGACTTACCAGGCTAAATCTCTTGATCTGTTAATAAAACTACGTGGTATCTAATCGTGTTCAGCCGAATTCTTTCTGGAACTATTGTGCATGGTGCTTAGCACAAAATAACCGCTAGAAAATTGATGCTATAACCACACGTAACCAGGAAAAACACGGAGAGGTTGCTGAGGAGTCTGCTGCTGTCAGACAGGAGTCTTGACACAACAGGAGCCTTAGCGAAGGGATTTATTAGGAACCCTAGATTCTTAAGCATACACTCAAAGGGGTGGGTTTATTATCAGAAATTTTAGGGCCCACAGATACGATCACTGGGTAAGTCTGCAATTCAGCTGACTAAGCCCCACTTGTACTGGATACAAATGTTAAAAACATCAAACATTTTTACACTTTACTTTTTCTGATTACAAAATAAAGGCTCATTGTTTAAAATATAGAAGGTTAAGAAGTGGGAAATATACATAATCTCACCACTCAAATGACAGCCATTGTTAGGCCTCATTCTTTAGTGCTTAAAAAAAATAATCCCTTACACACAATTTTTCTTCCTTTTTTTTCACTTTAACATTATAACTCATACATTTCCCTCAGTCATAAAAATTTCTTGAAACTTTGCTTTAATGGCCATATGTCGTGGTGGTGTCGTCGTTAAGTTGTGCCCAGCTCTGGAGACCCCATGGACTGTAGCCTTATAATACTCTTTATATATTTCCCTCATTTAGAAAGAATGCAGTGGAGTGGGTCAGTATTCCTCCCACGTATGTCTATTTGTCCACAGGCATTTTCAGTTCATGGGACTCTACTACTGAGACTTCAAACTGGAATTCTCCTTTCCCATTTCCTGCATTCCCCCCATCACTTCCAAACTTGTCTCATCCACATTTTTACTCTGCTCAAAGGAATTGCTATGAATTCGGCTAGTAGTTCAGCCAAACACTTTAGGCTTGAACACTGACGCTTTGAGGCTATATCATCTGGGAAAGTTGTTTTACCTCTCTAAATATCATGTGTAAAGTGGGGATTTTGTGTAGAATTCTTATGAGGATCAATGACATTTTGTATGGAAAACATTTAGCACATACCAGGTGATCAGTACATGATAGCACAACCAGATTCAAAGATACCTCTCTAACTATTCGGCCCCCTCCTCCCTTGCCATGCATTTTCAGCCATGTTTCTTAAAAGGAATTTATGCTTGCTGTCTCTGCTTGTCCATCTCCCATTTATACCTCACCTCTGCTCCCCTCTACTGACATTGCTTGCCAAAGAGCGAATAAATTTCAGATGCATTCATAGAGCTTTGAGTTGCTTCTGAATCTTTTCTGCATATAGGCACAGTCAACCAATTTCTCCTTCAAAGTTCTCTCTTGGTCTCCATGACACTAGCTGCTGCTGCTGCTGCTAAGTCGCTTCAGTCGTGTCCGACTCTGTGCGACCCCATTGACGGCACCCCATCAGGCTCCCTGTCCCTGGGATTCTCCAGGCAAGAACACTGGAATGGATTGCCATTTCCTTCTCCAATGCATGAAAGTGAAAAGCGAAAGTGAAGTCGCTCAGTCATGTCCGACTCTTTGCGACCCCATGGACTGCAGCCCACCAGGCTCCTCTATCCATGGGATATTCCAGGCAAGAGTACTGGAGCGGGGTGCCATCGCTTTCTCCACCATGACACTAGTCTTCCCAATTTTCCTGATTCTAATACTGACCCTTCCTACTCTCCTTTGCTGCCTCACTCTGCCCTTTAATTAGTGTTGCCCTCAACTTTCATGTGTCTGGAAAAAAAGCACAATTCTTTGCTATGAGGTCTGAGTTGGAATTCTGGCTCTCCTACTTACCAAACTGAGTTCCTGTTACTTAACTACCTGAACCTCCATACTCTAGTCTGTGGAAAGGTAACTTCTCTCCTGGATAATCAGTCCAAATGGAGTCACTGTACACTGAGCCTACATTTCCCATGAGTGTAATGAATCAGTAGGCTTAAACTGGAATTCCAGACTTAGAAACTCATTTCCTACCTTAAGAATGTCAAAACTCAAAACAAAGAATGTGCTCTTCAAAATATTTATTAGTCGTATAAAACTAAACAACGTGAACTATGATATAAATGTTCCTTTGAGGCATTTTTCTTCATATGCTGGACTGGCCCACGTTTCTTAGACTCTTAGTTTAATGAAGTTTGGACAGAACATGGACTCTTTTCCTGGTAACTCTTCCTAAGGCATACACAGATATTTTTCCTTACTCTAGGAGACTTCTGAACTACACTGAAAATTAGGGTCATCTGCCACAAAGAAAAAAAGAGGAGGCCTCCCTCTCAAAGTTTCTGAAAGCTAAATGTTGGAAGAGGGGCAATTTCAATGTCTTGTTTGAGTGCATGTTCAGTCATGTCTGACTCTGCAATCTCATGGACTGTAGCCCACCAGGCTCCTCTGTCCATGGGATTACCCAGGCAAGAATACTGGAGTGGGTTACCATTTCCTCCTCCAGATCTTCCTGACCCAGAAATCAAACCTGCGTCATAAAAATCTACTTTGCTGAGCCTCTGGGAAACATCTAACAATACAACCAGGTTTGCTGGACAAATGTCTAGATCCGCTCACTCTGCAATGTTGACCAGTTTCAGTGATTTTTTTAGTTATACAAACGCCTTCAAAACACTGAGGCAGTTTCCTCCAAATTTCTAGTTCCAGGGCTTCAATTAAGATTTTCAGTGTCCAAAACAAACAAATAAATAATAAAATTTAAAAACCAATATCTAAAACACTTCCACAGTTCCTTTTGATCCATCCTCTTTGCTAATTGCTTTAATTGACCTTTAATAATTTCACAAATATAAATATTTTAAGGATGCAACAACTCTGATCTGTTGGCTAAAGTCAGTGAGACGCTTTGTGGACATGAATTAGAGAGGAAGAAAAACTGTCAGGCAGGATGCTGCTGCTTAAGAATTGGGAGACAGTCAAAGCATTATCCAAACCCAGCTGTTATCAATTAAGTACCATTTCTTGCCCTTTGGAACAGAGTAAAAACCCAAGTTTGAGAACTGGCTCTTCAAAAGGCATTAATTTAAGGGGACTGCCTTGGATTCTTGGCAAGATAAAGGTAAGGCAATGGTGTCAATTTGTAGTCAACTGAAATATGATTCCTCCTACGCAACTGCAGTCAATATTTTAAAATTTTTTTCCTCAAAGTTAGCTTTCCAAAAAAGTAACTTTATCATTGTTAAATATCTGTCTCAAACAGTAACAGACCTCTGCATTTTAAGTGATTTTTAAGTTTCTTCCTTATTAGCACTTGCAGTTTTCCCCAATCCTGATGTTATGCTAACAAATTCTCATTCTGTTATAAAAACAAAGTCAGCATACAGTGCTCCTAATGAAATCCCATCCCCTTGTTTCCATCCATGGGCCTCCTAGTTCAAGCCCTCCTTAATCTTACCCTGATTTAGTACAATGGTTTTGAAATCAAGCCAAACGTAATTGCCATGGTCCATTCTCTAATCTGCCACCAGCATTTTCCCAACAACTGCATATCTTACAGTTGTCCTTTGAACCATCCCTCCAACACAGCACTAAACAAATTTTGTCATTTTGTGTTTACATGAGTCTTCTCTATTTTATCTTGAGTATCTAGTGGACAAAGACCATTTCTTTGGTCTACCAGTTAGCGCAAAAAAGGTACTTAACGTTAAGTATCTTATACTGAATATGAGCCCAACTCATTTATCAGCTTTCAGATAGCCTAAAAACTCTTTGAAAATCAGACCTTTTTCCTACTCAATCAACTACTCTTAAACAATGAGAAAAATTTACCACAAATCTTGATGAAAAACATCTAATTTTTTCTTTGAAGCTAGTCCACTAGAAAAATGCACCTTAATTGACTTAGTGATGCTAATAAACGACAATTATTATACTTTATCTTTGTCCTCAGTGGCTAAAACATATTACCTGCTCCAGCCTATGTAACTTTATTTCCTGTCTCCCACACCTGTCAACTTTAATGTATCTACTTTTTCCTGTCTCTATCAACTCCTCTCACACCTTTAAATTGTGCTTAAAAGCTAATCAAGGTTTTTAGAAATGCTAATAGCAGAAATAAATGGACCCTAATGAAGAAATGATGTATCCGTGATGAAAAAGCACAAGGATCTTCTGACATCTATTTTTACCTGCTAAACGGCCTTCACTACTAATTGTCAGAAAAATGTGTAGAATTAGCACTGTTAATCACTTAAACTTGCAGTATCAATTCTAAAATCTAGTCCAGTTTAGTGAGTTAAAACCCTCTCCACTTCAAAACTCTCTTCTGGCACTCAGTTCAAATTAAAGTTATAAGTCCTATCCATTATATTAACTTAGAGCTATTTCAAATCACATTATACATTTCTAGCAGATGAAATGCATAATATGCAATGTGATATAAAGATGTTATCTATAATGACAAAAAACATTCAAGGTTGACAGGTAAATTTCTCTTAAATCTCAAAATGTAACTCATGTAGAGTAAAATGAAAGTGTGTTGTCACTCAGTTGTGTCCAACTCTTTGTGATCCCATTGACTATACAGTCCATGGAATTCTCTAGGCCAGAATACTGGAGTGGGTAGCCGTTCCCTTCACCAAAGGGTCTTTCCAACCCAAGGATAGAACCTGTCTCCTGCACTGGAGGCAGATTCTTTACCAGCTGACACGAGGGGAGCCCAAGAATACTAGAATGGGTAGTCTATCCCTTTCTTCGGGGGATCTTCCTGACCCAGGAATTGAACTGGGGTTTCCTGCATTGCAGGTGGGAGTCTTTACCAACTGAGCTACAAGGGAAGCCCAATGTGAACTAAAGCTCATCATTAAACCATGTTTCATACTGTATCAAAAATGTGTCCTCTGTCTTTAGTACTTTAAATACACTATATTCAACATTTTAAAATGTAGTATTAAAAAAAATGTAGTGATAATGGAGATAAAATAGTAGAAAACAGGCACCACAAAGATTCACACAATGAAGCTAAGCTCAGAGTGACTTTTAATATGCCAATCAATGTTAATAAAACACAAGTCAAACAGACAAGTGCAAACATGTTTTAAAACAAAATTAATAGAAAAACAACAAATTCTATTTTTTTTTTTTTTTTGCAATATCTGTTAGCCAGTATTATTAGTCAAATGGCTAATCACAGATAAAATATATTTTGTGAAAAGCTTGAGATAGTCAGAAATCATTCTGGCATTTCAAACAGCTATGTACAGTATCACCAAGATTAGTTTATATACACAAATATTGAAGAGAAACTGGGCAAAATATTTAAAAACAGACTAACAATACAATCAGGTACAAAACTTGGGTAGAAGGAGAAAACATTTTTTAAAGAGTCAGAGAAGGGTATTATCAGGAAAAAAGTACAAAACCAGTAATAATTATACTACATTAATACAGCATTCCAAAGGAGGGGAGGGAGGTGCATTTCTCCAATGCACTAGCTTCAAAGTTCAAAGGAAAAAAAAGGCAAATAGCTACTTTCATCAAGAGTAGCTATATATTTCACATAATTGTTTTAAAAAGAAAGCCTATTAACAACAATGATTGTTTAATGCTACAATTTTACAGCAAAGACAAAACTAAAATAGCAGCAAATTCACAAGGCAGTACTTCCACAGAATTATCATTCCATGGTTCATGCAATGCCTACAAAGTGCTCCCAGTTGGATATACAAGTATAATTCACAATTTAAAAAAAAAAAAAAGGAAATATAAGATTGACACACAGGTACATTGAAAGCTGAGGAGTACTGAGTCTCTTAGCATTTCCCTTTTCAAAGGGAGAACAGGTATGTAATAAAGCCTTTGAGTCCTTTTTTTCAGGTCACTACAGGAAGATACCTTTTATTACAATGCAACAGCAAACCATAAGCAGCACACCACCACAGTGGTTAACCCTGGAAAGGTTGGTGTAACATCCAACAGTGACTGACATCCTACAGAAGACAGACTGGTAAGACTAGACAAAAGCCTGATAAAGCACTGGTCAAAATACAGCTTTCAACTGTAATCCACAAATAAGTCCTAAAAGGTATTTCAGTAAAACTACTGACATCAATTGAAAAAGGAATTGCTAACTGGATTCTAGCAGTGATTTCAACCTAGCTTCCTCTTGTCACAGTTTTTTTGGGGGGAGGTGAGTAATGAGTAGTTCAGTATATGGTAAGGCTGACAGAGCGGTTCATCTTCTTTCCAATAAGTCGAGATGTTCTATTACTCTGGGTGGTGGACCTGGTGGCCATCCGATCAGTGAAGAGTGCTCTTTCCTCAGCTGCAGCTTTTGCCATCTGGGCTTTCTTGAGTTCTCTAACAACATAAAAATAGGAAACAAGACTTTTCACCTACTGTATTAACCCCAGAAAGGGATCCTAAGAGGCCAAATACAAATTACATTATCAGTTGGGAGATTTTTGTGTGCCATCATTACTCCAAGATACAAGTAAGGAGAAAAAAAAGATAATATTGTGAAAATCTATTTACATAAGAGACAAAAGGAGAATTCGATTTCCTCTTTATATGAACTATGCTGGCTATCGAACTAATGGCAAAAGAACCTTTTAAGTATTTCAAGTCAGTTTTATTAGGTTAGTATAAAAATGGTAGGAATAAAGCAAATGAATTAGATAAACACTCCAACCAGTTTTCCAAAAATGTCAAAGGTCATTCAGATCAAAAGTGAAAATCATCTAACCTAATTGACATTATTTTCATTCTTTCATAAAAGTAAACAGAACATTTCAAGGAGAATGTCATTTATGACAAAAGTTTGGAGAGAAAAAACTGATACCTACTCATTTTAGCTTTTGGGACAATTTGGGCATAAGGATTATCACCACTTTCAAATATATGCAGGTTTAAAAATCTTTTAAGTCCATAATTTCAAAGTTTAGAAACAATGCCAATTTATAGGTCAAATATCAAGACAGAAGTCCCCACAATTTAACCATATAACATGCCAAGCCACTTTATTCTTCACTGATGGAAAGTATAAATCACTTCTAATTAAAATCTGAGAATAAAAATGAGAAAGTAAAAACAAAACAAAAACCCCATCACTTACTTCTGCAAAAGTGAATTTTTGAACTTTTCAGCATTCAATTCTATTCGTAATTGTTCTGCACTCTTCCTTGAAGCAGACAGCAATACTGAATGCTTTACCAGTGCCATTGCTGAAGGTCTTCTCTCTGGATCTGGATGAATCATAACCTTAAAAAGAGAAGTAAAATTAACACAAAGATATACAATTTAATAAAATATTGAACTATGTCAATAAAGTGCTTCACATATAAAATGCTCACTTTTAGCAACTCTGTAAATTCTTGGGAAAGCACTTGTGGAATCCGAGGTAATCTACCCTGTCTAATTTCATGCCATTGGTCTCCATTTCTGGGAAGAGGCTCAGCACCAGCAGCACATACCACCGTGAGGGCAAGGGCAAAAATATCTGCTTTTGGTAGATGAGTATAGTTCTGTAAAATTAAAGGAAAAAAAAAAGTTAAGGGAATATAAAGATGGTCAAAATTAAGTAAGATTACACCTCAATGATTATTTGGGTGATTATTTCGGGTGATTAGAAATTAAAATGTCCAGTGATACATTTAAATTTAGGACATATTCAGAGAACAAGCTAAATTTGGAGAGATTATAATTTTTTTTAATGACAAAGTTATATACACTCTGGGGCTTTCCTGGTAACTCAGTGGTTCAGAATCCGCCTGACAATGCAGGAGACACAGGTTTAACCCCTGGGCTGGGATGATCCCCCAGAGAAGGAAATGGTAACCCACTGCAGTATTCCTGCCTGGGAAATTCCATGGACAAAGGAGCCTGGCGAGCTACAGATCATGGGGTTGCAAAGAAGTAGGACAAGACTTAGTGACTAAACAACAATACACTTTGGGGTGGGATGGTAAATACATTTCTAAAAGTATTCAGGTTATTTCTAAAAGGCCTCCTCTTTATCACCAGCCTCACTCAACTCTCAGAAGAAACTTTACCTCTAGGGGCATTCATATGAAACTACAAACATCAACAAGTTAGAAATATGCACACACATATACGACACAAATATACATACACAGAATAGGGTCATACAATTCATTTGTTCTAGTTATTCTATTTCCATTCAAAACGCTTATCAAGAAATATTTTATAACACTGTTTTTGAAATAGTATTATTAACTATGGGGCTTCCCAGATGGCTCAGATGAAAACAATCTGCCTGCAATCCAGGAGACCTGGGTTCGATCCCTGGGTCAGGAAGTTGTCCCCTGGAGAAGGAAATGGCAACCCACTCCAGTATTCTTGCCTGAAGAATTCTATGGACAGAGGAGCCTGGTGGGCTACGGTCTATGGGGTCACAAAGAGTTGGTCACAACTAAGTGACTAACACACACTTTCACATTATTACCTGTATGTCATACTTTATTTAATCGTTCCTTTATTGCTAAATATTAACATCATTCTCAATTTATTTGTATATGAATATGTCTTTAAGAGAGACTCCTAGAAATGGAAATTCTGGGTCAAAGGGAATGTGACTTTAAAATGTTGACAGATGTTAACACTTTGATCTCCGAAAAGACACTGTCATTTTAAAGTTTCACCAGTAATGCGTGGAAACTTCCTTCTTATTGCAACCCCACCACTGTTGAATATGATAAATCTTTGCCTTTATTGACTTTTGCTAGATTAAATACCCCAACAAGCTAATAGTTTACACCTTCTATTCTGCATTACCTTTCTACTGGTTATTAGCTTAAAATTTCAGTACATCTGCATTTATAGTTTTCTAGCAGCTGATAATAAGTGTTACAAAGTAAATGGCTTAAAGAAGAAAAACTACCTCCTGTAAAACTTCATTTGCAAGAAAACGGCTATCACCCTCTTCAACTTGTGGACTAGAGATCCTTGTTACATGCCCAAGGTCACCTAGAAGTATTGAAAAAAACAGTCAAGAATTAAAACAAAACAGCCTCTATTTTAAGGAAATAATTTGGTTACTTTTCTTTCTTACCTATTTTAAACATAACTTTGTTGGATGCCCAGTCATCTTCATCTCCTTCTTCAGAGGCAGCATTTGGGATTGAAGTTCGAGATATGAAAATATTACCTGTCAAACAGTTAATTTAGGTAAGCCATACTAACAATTAATAGAATCAAAGTTCACAAACAAGTCATATAACGAATCATTCAGAAAGCGCTTAAATATATAGACTATGTGTTCTATCCCAAACCCAGTGAGAATGAAAGGGGAGTGTATTTTCTAGAAATACATTTTCTGGTCTAGCACTGGTCCTTTAACACTTGAAAACCACTGTATTAGACTCTTGTCAGCTACACATTGATTTTCAGCAGTTCTAATTACTTAGAAATAACACAAAGGGCAATTAACATACTAATTCGTGATGCTATTGAAGCACAAATTTTAATCTAATGCTACAAGGCTGGTGTGAAAACAAGTCATGCTGGTAGTTTGGCTGACCATACAGCATCTACATCCCAAAGAGGTTTTGTGGTTCACTATTTCTACTGTACACAAACTTTTTCTTCATCTAATTCAGGTAAGTTTATATAAATATAAGCTTCAGCAGCAAACTTTATTTTAGTAGTTTTATCAATGTTTCATTCACTAGCGTCTTTTCAATTTACAGGACAACTTATTTTATGGGGATATTTGTAAATTTAAAACTTCACATGCCTTAATATTTTCAACTTTTGTACCTGTAATGTAATGGTCCCCTATGTTTGATTAACATTTAATACAAGCTAAGAGTATGGGGAAACCTCAATGATCTACATTAATTGCAACCAGTTCAAACAATTTTTCCTTTTTGAAAATAAATGTATTAATAAGTTGACATACAAAAATTCTTCATATAATTCATATAAGTTGTGAAAAATGATTTAAATCACACAGTCCATGGGGTTGCAAAGAGTAGGACACGACTTAGCATAGATTAAAAAAAAGAAAAGAACCTCAGTAATTCAATTTAAAAACACTCAGCCTAAAATGTGTATTTAAATCCATCAACCTTTTAGCTGGGTTTCCCTGGTGGCTCAAACGGTTAAGAATCCACCTGACAACGCCTAAAAACACCTAGCCTAAAATGTTTAACTTAAATCCATCAACCTTTTAGTTATAACTTCTAAATTAAAGGATAGAAAAAGGAATTAGCTAAATGATGCAAAGAAGCAACCAGCTGAACCCAGAAGAAAGGAAATCTGGCAAGACAAGGTTTGTATTATTATTATTTAAGTAGGGGAAGAGTAAAACCTAAAAAAGAAAATGGATTTACCCTGATGTAATGCATGGTTCTGAAATGGACACTAGTTTGGATGAAGCAACTGCTAAGGACTTTGGTCAACTAGGAAAAATTTTAATATGATCTGGCAAGTAGATAATTATTGAAATGGAAAGGTAGAGACAGTGTCTTTTAAAAAAAATTCTAAAACAGTATGTACCTTACGATGTTACTTTTGACAAGAGGGATTTGCACTAAAATGTCAGTGTAGGATTCACTTGCATCCTTTCTTACACCCAAGATAATAAAAATGCATGTACCATTTTGTTTTCTGAACAGAACAGTAATAATAATAACCCTTTTAGCCGCAGCAGCATTAATTTAAAAGTACAGATCTATATAGCCTAGTACAAGAGACAGGCTTTAAACATGAGTTCTTTTAGTCTCCCCATCAGTCCCACTCTAAGACTGTGGTTCCCATAAGATACAGAACATTTTTTTTTTCAGCTTTTAGTAAAAATGAGAGTATTATTTCAGATAATACAAAGCAAGAGGTGATGGGAAATGAAACAGTACTACTAAGTGGGTCAAAAATCTTTTAAAACTAAGATGAAATGTACACACTGCTGTATTTAAAATGGATAGCCAACAAGGTCCTACTGTACAGTACAGGGAACTCTGCTCAATGTTATGTGGCAGCCTAGATGGGAGGGGAGTCTGGGCAAGAATGGATACATGTATTTGTATGGCTGAGTCCCTTTGCCATCCACCTGAAACTATTACAAATTGTTAATCAGCTATACTCCAGTATAAAATAAAGTTAAAAAAAAAAACAATGAAAAAACATAGTAAAATGTTTGCTTCCATATTGTTTTAATGAAGCCATTTATTCTATAAAACCCTAAAGAACATAGGTCAGATGATCTGTAATACTTACTAGGCTTTATATCCATGTGAACTAAAGACATTGAATGAATATACCTCAAGCCCCGGCCAACTTGTAAAAGGAGATCCTTCAACTCTGCTTCTGTAAAGTAACTCATACTTCTGTAGTTTTCACTTATGGCATCGGCTAAACTGCCACCTAACAAACACAAGAAAAGTTAGAATTTTCTTCTTTCTGAAATATCATTTTTCTTTCATCTTTACTGTATGACTAGACACAACCAAGAAAATGACATTTTATAGGACCTATTCTCTTCAACCTGCTTGTGAAGTCAAAATTGTATTTATTCTTTCAATAGCTAAAACACTCACATGTGTACAAACTATAATATAAAGTCTCTGTCTTATCAATACATACTCTAGGAACCCACCTGGTTCTCTTTCTCAGAGTAATGTTATAAATTCTTTTCAACTCCTTTTTATACAAGCAATAACACATTTTCATTATCTTGAAGATCATTCTTTATAATATACAAAGACCACTCCTTTCTTAGGTATACAGAATTCCATTGGATAATTGAATGGTAATGCACTAACCAATCCCCTAATTGATGGACATTTAAAAATGATTTCCAAGCCTTTAATACTCTTGCCTGGAGAATCCTATGGAGGGAAGAGCCTGGTAGGCTACAGTCCATGGGGTTGCAAAGAGTCAGACATGACTGAGCGACTTCACTTTCACTTTTCAATACTACAAATTATAGTCCCAGGAATTCACACATATTTTGTTATCTCCTACAAACAAACTGCTGGGTCAAATGGTATATACAGTGTAATATACACATTCATTGTGTGTATGAGACACTATTTTAGTACATATAGGATAAATCCCTATAGCTAAGAGCACCATTTCCATNTACTACAAATTATAGTCCCAGGAATTCACACATATTTTGTTATCTCCTACAAACAAACTGCTGGGTCAAATGGTATATACAGTGTAATATACACATTCATTGTGTGTATGAGACACTATTTTAGTACATATAGGATAAATCCCTATAGCTAAGAGCACCATTTCCATTTACCCTACAAAACAGCTTTGGGCTGGTTTTCATACCATCAATGCCGAGACTTGATTGCCTCTGAAAGCTCACATAAAACACACTCAGTTCCTGATTTCAAAATGGCTAATACTTAAAATCTGCTACTATAAGGTTATGTAAATCTGGGGATTTGGAAGACAAATCTGGACGATTACACACACACACAGAGTCTCCTTTAGAGAAGGCTGAACCAAATCACACTTCCATGCTTAATGTACAAGAATACCTATTTTCCCACACACATAACAACAGAGTCTACAAATTTTATAAGTAAAATCCAGTATCTTACTATAGTTTTAATTTATACCACTCTTACTATAAGAACAAACCTGCTTTTACAGAATCAAACCAATCAGCTAATGTGTTTATACTTTAAAAAACTTTAAGCTTATACTTCATAAGTTTTATTAAAAACTTTGTTTATACTCTGTCTCAGCGGATATGAGGAGTTATATTTAAAAACTAAACAAACCACTTCTGTTTAAAGCTTAGTTGGGAATAATAAAACCAGAAGCAAGGTAATAAAATCTAGGTCGATGATATACTACTCAGAAAAGGAGGTCCTATAATTTGAACAAGTCTAAACAGCAAAAACATCAAATGTGCAGTAAAAATAAGTAAATCACACACCTGAATAGTTTAGGATTAAGTATGTTCTCTGAACTTAATTTGTACAAATCTTGAACTGTGGGAAAAAGAGAGCTCTAGAAGGGAGCAAGTCAATAACCTTTTTGGGATATGAGAATTTGAAGTCCTAGATTGTTTACCCAGAAATAATATGGCTGCTTTTTAATGGGTCTAGCTACTACAACTGGGCCAGTTTCTTCTATCTTGCTGCTGAAAGGGTAAGAAAGGTGAGAAAAGCAAACCATTCATCTGATATTTCTGGTTCTCCTCCGCCATCAATTAACATTTTTCTACACCTGCTTATCAAGAGTAGAAATTCCGTCTATCACCAAATCAAGAAAACAGGCTCAAAATGCAAACAACTGTTTTCAATAAAAAATCAGTTAAGATAAAGGATATCAGTTAATCAACACTACAAATGAATGATAACAGAATCCGTCCCTGTGAAACTACAGAAAAGGATCTAGCTAGGCCTATTAGGACATTCAAGGGTTTATGTGGAGAAAATGGTGGAAAACGGAAACAGAAGAGCTCACAAATATATCCAGACAGCCTCATTCTCTTTCATCTAAGCAAAAACACCATACAAAGAGGCTGTTCTATTTTACACAAGTCTATTTATTTTTTAAAGATCCATATTCCTAAAGTGCTTAAGACTGCTCCAAAATAATAAACTATTTCAAAAGATTATTTTATAATCTAACTTTATTACAGGACTGGGTCTTTGTAATCTGAGAGGGTAGCAAAACGGCTCATCCCCCTCACCCAAATCCCAGGCCCAAGCCAGTTATCTCACAATCAACTAAATAACTCAACCACGTATTTGGCAAGTTGTTACAAATTTGTGATTTCTAGACTGTGGCTGACAGCAAGTTATATCAACAAGGTGAGAGGTAGAAAGAAACTAGAAGGAGATGGTGTCTAGCAAATATGGAGGAAAGAAGGTATTATGATCAAGTAATACTAGTAGTAAGTGCAGTAACTATAAAATGGAGTTTAAGCAACAGAATAGTCCACAAAGCCATAGGTGACAGCTACATAAATATTTTGATGATATGATTAGAAACATTTCAAGGAATGTGACACCAGCAGCAATGCTGCATACTGAGCAATTATATTTTTTCAAGGGTACAGAATAAAATGACAATTCAGTGAGAAGTCAGGTATGAGAAACGGATCTTCTACATCTGTTTCATTCATTATTTTCCAAAACAGAAAACTTGATTTACTACTTACACCACTTATTTATTCACAAGCTATGAAATGGCTAGTCTTAGGGAAAAAAATGAGAATCAACAAAAATAATCTTCGCTGCTCAAATGTTCAATAAATTCTAAATTCTCTAATATTCACTGAAGATGTACAGAAATAAAAATCCATCATATACAAATTTTAGGTGTTTAATAACAGATCTGTAAGAATCAGAAGTGAGGCCAGGACTCTGGTAAAGATTTAGTGAAAAAGGAAGGACCCAGGATGACTGCTGAAGGACCTGCTAAAATTCAAAACCATATAAAGGTCCAAAGTTAAACCTCTATAAATGCTTTTTTGGGGGAGGCACGGAGGAAGAAAGGAGGCAAGCACAGCTAGGGAACTAAAGAGAATAACTCTTTCTTTACAGAAACATTTCAGTGGATTCTAGTGGTAACCGAAGGGTGGATAGATGGTACGGGGGGAGCAAGATTCAAAACTGGCTGAATTTATATCAATGGAGAGTCACTGTCATTTTACAAGTACCCATTATCAGTTTCAGCAGCACATAAAATGAAATGCAAAGGGAAGGCTACATACAGGGAGCTTGGCTTATTAACTAGTATATCCCTCCCACACACTATGCTAAGTGCTAGGAATACCAAAATATACACGGCAAGGCTGCTATCCTCTCAAGTAAATCAGTTTAATTTGAGTAACAGACATACAAATAATATGCATGGTTCTACTATATAGGTAGAAAGAACAAGGTTTTCAATCTTATCTTCCAGCTAAGAATAACTTGCACTGCAAATTCATGTCAGGCTTTTGATCTTTGAATTTATAACAGGTAAAAGATATATAGAATTAGAGCAAGACTTTAGATAAAACATAAATTATTTCCTTGGTGTTCATTTCCTTGAGCTTACACATTTATAGGGGAACCATTACTCACCGTTACAATATTCATTCTGTATAAGCATATGATCATCTTCTGCCCATGCAGAGAAGTATCGAACTACATGAGAATGCTGCCCAAGTACTGCATGAGCATATACTTCTCTCAAAGCATTCTGCCTAGAAGTTTGAGATTAAGAGAATCATAAATCATTTTTATTTAAGATAAACTGAGTTAATTTGTCTGAAAGTTCATAAAAGATTCTTGACTTCTGGATCTATCACTCATTATGCTGAAGAACAACTTGCTTAAGAGAGAAGAGGATTAAAACTCTGTATGAGATTTTCCCAAAGGTTTCCATTAAAAAATCTGGAGTAGGAAATGGCAACCCACTCCAGTATTCTTGCCTGGCAAATTCCACACAGAGGAGCCTGGTGGGCTACGGTCTATGGAGTTGCAAAGAATCAGACACGACTAAGCAAACATCATGCCATTTAAGAATGTTAGAAAGGAATCTTGCTGGCCCTACGATTCAGGAAAGATGAAATTCTACTCTACTGTTAATTCATGGATGCTACTAGAAATTTTAAATCAGGCTCCAAGATCAGACTCCTCATATTACTCTACCAAATTCAATAAAAACTAATGGCACAAAATGAAATGGATCTGATTTACATCATTATAACTTCTCAAACATTAGAGATTAAATTCAGTGACTGACCACCTAAAACCTTAACATTTCTAACGCCATATTGATAAGCAAAAGAGCAAAAGACAAAATCTTTAATACATACTCATCAACAGAGCCAGCCAATGGCTTTTTTGATCGCTTTATGGCATAAACGCATCCATCCAGCCTCTTCACACATTTAAACACAGAACCAAATTCCCCAGAACCAATCTTCTCTAGCTCATGAAATTCTGTTGTATATCGAGACTTCATATTGCTTTCAGTAATTGTAATTCTCTGTAATAAAAAGTGTATCCATATATATATAAAGGTACGAAAGTGATTTTTTCACTATGGTGATAATACTATGAAATTCAAAAATTTTATCTTATTTTTTAATGCTTATTTAACATGTATATATGGGCTTTCCTTGTGGCTCAGTTGGTAGAGAATCTGCCTGCAATGCAGGAGACCTGGGTTCAATCCCTGGGGCAGGAAGATCCTCCAGAGAAGGAAATGGCAACCCACTCCAGTACTCTTTCCTGGAGAATTCCATGATCGAAGAGCCAGGCCGGCTATAGTCCATGGGGTCACAAAAAGTCAGACATGACTGAGTGGCTTTCAATTTCAACATGTATATATGATAGCTTGTTAAGTAGAAGCAAATATCAAAAACAACAAAGTTTTTTAAAAAATAAAAAGGAAATCAAATACTACTGACTTTAGCAGGTCTTGTTTCATCTTCAAATTCATAATCACTGGCCTCCATGTCTTCACCACAGGAACTGAAAAATATTTTTTGTATCAATATATTTGACAGATCCATCAACTAGAGATCCAAAACTGACAAGATATATAGCAAAATGAAAATTTAATGAATGAAAACCGAAAAGAAAGCATTTACTTTTGTAATGACAAGATACAGTCCAAGTGATGAAAATGTTGTTCCTTTGATATACCAACACCACCACACAGATCAAAATTAAAGCCTTTCTAAATCAACTTTCTCTGCTTGCCTCATTATGACACCAGCAGATTTACTAGAATTTATCTAGAGCTTTTCTTTCTTCCTTTCCCACGCCACTTTCCCATAGCTGATTACTGAAAATTGCTAGTAATGGAGAAAATTCTCAGCCCATAAACTTCCAAATCATTTGGTTGAAATTAAATTTTAATTATGCCAAACTAGTCTTGGGTGGTTGAGGAATCAAACTGTTGAAAAATAAATAACTTACTCATTCCAATATGCTCTCTTTCTTCTACGACACTGTCCTGAGGAATGCAGTAACAGAGAATCTGGAGTAAAAGGATTAATATTCACTTGAGGAGTCTGTCGAACATCAAATTCCCTTTTTCCTGATTTTTCTGTATCCATGAATAGAGAGCCACCTCGGAGTTTAACAGAACTGGAATCGATTCCTCGAGCTTTGGAGAGCAAACTCTAGGAGAGAAAAAGAAATGCTTAGGATCCAAGTACTATAGATAGCCTTCTCAACCTAGTTTTCAACAAATCTTTATCCTGGCTGAACGTGTACGTCAAAGCAACACATCAACCCTTGTTAATCTTTCAAGCAAAATAGACAGTGGTTTACTTAGGACCCTGAAGCTGGATACTAACCATCTTTCCTGAAAAAGTCAAGTAAAACATGTCTCTAACCCTAAAAAGAATATGAGTGAAAACTAAAATTAAGTTCACTCTAGGAGCTAAAAGTTAAGAAAACTTTCAATCCATCTAAAAATAGAAAGCATTCTGGGAGCCACATAAAAGCTCCCCTCCCCCATCCAAGTAGGGCTTTGAAAGCCACCACCACAGAGCTCCTCCCCTCACTTCCAGACTTGCCTTGGGCCAGTTGGCCAATAAACAGTAAGGCACAACAAGCACACATCTCCTGAGATTTATGACTAGTACCCGGGCTGAAAATCACTATAAAAGGTACATTTTCCACATTAATCTTTTAAGTTCGATACTGTCTGAATTTCGGGAAGTGTCTGCTTTAAAATCTGCTGTTACTTCTAAAGTTCTACAAGTGGTAATCTGCATACTCGCTTGCCACTCAACACACAGGTGCTGAATACCTACTTCTTTTAAGAGACATTATCAATGGTACGAAAGCCTGAGGGTCCAGGCGACAATATCCACGCTGGTTTTTAACAGTTGGACGTTCCTAATCCAGACACTTGGGCTGATCAAACTTGGGAACTGCAAACCCAAGAGTGTAAACAAACGCTTACCAAATAAACTATTCTTTCCGGAAAGAGGCTTAAACGCTACCCCGAGTTATTTAAGAGCCTTTTCAAGACTGTAAATACTTGAAGGCCAGCCTTTTCTCCTAAGTCGAAGCACAGNTTACCTCCAGAGAGGCTGTTATGGGCCGGGGTGTCTGCAGCGAGGGGAGCGCCCCCAGACCGTGGTCTTTTTTGCCATCCCCGCTCCCCCCCATCCCCCTCAACTTGTTCACAGTAAATAAAGCAGCTCCACACTCGGTCCTAAGCACAAAACCAAGTGCCCACCACGCGGCCACGGTGTTTATATTTGTTTGCCAGCACGTGGGCAAATGTTGGCAAAACAGATCGGCTTAGCTTGCTGCAAACTTCAAAGCAACTTGAGAAAAAATTTCTCTAGTGCTCCCGGCAAATTGTGATTTATCCCTCCGTTACTGTCGAAGACAGAAGTTTATTGACAATTTTTTCACTTGTAACACCCTAATGAATCTTCTTCCTTCTCGTGTTGTTTTTTGCTCCGTTTTGTTTTTTATTCCTTAGGACACATTCAAAGAAGTAGGAATTACTGTGTCAAAGTATATAAAGTGCCCAATTGACCTCCAGGAAAAAAAAGATTACGTTCTCACTGGCAGTGGATTACAGTACACTCTTTGAGAATTGGGCATCAGTGGGTATTTAATGTTTGTTGATGTAATTTTGTTTTGATTCATATCACTGGACAGTTTTCATGGGCTTGTGGCACTTCATGAATATTAAGGCTTGACCATTTATGCTGTTCTAACACTTTTCAAAAGTTAAAACTTAAGCTGGATTTTTAGTAATGGAAACACATTTTAGTATTTATCACATGGGAAATTCCCTGAGATTACATAACTGAAGATGCAGTGAGGAGTAAGCAGTCATTTTCTCCAAATATTTGCTAACATATTTCTTTTTTGTGTGGGAACTCTACTATTCTGTATCTTTCAAGGAGTGCCATTCTCTGAAAAGCCAGAGTGGTTTTTAGCACCCTCCCCAATGGCAACCCATTCCAGTATTCTTGCCTGGAGAATTCTATGGACAGAGGAGCCTGGTGGGCTACAGTCCATGGGGTCGAAAAGAGTTGGACATGCCTGAAGTGATTTAGCACTCCAACACCCCACCTCTCCTAGTGAGAAATATAAATTCTTTGATATGGATAGTTGACATTTTCTAAATTTCATGTGAAGTATAAATAAAAATAACTGTAAAACTCCTATTCTTTGTTGATCTGTAACATGAGTTGTATGTAAAGCAGTGTGCTTCCTAAACACCTCTGCCCCCTAATTTTTTGCCCCAAGCATCTCCTATATAAAGAATTCTATATCCACTGTTTCTATGTAGGCAAATTCCTGCTGCCTCCCACCCTCTTCACTCTTTCATAACATCCTGCTTCATTTCCTTGACAGGCTCTTATCTGTCTCAGAGTGTGTTGATTGTTAACTACTATTCCGTTCTAGAAAATGAGGTCCTTGGGTATCAGGACCTTTCCTTTTGTTTATTGCAATATTCTGATATGGCTTCAGTTCAGTCACTCAGTCGTGTCCAACTATTTGCGACCCCATGGACTGCAGGACACCAGGCTTCCCTGTCCATCGCCAACTCCCAGAGCTTGCTCAAACTCATGTCCATCGAGTTGGTGATGCCATCTGATCATCTCATCCTCTGTCGTCTCCTTCTCCTTCTGTCTTCAATCTTTCCCAGCATCCGGGTCTTTTCCAGTGAGTCAGTTCTTCGCATCAGGTGGCCAAAGTGGAGCTTCAGTTTCAGCATCAGTCCTTCCAATGAATATTCATGACTGATTTCCTTTAGGATGGATGATTGGGTCTCCTTGCAGCCCAAGGGACTCTCAAGAGTCATCTCCAATGACATAATTCAAAAGCATTGATTCTTTGGCGCTCAGCTTTCTTTATGGTCCAACTCTCACATCTCTACACGACTACTGGAAAAACCATAGCTTTGACAATGTGGACGTTTGTCAGCAAAGTAAATGATGTGGCTTAGGTGATCAGTTATCTTCTGAGTGATAATAGGACCCTTAGTTGCATATTTATTGATTGGATTATTTTATCTCTAAATATTATTAGTTCAAATGGTATAGAAGTCTCCTACTTAACCTTGCAACCCCCTGCCCAAGTCCCCTTCCTGGAGGTGAAAACTCTTCTAATATTCTTTGTTCATCAACTCTTAACCTTGCCACCTCTCTGCTTCCCTAAACTAGGATGTTCTTAAAATCAGCTGGGGCAAAAAGGGTGTGGATTCCCAATGGGAAGGGAAGATTTCTTGGTTCACACCCAGGTCCTCACACAGAATANGAGGTGAAAACTCTTCTAATATTCTTTGTTCATCAACTCTTAACCTTGCCACCTCTCTGCTTCCCTAAACTAGGATGTTCTTAAAATCAGCTGGGGCAAAAAGGGTGTGGATTCCCAATGGGAAGGGAAGATTTCTTGGTTCACACCCAGGTCCTCACACAGAATAGGAGAGAGAAATTCCCACCAGATGTATAGAATGACTGGGGGAAAGACGGAATTTTTTTTTTTTTTTTTTTAAAGTATCGTTCTTGCTCAGGGCAAGAACCCTTGACTTTCTCCACTTCCATGTAAAATAGATGTTCCCTGCTCCAGACTTTTCACCACACCCTGTGTGGACTATGTAACCCCTTTGTTACTTGTCTGGCTTCTCTCCCAACCAGGGGTGAGATCAAGTTTTATTTATCTTTAGAGCTGCAGAAAACAGCAGTGTGCCTTGGCTCCAAAGAAGGTGCTTAATGTTTCTGGAATAATTAAAATGTAGTGTTCTTTAAAAAACAAAAATGCCAAGATGAGTAAGAAACCCAGGCCCTGCCTCCTGCAGTTGAGAACATGGCACAACATTATGGGTTTAACTGCAGCAATATCCTAAATGAAACTCTAAATGATTGTTCCGATTTTTTAAATTGCATGCTTTTCAGATTACACCACTCACTGTACTGAGAGAAGGGGTTACGCCCACAGGCCCCGGGGCATATCTAATTCAAATTTCCTGCTCTTTCTCTACCCTGTGTTGTTTTTAACTAATGTTACTAGGCAGCTTTTGTGGTAATGTTGTAATAACTGAGTAAAAATCATGCCTCTAGGAGAACAAACTTAATCTGTTTCTCTCTTTTACAATGATGATTTACCAAGTAAAAGACTTTCATTCCACTGTTGTTGGCCCATTCACTTGTCCTAGCAGTAAAATAAGTCTCCTGCCCTGAAAATATGTAATTGAGAGTCCTAAATCACCTTCTCAAATACTTTTTATACAGTACATAAATATATGTGCATATTCTAGTAAACATAAGCCATGAACGTTTGAATGAAAGGTCCTTGAGAACTAGGAACTAATTTTTCACAGTGATGTAAACACTCTAGGAGTGTTTCTTAAGACTAGCCTGCTTTTACCCACAGCTGAATCCTTTCTAGCTTATGCTTTTTTATTCTGGAGAAATAACTTTTTCCAAAGACATGCCTACTCTAATAGATATCTAATTTTTTTTAAGTTATGTTGGTCAAATCTGTTTTTCACTTAAAAACCAAATAATATGCTTGAAAAATTCAACTGTTTTTCTTCATCTGCCTGGTGTCTTTACCGATCCTTTTCTGCTGGTTCTCTCAGCAAACCTCACCTCACTTCAACCCAGCTCTAACTGTTACCAACTGCCGTTTGGCTCCAGAATCCAATTCTCAGGCTAGAATGTGATAACCCCTACCACTGCTCCCATTTTACTTCTCAGGTGTAGTTTAGATTTCTGTACTTTGTCACTTGCCTGTACTATTGCTTGGTACATGGCCTCTCCCCGTGGACAGAGGAGCCTGGTAGGCTATGGTCCACGGGGTCGCAAAGAGTTGGACACGACTGAGCGACTTCACTTTCACTTTAATACCCTCTGATGGATGACATTGTTGACCATTTCACCATGTGTTCATCAGCTCACTCTGATACAGAATAATCAAATCCAGTTCCTCCTTAGTTGTTCAATAGATTAAATGGGAGGCTAGCATTGTCCCTTACAAATAGTGTTCAATAAATCTTGTGTGTAGTTTTAATTATAGCAATTCTTTGTAGAGATTTTTTTTTATGTGGACCATTTTTTATTCTCTTTATTGGCTTTGTTACAATATTACTTGTTTTTATGTTTTGATGTTTTGGCCACGAGGCATGTGGGATCTTAGCTCCCCAACCGGGGACTGAATCTGTGCCCCCTGCATTGGAAGGCAAGGTCTTAACTACTGGACTGCCAGGGAAATCCTTAATTACAGCAGTGTTATTTGAGAATACTCATACTTGTTAATGGCTTTAATCAGTAAATGCAGCCTGTGATTCCTGGTGTCCTCAAAACAAGTTTGCCTAACATGAAACTTAGGACTTCCCTGGTGGCTCAGAGGGTAAAGAATCCGCCTGCAACGTGGGTGACCTGGGTTCGATCCCTGGGTTGGGAAGGTCCCCTGGCGGCAACCTGGGCATGGCAACCCACTCAAGTATTCTTAACTGGAGAATCCCCATGGACAGAGAAACCTGCTAGGCTACAGTCCATGGCGGGGAAAAGAGTCAGACATGACTGAGCAACTAAACACACAATGTGAATAAACAGTTAAGCCTGTGTATATATAGCCAGTGAGATGATCAAATCAGAACAGAGATAGTATTGATAAGAACTTGAAAAGTATAGCTAGGAAAGAGTGACCAGTTGAAAGCTTGTATTTTAATGGAATGAACATGCTTTATTTTCATGCCTAATTAACCTTTAAGGATTACCAACATACTCTTTCCACTTATCCTTCTAACATTTGCGTAAGATCAACAGCAGATTCCATTACATACAATTGTATCAATTATATAGATATGTACAAAAAGTTTGAAGATCTAAAATTCTCATTCGTTTTATCTTTGGGGATTTCAACACTGAAAGACCATGCTAGGGTACTCAAAAGTTGTATCTGGGGAATTCCCTGGCAGTCCAGTGGTTAAGATTCCAAGCTTCCACTACAGGAGGCACAATCCTTGACCAGGGAACTAAAATTCCACATGCCTTGCAGCACGGCCAAAACAAAAAGGGAAAAAAACAGTTTTGTGTGTACATACACAAAACCTCTGCTATAACCAGTTTTGTTAGTGAAAGAAGCCTTCAGGCCTACTCCCAGTTATCTAAGCCTTTACATAGCCCCTCTAATCTTCAAAGACTTGATAGTCCACTGCACTCAGTAAGGCCTATGGCAATAATACTAACTTTAAGACTTTTCCCAAGAGACAATACTGGCCACTGGACATAGCATTCCTAGATAAGAGAGGAGTTCTCAACCAACATTTAAAATTATAGCTCTGTGAGGCAGCCAAAACATCATGCTTCCTATTTGCTATTTTAAAATTTCTTTTTAGCGGAATGGATAAGTAGTCCCATTTTCTTCAGTATTGTTAATACTTGCAAAGAACTGCTTTTCTCTAAATTCTTAATGAGTTTCAGTAACTGAAAAGGTCACGTCACAGGAATCTATTTATAAATAGGAGGAGTCATGAGCCAGTGACCAACAGAACAGCAGTGCTAAATACACAGTCGGGTAATTGATTGATTGCCTCTCCTCCTGGGTTGGTGACACATACAGGAAATGATCTGGAGGACTACAGGACTGCCAGTCTCTGTGGCCACACTGTGATTAGCTGAACCAGCTTTGTTCAGATTGCTGCAGCACAAAAGATGTGATGACACCTCTCCAGTGACACAAGGGGCCCTGTCTCAGTAGGAGAGGGAAAGGAGATGAGGCAGACACCCCTTGCTGGTCTTTTGTGTGGCAGCAGGGGTGTGTTTGGGTATTGCTATGTTTTGATGACTCAGTGGTGAGTCAGTTTTAAAGTTCTATAAAAATCCAGCTCAGACTGGATTGAGAGATGAGCTCATCCAGTAGCTAAATGGGTGGCGAGTACCCAGTAGTACGATCAGCTGATTGGTGGGCATAAATATGTACATGGAAAAAAAATATCCATGAGGGTGAATTAGTTCCTGAATGCAGAAATCAACTCTACCTGGCATCTTCTATTGGGTGTGTGCCATGTTCAATCATGATCCATGTCCTACCTACTGCCCCTTAACTTTGTACAAGTCAGGGTATAAGAAATATCCTAAGTGCCACAAAAAGCTGGGGTGCTTTGGAGGGAGCTAGGAAGGCTATAGTGCTGGCTATATATGTCAGGCAATGAGCCAGATGCTTTCCATATTCATCTAATCTTTATAGGAATGCTCCAAGAGAGATATTTTAGTTCATGTTTTTACAAATGAAGAAAATGAAAAAAAAAATGAAAGAAAATGAAACTCAACTAGGTTAAATGCCTATATCACATAGTCATACAGCCGGTATTACTGAGACTGTCACTACTGACTTCAAGACTAGCTCTTTCGCATGTAAGGGTGAGCTGGCTGTAACATCTATCACCCCATTAGTCACCATTAGTCACAGGGTTGACTCAGCTGATCTGGCTGGCTAGACCAGTGTCTCCTTCCTGCATCAGCCCTTCACGTGTGTTCCTCCTCACTGTGCAAGCTCAAGCTCGTCGAAAAGGGTATTGGAATAGCTGCACTCCTTTGCTAGAACCTTCAAACAAGCTCTCAGGACTAGCTCTTTCTACCCTGACAAGGATAGGGTAAGGTGAGGGTGAGAACTAATTGGGAGACTTGCTGAAGACATGGTCACAGGACCCCACCATGGGCAGCGTACTGCTAGATTTTGGGTAGCAGGATGCGATGGAGGGTCATGGGTGTCAAAGACAGTCATACTTGGCACCTCTGCCCTTTTGTTATACCATAAAACCCACCTGTATTTTAAATTTTAAAATCAAGAAGAAAAATTGCAAAGATTGATACTACGTTGTGTTGCAAAGGGTTTGGAGAAACGCATTCCTGTCCACTATGGGGGTGGGTATAAATTGGTACCATTTTAAAAGATCATTTTGACTCTTTCTTCTGCAACTTAAATATTGATCATCTTTGACTCAGCCATGCTACTAAACCTTTCTTCAGTTCAGTTGCTCAGTCATGTTTGACTCTTTGTGACCCCATGAATCACAGCACGCCAGGCCTTCCTGTCCATCATCAGCTCTCAGAGTTCACTCAGACTCACGTCCATCAAGTCAGTGATGCCATCCAGCCATCTCATCCTCTGTCGNTTCAGTTCAGTTGCTCAGTCATGTTTGACTCTTTGTGACCCCATGAATCACAGCACGCCAGGCCTTCCTGTCCATCATCAGCTCTCAGAGTTCACTCAGACTCACGTCCATCAAGTCAGTGATGCCATCCAGCCATCTCATCCTCTGTCGTCCCCTTCTCCTCAGGTCTGCAAAAATGTGTAAAAAAGTGTTTGTTGTTTAGTTGCTAAATTATGTCTGACTCTTTTGCGACCCCATGGACTGTAGCCTGCCAGGCTCTGAACCCGGGTCTCCAGCATTCCAGGTAGATTCTTTACCCTCTGAGTCACCAGGGAAGCCCCAGAGGGTTGGGGGCAGGTGCTATTTTAATAGAGTGATCTAGGAAGGCCTTTCGAGGAAGTGGCATCTAAGCAAGAGTCTGAATAAAGTAAGGGAATCAGCCAAATGGAGATCTGGAGAATTGTGTTCTAGGTATGGGGTATAATACCAAAAATTGGAAGCCACCCGAATGTCCATTAAATATTAAGTAACCACAGTTTACCAAATGAGAGATAGAGCTATACATACAAAATGAAAAGATATCGAAGATATAATTTTTTAAAAGGTTGCAAAAATATATGATGATTCCATTAAAAAAATTAGCCTACAGTAAATATATTTACCATCTGGAGAAATATACAAATTTATCAAAAAATCTCACTTCCAAAAAACCTGGGTACCAACTAAAGAGAGAGACAAGAGAAAACCTGTAACATTGCTCTAAAACAGGATGGGGCAGGTGGAATATGGCAGAGGTCCTGGAGACCGATACCCTGCTTTTTCTGACATCCTATAGCTCTCCACTCTTTCTGGTCACTGATGCCCCAGCCCTCCTTCCATTTTCTCGTGTCCCTGCCTCCCTGTCTCCCTCCTCTGGCTTTGCTCTTGGGATAGGAGCCTGTGCTCGGGTTCTCTCAGCCTGGTTATTTCATTTGGACTGATCTTTCGGCTGGTCTCAGACAAGAGGCTCTGTGTTCTGCCTGTCGTCTATGCTGAGTGCTGATAAGGAAGGGGCTTCCAGGATCCCTCTTGATTTATTACAGGCTCACTTCTAAGTGCAAAATAAAAGACTTCGTTCCTAGTAACCAGCTTCAGAATTTAACTGATCCAGGAACTCAGTTTGGGGCATAGGATAGCTCACACATGCTCCTGTCACTTCTGACTAGATCACCTGCTTTGCCATCAAAGCAGGTTTGACGTCAAAGGTTTTTGAAGCAGCCAAGTCTTGTGTTTGATAACTGTCCCCACTCCCACCCACCACAACTAAGCTGTGCTAACTTTCCAGGGCTCTGTGTGTCTGTCTGTATGTTTATCAACCAGTAGTTAGAAACAACAAGAGCACAGAAATATGGCAAGGATGAAATAAAACTATGTTCTATGCTTTTCCAGTCCTGTGGCCATTGCTGAGTTTTCCAAATTTGCTGACATATTGAATGCTGCACTTTCACAGCATCATCTTTCAGGATTTGAAATAGCTCAACTGGAATTCCATCATTTCCGCTAGTTTTGTTTGTAGTGATGCTTCCTAAGGCCCACTTGACTCCACCTTCCAGGATGTCTGGCTCTAGATGAGTGTGAGTGATCACACCATCGTGATTATCTGGGTCGTGAAGATCTTTTTTATACAGTTCTGTGTATTCTTGCCACTTCGTCTTACTACCTTCAGCTTNTTTTCTGGAACTCTCTTACTTTTTCCAGGATCCAGCAGATCTTGGCAATTTGATCTCTGGTTCCTCTGCCTTTTCTAAAACCAGCTTGAACGTCTGGAAGTTCACGGTTCACATATTGCTGAAGCCTGGCTTGGAGAATTTTGCGCATTACTTTACTAGTTAGAGAATCTCTAGGGCAGTGGGGAAACTGCTTAGCTGATGAGTTCTGTCTGCGTAAAATGTCTGGTGAGTATAACAGCTGCTCCCATCTGGGACCTACTGCCCTCCCAGGGTCCTCATCTGCACAAAAGTGCCATCACTTGCTTGGAGCAAAAGTTCCCTATTTAAAAAGATAAGACAACTCTCTTGTGGCAGCAGAGATTTTTACCTTTTTTATTTGACATTGCAGAATTTATCTAGAGGGCTCTGGGACTGAGTCTGCAACTCAGATTAGAGCTGTGTTTCCACATCCTTTCTTACGCAGATGGCCTTCTGGACAGATTAGTGAAGGTGCTCTGTCTTCTTTTTGATGACTCTTGTGTGTCCAGGGAAACTGCAGAAAGGAAACAATCTAGGAGAAATCTGGGATTGACATTAGAGCAAGAATCCTATTCTCTGTCATTCAAAAGCACAAAANTTTCCACATCCTTTCTTACGCAGATGGCCTTCTGGACAGATTAGTGAAGGTGCTCTGTCTTCTTTTTGATGACTCTTGTGTGTCCAGGGAAACTGCAGAAAGGAAACAATCTAGGAGAAATCTGGGATTGACATTAGAGCAAGAATCCTATTCTCTGTCATTCAAAAGCACAAAAGTGAAAAGAAAAAGCTTTTGCCAGCTAATTTTCATCTTAACTATTCATGTAGTTATCCTGATTTTTGAGTATGCTTTATTCTCACAAGACTTGCCTTCTGTCTTTCAATTTCAGCCGAGTTCTGGAAGCAACATGAAATTTCTGCATGAAGGATTGTGGACTCTTTGTGTCTCTCAAGGGAGGAGAGTTTAGAAACTAGAGGTGACCTGCTTTTTAGGATGTCTAGAATTCTGTGGAAGTAGAAATTCCCAGTTACCCTATGGGAGCCCATAACCTTAAAAGTAGAAGCATATGATATATTTCCCAAACACGAGTCACACCTCCTGTGTGACAGCATAAAGAGAAATGAAGAGCTTTCCTAGGCAGTGCAGGCTACATAATCTGTGGGGCTTAGTGTAAAAAGAAAAAGAAAATAATGGAGACTCTTGGTAAAAAAGCAGGAGAAAAAGGGCTGTCAAAGGTATACATAAAGCCAGACACAGAAGGACGAATAGCGTGTGATTCCGTTTCTGTGAAGTACCAAGTGTAGTTAGAGTCATAGAAAGAGAAAGAATGGTGGTCGCCAGGGGTCTGGAGGCAGTGAGGAGGTGGAGTTTTTAATGGGTACAATTTCAGTTTTGGAAGATGAGGTTTTGCAGATAGTGGTGATGTGTACACAACAGAGTGAATGTACTTAAGGAACTGCACACTCAAAAGAGTTTAAAATGGTAAATTTTCTATTATGTATATTTCAGCCTCCACCTCTCACCCACATATGCATAAGAAATACATAAACTTTTTCCTTTTTTCACAGACTCTCTTATGACTTGTCATGGTGTTTTTTATTTGCTACTTTAATGTCATCCTAAGTAAAGAAAAATTAAAGACTTAAATTTTTAGCATCAATTGTACTCATTTTCATTTTACGCAATACCAATTTTAAATGAAAATGTCTAAAAGCATTTAGCTTGTATTTGGAATCACTGAAATTATACAACTTGAATTTTTTGTAATTCCAGGAGGTTACCTTGAGCTGGCTAGAAGAGAAAAACAGAGCCAAGGTCTGGAAAAGCGGAAGGAGGAGATGAGGATCCTCATGGCACAGAACCTGGAGAAAGAGCCCTCCAGGGCATAGGACCTCATGGGTGCCTGAGGGGGTGGTCTCTTTGGCCTAAAAGCTACCAGCTTCCCCTTCCCACAGGCCTGTCACCCCAGCCCACAGCACACAGGCTACTGCCAAGCATCATTAGAACTCAGAGCTGGGATGAGCTCAGTAGGTGGGGATGGCCACCACCATGCCCCCAACACTCACCTTCCTACACTGGCACCAGACCCTGCCAGGCAGGGCAGCGGCAGTGAGAACCCATCCATGGCGGCCGTAGGGAATGTGACTGTGTAAGGTCAGGCTCCAAGGACCCCCACCTCCTCCACCACCATGCCTGCCTGCTCCATTGCTGGTTCCATGAGACTTCCCTTGACACAAAATCAAAGATAAAATGACAGAATTTTAAGACTGCAACCACAGTGCGTTCAGCCCCAAGTGCAAGGCCCTCAATGGTACTAGCCACACACCCTATTCCTCAGGCCAAAGAAAAGAGTGTTTGGCTGGAGTATTCTTTGAAAGACCCCCTCATCCCTGAAGGAAGTTTACACTTAACTTAGTCCTAGTTAAGTTTAGAAGTGCTTACAGCGGAGGGGCTGAGGCAGCCTTACCTCCTGTCCCTCCTGTTCCCTTTACTTTCTTTCTGACAACAGACTCCAGCTCCGCCCATTTCCTTTCACCCTCCCACTCCCCACCCACTGTTGCTCGACTGGTCTACAGCTTGTCTGAGCCAGCAAACACTGGGATGTCAATTCCTCGGGATGAGACATGGAATCCAGCCCATGTCAGCCCTGAGGGCACTGTTTCCCAAGTTCCCTAGTCCCAGGGCTGCCATACAGGTTGGCAGAACGTGAGACTGGCCATTAGTTTGCCCCCTAATGACCTGGGGGTGCAGTGCGGGGACACAGGGGGAAATGTGGCACTCTGGGTAGCTGCCACCTGTAGAGGATTAAGGAAGCCAAATCCTTCTATTTCCTAAATTGGAGCGCAGACTGTAGCCAGTGTACTTTTTCTTTGTAGTGGCTTCAAATTGTGCCTGGGATAGAGTGGAAGTTGGGGCGGGGTTTCTTGGACTGAAAGGCTTGCCTTGAGCATTCTCTGGATCATATTGCAGAGAGTTATGCTCCAACTAGCTACATCTGCTAAGATGTACCCTAGGGGAGTTCCCTGGCAGTCCAGTGGGTAGGACTTGGTGCTTTCAACGCCATGGCCCTGGGTTCAATACCCAGTTGGAGAACTAAGATTCTGCAAGACTCGTAGAGCAGCTGGGGAAGAAAAAAAAAGATGTACTCTAGTTTCATCAAGTATCTTGGGGAGACGCCAATGTTCGTGGGCTAAGAAGAAACCCCACACTAGCTTTACTCACAACAGTCAGTGCATCAGCTGGAGTCTTCCCTTGGGGGAATACACTAACTATGCTCCTGAGTTCCCTTCCCAGGAAGTCAGGGGACAAACCAGCAACACCCCCTGCCCTATTCTCTGGTTCTATTAGGAAGGCATTTTCTTTAGAGCTGAGGGACAATCAGGCCAGCAGCATCCAGCTCAGCTCTATCCAATCCAGGCGGAGGAGCTGGGGTGAGGGATGAACACTGATTCTAAACAAAGGCAGGTGAAAGGCAAAGCCTAGGGAGGCTTGGGTATTGGTTCACAGCAGACCCAACTGGGCTCAGCAGAGCAGCTCTAGGTTGGCAGCCAGTCCCGAGGAGTGGAAGGAGGGAGCACAGTTCAAGATACTGTTCTTCCTCTATCCCACCCCTACCCAGGCCCCTGCCCCATGCTGACCCCTTTCTGAGCCTCAGCTGGGAGTTGTGTGTGTATTTAAATGTCTCTGTCAAGAATGGAGACTGAGATTGTGGGTGACTAAGACCTTTCTAATGTTATATATCTTTGAAGAACTTTCAAGGGAAGCAGCCAATTCCCCCTGCCCAACCCTGCAGGGTTTCCCATTTCAAATGACTAAGTCATGACCCTTCTTAGCAAGACTTCAAAGAACCTGATCAAAGATAACATTTATATTAAATAAAACAGCACATTTTTTCCTTTCTACTGTAAAGCTTGAAATGAAAAACAGCCCTGTTTCAGCTCTCTGGCCAACAAAGCATGGTGAAAACAGCAGAGAAGTGATTCCTACAGGACAACCCTCACACACCCTACCCCTACCTTTTTTGGAACTTGGTGGCCCCTACACTGACTCTCTAACGTTAGAGATGGTTTTTCAGGTGCTTATCAGTTCGCTGGGCAATCATAAATCCCCACCAAAGCTTGAGACTTCCCTGAAGGTCCAATGGTTAAGACTCTGCCCTTCTACTGCAGCGGGCATGGGTTCGATCCCTGTTTAGGGAACTAAGATTCGGCATGCCACCAGAAATTAAAAAAAAAGAAATCACCAAAGCTTATATACATAATCTCTGCCACAAGCTATCATCCGAGGAGGCGGTTGTGGTGTGGTGAAAAAAAAACCACCCTGGATGTGGGAGTCGGTCTGGCTTCTCAAGTCTTTGCCTTGCCTCACCACAGTCCTCGGCAGACACAACTTCTTTGAACCTTCAGCTTTCTCATGTACAAAGGTATCAAATCTCATATATCTCACAAAATCCTGTTATGAGCAGATAAATATGTATGGAAAAGTACTTATTGTGCTTGATACATAATAACTCTCCATATATATATTGTATTTTAACCTATTACATTAGTGGTATTTTCTACAACTCTTCCCCCCACCCCATACCAATTTAATGAAACAAATATAAAGGTAACATTTAAAAAATTGCTGTATTCAAAATCAATAATAAACTTTAGGGTAAATAAGCTTTAAAACAAAAGTACATAAGCAAAAATAAATAATTTACACCAACCCACTAACCTAATTTTCAGAATAAAGCCATTTCCAATTACAGCACTATTATCCTGGGCTCCAGCCTGTGGTCAAGCTTTGATAATTCATTATTTTTAAGAAACAGTAACAAAAAAACTGAAGACTCAGGAAATCATCTTTAATAAAACCGAAGTACTGGATTTAACTTTTTAATTTTAAATAACCAAACTTTTTGTAATTTTATACATAATCCAATGTAATGCTAATATAATTAGCATTTCAGCTTGCAGAGCTGGTATTTAACAGGGGTGGAAAACTGTAATGAATAGTCTTCAAACCGTGAGATATTTAATACAAATAAAAATGGACAAGTATACAGTAGAACAAAAACTGCAGACAGATACTAGCTGAAGGAAATATCTGAAGGCTTTACATCCTTTATTATCCATGATGGCTTTTGGAATTATGATTGTGTGATGTATAGAACCTTGGACATTTTCAATACAGCCTTTATTTTTTTTTTTTCATAGTAAGTTAAAAATCCACCATAAGACTCCGTAAGACTTCACTGGTCTTGCATGTAGACTCTAGGAGTTTGCAATCTGATAAAAGAGTAACATAAAAAAATTACTGTATTGCCCTAATTTCATACTTCCTTGTACACAATACATCAGTTTGGGAAATCTATTCCAAGGGTTATATACACAAAAGTGTCAAGAATAAAATGTTCTCCACTCTTGCATAAAAATGTGTACAGTGTTTCGGGAATGGAAAATTTCTAATTTTCCTGGGCCTGGGCTTCATGGATCTCTGCTGCCTGAAGATGAAAGGCTTCTCTGGCTTTATTGCTCCATTGTTCTGAGGATTAATCATCCAACCCTGGCGTTTCTCCTTGCTGGATCCTGGATGCTATTCTGATGGCTTCTTCCAGAGATGGCTGTTCTCCAAGCTGAAACAGGAACATACACAAAGCCACAGTCAAGATAATGCCAAAGAAATATAATATGCCAGAAGTAAAATTTCTCTCTATAATTCTAACACCTGGGCTTGTTAAAGTACTAACGCTCATCCACAAAACACAAAAATTCCTGCTGGGGAGAATAATGCAGTTTCTTTATATAGGATTTTGATAAATCTTCACACATGCAAGGAACAAAAGATGCCTATCTTTTCTGTTGGAGATCAAGAGCTTCATGAGCCTTTAGCTTTATGCCCATAAACTAAATTAAAACCAACAGCTGGCATTTTCCTGAGTGCATTCTAACCCTTTCCAAGTAAATATGTTAAGACAAAACAAACTTCCCAAGGAAAGGTAATCTATCATATTCTAGATTCTCTGAATGCAGTGACCTCCCAGAGAATGTATTCTTCATAGTCTTCTGACATTCCCCACCAGAACATACAGCTGTTGTGCAGGGACTTTTTTGAGCACTGACTTGGGAGTCTACGTTTACAGGCGGTTCATTTCCAAGGAATAACTCTTAAATGCTTTATAGAATCCTGCCTAATTAAACTTTTATTCTGACAGTAAAGATGGCTGGTCGGGTACACACAGGGATATATACCAGGAGCTTTATACTTCTTGTTATAAATTCCCTTATAACACACAAAGATAGTAGCAAACAAAGTTTTAGTCTCTTTGAGTTTATTTCAAACATAGCAATTTCCTTCAAGGACCTAAGCACTACATATTATTCTGTGCCCTGCCTCTGTGAATGTTATGCATGAGTACGGCAACAAGGCTGAGGGCTGAACAGCACTGCTGTCGACAGAGAACAGCTACCATTGTACTCACCTGAACTGCAATCTGGGTGCCGTTGGATGTTGCCACTAAGGTCAAAGGTCTGGTTTCTGTGGTTACTAAGTGATGGCTATGCTGTTGGTGCCCCATTTCTGATGATGCAGTGTGGAATGCTGCCAAGTCCTGAGCCACAATTGCAACCTTAAAAAATACACAGAAGAATTAAAACTATGACTTAAATAGGTTAAAATCCATTTAATGCAAGGGACTGTCTTCAAAAGGAAATCCTCCCTTCTGACCATAGACTTGTAGAAGCTGAAAGCTGGAAAAGACCTTTCATGTTGTCTATTCTGAACTCCTCTTTTTTTCCTTTTTTGTTTTGACTGCACTTCCTAGACTGTGGGATTTCGCTTCCCCTATGAGGGAGTGAACCTGGGACCTCAACAGTGAGAGCAGAGTCCTAACTACTGGACTGCCAGGGAATTCCCATGGACTCCTCTTTTTTGAGGAAGTTGACACTCAGAAAGAACGGACTTATCTAAAGTTATGAAGCAAGCCGACAGCAAAACAGGACAGACACTGAGAAAGTGGATTCGCTAAGTCAGATTTCATTAAACAGAAGTGATGTGATAGTGCCTAGATTCTAATATTCCTAAGCAGCTGCCTGGGAAGTTACACACATGGATTAATTTATATCTCAAATGTCTATTTATTCCTGAGTTTGGATCAGTGGTAGATACACTATTTTCTCCTGTTTATCTGTTGCACTAAAAATTATGGCTAAGTCCCTTCGCTGTTCACCTGAAACTATCACAACATCATTTGTTAATCAGCCATTCCCCAATACAAAATAAAAGGTTTTAAAAAAATTAGATTTCTATTAAATGCTTAAAATTAAACAAAAAATAAAAATAATTTTAAATAATAAAAATATTTTAAAATTAAAAATAAAATTAGATTTCCACAGGGAATTCTCTGGTGATACAGTGGTTAGGACTCAGCTCTTTCACTGCCATGAGTCTGGGTTCCAGCCCTGGTCAGGGAATTGAACTAAGATCCCAGCAAGCTGCACAGCATGGCCAAAGAAAAAGAAAAAAAGATTTCCATTAACTGGGAAAACAAAGCACCAGGAACATTACTACACGGCATGAGTGATCTTCGTTTTCCAAACAAGGACTGAACCCACGACCCCTGTAGTAGAAGCATGGAATCCTAACCACTGGATTACCAGGGAATTAATTCCCAGCAACACATTCTGTCACAGTCACGTCCTCTTCTAGAGCCCACGGAATCTTTCCAATCTGTTCCTGAAGCACCTAGTCAGAGTGGTTAAAAGTGCTTTTGTGGCTCTTAAACTATGAATGCAGCTTTTTCTATGTAGATAATAACATAAAAAATAGCATCAACTGCATGTCATATGATATTTAAGAATTCTGTTCAGCCAAACTTAGAGAAAGAATAGGTTAAAAACTGAAATTACTATTAAATGCTTAAATGCATTTTACTTGGCCATTAATCCAGTAAGAATGCTAGATTTTAGTGCTAATAGATATTTAGCTTGGATCAATCCCAGTATTGGTCCATAGTCCAGCAACAGATTTTAGTCCAACAAGTTATATTAGACTAACCTTTCCTGCAGGTAACAATCATAAAGTATCAAAAAAATATGAAAAAGCAACCATCTGAAGGCACTGGTGAATGGTGAAAAGCAGGCAGGAAATGGAGGGGATTCTCAATAGAAGGAAACCACACTGGGTCACATTGGTTTCAACAGCTTTTCCACTTGAGAGCAGTCACCAATCTGCAGCATAAGGCAACTTATGGTATCAGATAATGGAGTCCAGGGCTGCCAGAATGGCTATATATTGAAAAGGATATCCTAGAAAGGAGAAAACTAGAGGGAGGGGGACCCCCCAAACCTGTATATAGGTTCCTCTCAATTCTTTAAGACCTCAGAATTGCAAATGTGTTGGGGAGGTGTCTATAAATCTGGAATAAAGCAGCAGCTAGAAGGCCAAAAAGCTGAGAAGAGGACTCAGTGATACTCACCACAGGGCAGACAGAATTTAGAATTTCAACCCCACCAAGTTTAGAATGGCTTGGAAAATACCTCAGGCTTTCCACTGAAACCTTAAGAGTTACATTTTAGGAGTAAAGACTATGTCCTAGGACTAAAGATTCACCCTGAGACCAAATGGCAAAACCAAAACAAACCTACCTTAATAAAGTACAAAACCCAGCCTCCATAAGTAATTTAACTACTTGATAAAATTAATGTTCTTCAGAGGAAGATAACCAAATTAAAAATCCCCATATTGTATCATCCACAATATCCAGAATACAATAAAAAATTACAACACATGAGAAGAGGAAAATGTAACCCAGAGTCAAGAGAATATGAAGTTAACAGAAACAGACCTTGAGATGACCAATATGTTGTGATTAGCAAACTAGGATTTTAAGACAGTTGTTATATGTTAAAAGGCTTATGGAATTCACACAAGGGGAAATCTCAGTAAATAAATAAAAATTATAAAAAATTAAATTCTACAATCAAAAATGACAATATCTAAAATTATCTAAATGGGCCTAATAAAAGATGGGTAAAGTAGATGATGTGAAAAGAAAAGATCAGTGACAAAAATAAACTCAAAATGGATTAAAGACCTAAACGTAAGAACAGAAACTATAAAACTCCTAGAGGAGAACATAGGCAAAACACTCTCCGATATAAATCACAGCAGGATCCTCTATGATCCACCTCCCAGAATACTGGAAATAAAAGCAAAAATAAACAAATGGGATCTAATTAAAATTAATAGCTTCTGCACAACAAAGGAAACTCTAAGCAAGGTGAAAAGACAGCCTTCTGAATGGGAGAAAATAATACCAAATGAAACAACTGACAAACAACTCATCTCAACAATATACAAGCAACTTATGCAGCTCAATTCCAGAAAAATAAACGACCCAATCAAAAAATGGGCCAAAGAACTACATAGATATTTCTCCAAAGAAGACATATGGATGGCTAACAAACACATGAAAAGATGCTCAACTTCACTTATTATCAGGGAAATGCAAATCAAGACCACAATGAGATACCATTTCACACCAGTCAGAATGGCTGCAATCCAAAAGTCTGCAAGCAATAAATGCTGGAGAGGGTGTGGAGACAAGGGAACCCTCTTACACTGTTGGTGGGAATGCAAACTAGTACAGCCACTATGGAAAACAGTGTGGAGATTCCTTAAAAAATTGCAAATAGAACTGCCATATGACCCAGCAATCCCACTGCTGGGCATACACACCGAGGAAACCAGAATTGAAAGAGACACATGTACCCCAATGTTCATAGCAGCACTGTTTATAATAGCCAGGACGTGGAAACAACCTAGATGTCCATCAACAGATGAATGGATAAGAAAGCTGTGGTACATATACACAATGGAGTATTACTCAGCCATTAAAAAGAATACATTTGAATCAGTTCTAATGAGATGGATGAAACTGGAGCCAATTATACAGAGTGAAGTAAGCCAGAAAGAAAAGCACCAATACAGTATACTAACTCATATATATGGAATCTAGAAACATGGTGATGATAACCCTGTATACGAGACAGCAAAAGAGACACAGATGCATGGAATGGACTTTTGGACTTTGAGGGAGAGGGAGAGGGTGGGAAGATTTGGGAGAATGGCACTGAAACATGTATACTATCATGTAAGAAACGAACTGTCAGTCTATGTTCAATACAGGATACAGGATGCTTGGGACTGGTGCACAGGGATGATCCAGAGAGTTGATATGGGGTGGGAGGTGGGGGGGTGGTGGTTCAAGATTAGGAACTCATGTACACCTGAGACAGAAAAAAAAAAAAATTCTACTTAAAAAACATAAATAAATAAAAAATAAAAACAACAACAAAAAAAGAATTATAATTCTTATTGCTCTGTCTTTGAGTTCACTGACCTTTTCTAAGTTCTTTTTTTGTTGTTGTATAAAATATTATGTTTCCCATCATCTTGTAACTTACTTAAAAGATTAACTGCTTATGCTAAAAAATAATATTGCACTGCAGGGATTTTACTATCTGTAAATATAAAATAAATCACAGCAGCACAAAGGGTAGAGTCATAAATGAAAATATACTGTTTCAAGGTTTTATGTAAAGTTGTAACAATCTTAAGTCTAAACCGACCACAATAACTTAAGGATGCACATTTTAATCCCTGGGCAACCTCAAAAAAGTAACAGAGAAGGGTATAATTATGAAGTCATTTGAGGAATTAAAATGAAATATCTACACACCTAATAACGTTTCAAAAACCAAGAAGTAAAAAAAGAAACAACTAAAAGGGAGACAAATCCACAATCCTAGCTGAAGATATCAATTACTTTTCCTTAGTAACTGACAAAATAAATATATAAAAGATTAGTAAGGTTATAGAATATTTGAACAACACTTAAAGTGTAACCACCTTAACTTAAAGTGTAACATGCTATACACAACAAGTGCAGAATACATTCAAGTACATATGAAATACAATAGGAAATCAATGAAAGACAAAGGGAAAACAAGTCTCAAATTTCAAAATAAAAATATCTTACCATATGGTTCTCTGACCATAACAGACTTAAATTAAAAATCAAGAAAAACAGGTATTGAGAAAAGTACCAGATATTAAGAANTACATTCAAGTACATATGAAATACAATAGGAAATCAATGAAAGACAAAGGGAAAACAAGTCTCAAATTTCAAAATAAAAATATCTTACCATATGGTTCTCTGACCATAACAGACTTAAATTAAAAATCAAGAAAAACAGGTATTGAGAAAAGTACCAGATATTAAGAAATTATCAGGGCTTCCCTGGTGGCTCAGATGGTAAAGAATCTGCCCACAATGTGGAAGACCCAGGTTCCATCCCTGGGTCAGGAAGATCCCCTGGAGAAGGAAATGGCTATCCACTCCAGTATCCTTGCCTGGAGAATCCATGGACAAAGGAGCCCAGCAGGCTACAGTCTAGAGTCGTAGAGACAAACACAACTGAGCAACTAACATTTTCTCTTTCAAGAAATTAAACAACCTACATGCAAATTAAAACCACAACGATATACCATTTCACATCCACTAGAATGGCTAAAGTTTCAAACAGCAACAACTCAAAATGTTGATGATATGAAACAAACAGAACTATTATGAGTGGGAGTGTGACTGGGGTCAAACCACTCTGAAGAACTGCTTGACACTTTCATATAAAGTTAAATATACTTCTACCCTATGACTCAGAAATTCCACTAACAGGTTATTAATCAGAGAATGAGAATATGTGTCTACAAATATACTTGTACTAGAATTTTTACCACCATTTTAATTCATAATAGAGAAAAAAACTGGAAGCATCTCAAATATTTGTTCATCAAAGGGAGAATCTATCAATAAATTGTGATACACTCCTAACCACAGAATACTGCTTAGCAATAAAAATGAAGGAACTCATGTTATAAACAATAACATGGATAAATCTCCAAAAAGTAAAAAAACAAAAAAACACAAAACAAGAGTTCATACTCTGGCATCACTATTCAAAATTCAAGAATAGACAAGATAACACAATCATAACAACTAGATGGAAACTGACTGGATGGGGTCCCAAGAGAACTTTCTGGGGTGATAGAAGCGTTCTAGGTCTTGTTTGTGATGGGATAGGTGTGTATGTTTAACAACTCACTAAACTGGAAACTTAAGATCTGTTCAGGTGGTGGTCTGGTGATTAGGATTCTGTGCTTCTATTGCCAGGAGCCCAGGTGTGATCCTTGGTTGGGAACTAAAATCCTGCAAACCACATGATGTGGGGGAAAAAAAAAATCTATGCATTTCACTGTACATAAATTTTACCTCAACGAAGAAAAAACAATTGCAGGCTAATATGAAAAACATGTTCAACTTCACTAACAGACAAGTTAAAGTAAAAATATAACTTATCTTTTGCTTGAAAATAATGCAAATGTAAAAACCAAAATCCTCAGTGCTACCAAGAGTACAGTGAAATAAGAATACTATTAGAACCATGGCATAATTATTAAAACTCTCCAGAAACGAATTTGGCAATATTCTTTTTAGAAGAAGGTTAAAATAGTTCATAAGTTCAGTTCAGTTCAGTCAGTCAGTCAGTCAGTCATGTCTGACTCTTTGCAATCCCATGAATCGCAGCACGCCAGGCCTCCCTGTCCATCACCAACTCCCGGAGTTTACTCAAAACTCATGTCCAACGAGTCAGTGATGCCATCCAGCCATCTCATTCTCTGTCGTCCCCTTCTCCTCCTGCCCCCAATCCCTCCCAGCATCAGAGTCTTTTCCAATGAGTCAACTCTTCGCATGAGGTGGCCAAAGTATTCAAGTTTCAGCTTCAACATCAGTCCTTCCAATGAACACCCAGGACTGATCTCCCTTAGAATGGACTGGTTGGATCTCTGTGGCCACTGCTGAGTTTTCCAAATTTGCTGACATACTGAATGCAGCACTTTCACAGCATCATCTTTTTGGGATTTGAAACAGCTCAACTGGAATTCTATCAACTCCACTAGCTTTGTTTGTAGTGATGCTTCCTAAGGCCCACTTGACTTCACATTCCAGCATATCTGGCTCTAGATGAGTGTGAGTGATCACACCACTGTGATTATCTGAGTAGTGAAGAACTTTTTTGTGTAGTTCTGTGTATTCTTGCCACCTCTTCTTAATATCTTCTGCTTCTGTTAGGTCCATACCATTTCTGTCCTTTACTGAGCCCATCTTTGCATGAAATATTCCCTTGGTATCTCTGATTTTCTTGAAGAGCTCTCTAGTCTTTCCCATTCTATTGTTTTCCTCTATTTCTTTGCATTGATCGCTGAGAAAGGCTTTCTTATCTCTCCTTGCTATTCTTTGGAACTCTGCATTCAAATGGGTATATCTTTCCTTTTCTCCTTTGCTTTTCGCTTCTCTTCTTGTCCCAGCTATTTGTAAGGCCTCCTCAGACAGCCAAGTTGCTTTTTTGCATTTCTTTTTCTTGGGGATGGTCTTGATTCCTGTCTCCTGTACAATGTCACGAACCTTCGTCCATAGTTCATCAGGCACCCTGTCTATCATTGTCTTTGGTAAGCAGAAGTAGTTCTGAAGAAGTCCAATTTATCCAAAAAAGAAAAAATTTTATTGTTAGTGCATTTTGTATCCTGTCTATGAAATTTTTATCCTAAGGTTACAAAAACATTCACTTTTCTTCTAGAAGCTTTTTGATTCTGATTCCTGTATTTCAAGGTGCAGAAAACTTTCCACTTTGTTCTTTTTTTAGGACCTTTGCATGTTCTTTTTAGGTCCTTTGTATTTTCATATAAATATTGGAATTGGGTTATGCATATCTTAAAAAATGCCTTCTGAAATTTTGATTGTGATAGTACTGAATCTATAAAATGAATTTAGGAAGAATAATAGCTATGAATTTTGACAGACCCTTTCACTGAACAGGGTACAGCAGCTGAAGTGAAACTTAGCATTGTCTTCAGCATAGCACAGCAACAATTTTTGTGTGCGTTGTGTTGTTGTAATGTCTTCAGCTTTATTTATTGATTTATTTGGCTGTGCTGGGTCTTAGTTGCAGCATGCAGGATCTTTTTTTTTTCAGTTATGACATTCCGAATCTTTAAGTTTCAGCATGTGGGATCTAGTTCCCCAACAAGGGGCCCTCTGCATTGGGTGCACAGAGTACTAGCCATTGGACCACCAGGGAAGACCCTATAAGAACAGTATTTAAATGTATTAATGAAAATCATTTAAGATAAATGAAAAATAAAAGTACAAAGAGATACATAAGATTTGGTACCATTGTGCTGACCATCAAAAGGGGAGGAGGCACTCTCAAAGGCTACGGATAAGAACGTAGATGTGTACAACCCTAGAAAGGAAGTCTGGCAATGCTTATCACAATTACAAATGTGTATGTCTTTTTAGCCAGCAGTTTCACTCTAGGGATTTATCTAGTAGTAGATATATTCACACACATAAAAAATCCCATGTGCACAAGATTATATGTTGTCTGAAACAGCAAAAGACTTTAAATAAGTTATGGCATGTCCATACAGTGGAATATGATATAGCTTAGAAAAAGAATGAGAGAGAATTCCCTGGCAATCCAGTGGTTAGGACTCTTCACTTTCACTTCCAGCGCCCAGCTTCAATCCCCGGTTGGGAACGAAGATCCTGCAAACCACGCAGCGCCACCAGAATTACGAAAAAAAAAAAAAAAAAAAAAGGATAGGAAAATTCTCTATATAAAGAAACAGAAAGATGTCCCAGATGTATTATTTCATTTTTTAAATTTTTTTCCGTCTCAGGTGTACATGAGTTCCCAATCTTGAACCCCTCCAGATGTATTATTAACATTAAAAAAAAAAAAACAAGGAGGTGAAGAATAGTATAGTGTTTACTACCATATAAAGGGTGAGGGGAGATGACTATTTGTGTGTGTGTAAGCTCAGTCACTCTTGTATCTAACTCTTGTGATCCCAGGGGATGTTATGGGGTATATGCAAAAATCAGTCCTATTTTACAAATGGAAAAAAACCTGAGACTCAGAAGGCTGTGTAGCTAAGAAGCTTTAAAACTGAGATTCAATTTGAGGTTTATGTGCTTAACTGCTGGACTTCCCAGGGAGCACGTAAAGAACCGTCTGCCAATGTGGAACACATAAGAGACATCGGTTTGAGCCCTGGAGGAGGGCATGGCAACCCACTGCAGTGTTCTTGCCTGGAGAATCCCATGGACAGAGGAGCTTGGCAGGTTACAGTTAATAGCGTTGCAAAGAGGCACACACAACCAAAGTGATTTAGCATGCATGATACCACACCGTACATCTATGACTAAAAATTTTGATACTGATATTTGTACCAATTGATATAAAAGAAAAAAAGCAATTACCTGCTGCCCTTCTGTACCCTCGGCAGTAACCATAGCAACAGAATGTGTTCCTGCTGAGGAAATGACCGCATCATGAGCAGGTACTGTGATGGGTGTTCCGTCCTGTGTTACCATTGTAATGGTGTTGCCAATGGCCTGCATGTCGGCTTGAGATATGTTGACCTGCAACACAATGCATTTTACAATCAGGCGATGTTTCTTGCTTTATCTGGTCAATTTTATGAAGGACTGGGCCTAAGCCTCCGATGGCTTCCCAGGTGGCTCGGTGGTTAAGAATCCGCCTGCCAGTGCAGGAGATGCAGGTTTGATCCCTGGGTCAGGAGGATCCTCTAGAGGAGGAAATGGCAACCCACTCCAATGTTCTTGCCTGGAAAATTCCATGGACAGAGGAGCCTGGCAGGCTGTAGTCCATGGGTTGCAGAGAATCAGACACGACTGAGCACGCACACATGCAAGTCTTGTGTAAGTCTACTCTGGGAGCAAATAACCATTTCACAATGGAATAAACTCTTTTTAAGAAAGAGATCATCAGAAAAACTGAGTGTTTCTTAAATACGTTTTCCTCCTCTCCATCTCTACTGCCAATTTAGATTTCTATTTTTCTTTCATCTAATTTTTGCCAAAAATGTAACTTCTTTCTAGATATTTAACCCCTCCCTAATTATCCTCTACCTTGTCACCTTGCTAAAAAACAAACAAATTTCATTATGCTCCCTGCTCAAATCCCCAGTGACACCCTATCTGTCCAGAATAAAACTGTTAGTAAATTTGTTTAATCTTATGTGCCAATCAGTGGACAAAAAGTACTGTATGGAATTAGTGATGTCAAAAGTGAGGAGGAGAGGGATGAATGGGATGGTCCAAGTGCTCTGTATGTTTCTATCCTGAATATATTCTGCTTCTAGCTAACATAGGCACATTAAGAGTTATCTATTCAAAGGGCAGATTAATCATGGGAGGTTAAGTTCTAAAAGAGATGGGTAAAAAGACAGTTCTCCATGGAAGAGGCAGTATTGGAGGATAAAGAACCCCATGCATCTATTTCCACGAGTATTAAGACAACTTTAGTGAGGACTTAAAAATGAAATCAAGTCTAAATTATTTTAGGATAGTGGCATCTAGAAAACAATGACAAGTTTGACTGTCAAACAACAACTCTTATATTGCTTTTCCTGGGGAAATCAAGATAGCTTCCTATTAATTCTGAAGCTAGTTAAGTGAACTCTCATGATTCCAGGTAGGGAGAAAGTCACACCCTGGAAATTGTACAGGTTTCCCCATCACTGACTTGTCCAGATCTTTTAATGATGTCCTCATCACCTCAGCCAAACTTCTGCTCATTTCTCAATCTTATCTCCTGGATCTAATTAGCCACCCAATCTATCCTTTCCAAGTTTCACGTGGACCCATTACTTTTCACTGTGTTCCGGACCTTCATCACTTTACCTTTGAAAGATACCCGTACCACCACCTGAATTCTACAGAGTGACAAACCTTTTCTCTCTACGGACCTCCTTGCATGTAGTCTCTTTCAGCAAGAAAGAGTCTCTTTCTTCAGGAGATCTAGCACTGCTCACAACCTAAACTCCAAACTTCGTGTCCCAGTTCAAGGCTTTCTTCAACTGGGACCCAACCTGCCTTTCGAGCCCAGGCTTCGAGAAATATTATTTAATGTATCTGGCTTTTGGTGGGTACTTACATGTTGAGTCCCATCCTGGGATATGAGTGTAACCTGTTGACTCAACCCAGACTGGGTTACTGTGGCTACTTGGGTAGAGACAACATCATCCCCTTCTACACCTGTAACATATGTGATCTGGGACCCTTTAAGAACATCTTCACCTTGACCTGTTTAAAACAAATGAATCATTTATTTGATCAACCTACCAAACTGTTTAGAAAACAGAATATTTTAAATATTATGGAGAAATTAACAAAAGTAAAACGGCATATGTACTGAATTCTAAATCATGAAAATGATTTCTAACACCTCCTGCCAATCTCTCCACCGGCTCTTTTGCAGAGCCAAACCAAATCCAAGCAGACTGAACTAAACTTTCCTGCATAAACAGTAACTGTTCTAATTTTGAGAGACCTTGCTTACTCCCTTAGTTGGCATAATTATATAACACTGGGCATGTGTGTTGGGGTGAGGAGTGGGGGAACTGCACAGGGAGACTAACTAGCAAGTAACCCTTCTAACATGGCAAATATGTGCTAAGTTCTTGCAGTCACTTAAGAAGCTGTTAAAAATGATAAGACAATCTTCATAAATATTAACCCCAAACCAGAATGGTGTGTAAACACAATGTACTAACACTAAGCTACTTACTCTTTAACAAGAGTGACTGATTGCAAGTCATCAGTACACAATGACATCACTGTGTAAAGACAGTATTATCTGGGGTAAGGTTAATAATTTCATAAGTGACTGAACAGGGACTCCCAACCACTTTTTTATTTCACAAAAAATCTGCAAGTAAACAGCAATTTCAACCATCCATTACTGCCATGCTTGGCAACCAGTAAGATTCCTTATCCCTCTCTTCTACTGCTTTCCACATTTCATGAGGCCAGAAAAAGGGTAATTTTCTTTTTTTTAATTCAAAGGACTTTATATGCTAATTTAAGAGTACTTCTCAAAGTTACGTTTGATGCCTACACTCATACAGCTATGGTCATCATGGTGTAATCCCCATGACACTCATTTCATTTCTTTTTGTTCTGTTCCACGGCTTCCAAGGTGGTTCAGCGGTAAAGAATCCACCTGCCAGTGCAGGAGATGTCGATTTGATCTCTGGGTTGGGAAGATTCCCTAGAGAAGGAAATGGCAACTCACTCCAGTACTCTTGCCTGCAAAATCCCACGGACAGAGGAGCCTAGTGGTCTACAGTCCAAAGGGTCGCAAAGAGTCAGACATGACTGAGCACACACACAAGCCACAGGCAGATGAGCTTCTGAGGTGGTGTGAGTGGTAAAGAACCTGCCTGACAGTGCAGAAGACTAAGAGATGCAGGTTCAGTCTCTGGGAAGGGCATGGCAACCCACTCCAGTATCCCTGCCTGGAGAATCCCATGGACAGAGGATTCCTGCAGGCTACAGTCCATAGGGTCACAAAGAGTTAGACACAACTGATATGACTTAGCATTTATTATACTTATTATTATACCATTAATCCAATGGGGTTCAAAATGTAGGGGATCATATGGGTGAAAAGGGACACAAACCCATTCTTATCCTTGGAAAAACAATCTTAATTTTTTTAAAATAAAATGTATATCATAGGTTATCTTCTAGAACACAAGAAATTCTGACAATCTGAAATGTTAACATTTAAGGAAGAGACTGAGGAAGATTAAAAAGGGAACAGTCTTAAACCCAAGTTTGACATCATTAAAGTCTACTTTATAATTGCAAGGATTTAGCAGCAATTGTTAACAGCTAACCAAGCACACTTACAGTGCTTTGGCTAGAAAACAGCATAGCATTTGAGAGTAAAGGAATTGTTGGGAAGTTCCTGGTGGTCCAGTGAGTGGCTAGCACTTGGTGCTTTCACTGATTGAGCCTGGGTTCAACCCCTGGTCAGGGAACTAAGATCCTGCAAACCTTGTGATATGGACAAAATATTTTAAAAAGAGTGAAGGAGATGTTATTTGCTTACTGCTGCTGCTGCTACTGCTATGTTGCTTCAGTCGTGTCCAACTCTGTGCGACCCCATGGACCAGCCCACCAGGCTCCTCTGTCCCTGGGATTCTCCAGGCAAGAATATGGGAGTGGGTTGCCATTTCCTTCTCAAACGCATGCATGCATGCAAAGTCGCTTCAGTCATGTCCAACTCTGTGCGACCCTATGGACAGCAGCCTACCAGGCTCCTCTGTCCACAGGATTCTCCAGGCCAAGAATACTGGAGTGGGCTGCCATTTCCTTCTCCGTATTTTCTTACTGCTGCTGCTGCTGCTAAGTCGCTTCAGTCGTGTCCAACTCTGTGCGACCCCATAGACGGCAGCCCACCAGGCTCCCCCGTCCCTGGGATTCTCCAGGCAAGAACACTGGAGTGGGTTGCCATTTCCTTCTCCAATGCATGAAAGTGAAAAGTGAAAGTGAAGTCGCTTGGTTGTGTCCAACTCTTAGCGACCCATGGACTGCAGCCTACCAGGCCCTCTGTTCATGGATTTTTCCAGGCAAGAGTACTGGAGTGGGGTGCCATTACTATCACACAACTAATATCTGAAAAGATAAATTAGAATTACAGGGAATTATTTTGAGTAGATAGTGAATGATCTGTTCTTTTCTTTATTCTCCATTTTTTTCCCCAACTGTATGTTTTTCAATCCTTTAATATCAGTTGTAAGATTAGGTAAGAATGTTTTAATTTTCAAATTTACTTCATTTAGAAACTACTCAATGAAACAGGACAATATGTATGTTTTGTTCTGTTTCAGAAAAACCTATTTCATTTTACCTCTTTAACTATGCTGTGTTATTTAACTGAAATCATAGAATCTAATTCTATTTTTCTCAAGAGTTTATCCTTACTGAAATGAATGTTTTTGTCTCCCACAACACTACTGAACAGACATGAATCAACTAACAGTGATTTGGGAATGCTTCACCACTCTTGATTAAGACCAATATTCTAATACACCCAAACAGTCTAGCTGCCCCTGCCCTGCTGTGCAGCCTCATCTCACACCACCCTCCCAGGCAGAAATGCCATGCTGGCCAGGCTTCTTTCAGTCTCTCCAACTTACTTGGCTCTCTCCAACCTCAGGGCTTTTTGCATGTGCCAGTCCCTCCATTTGGAACATTCTCCTGCCTCTGCCCCCTATTTACCACCCTACCCCCCAAACCTTGTACATCCCTGCCTGTACACCAAGTGAACCTATGATCTCTCCAAAAATCACTTCTTCAGGGGAGTTGTCTCTGACCTTCAAGACTAGGTTAATTTCCCCTTTTATACATCCCAGAGCGTAAAGTACCTTACTTTGATAGCAACTATTGCAATTGTAAACAGTATTTTTGTGCGACTATTTGAATGAAACTTCATGGTTAGAGATAATGCTTTCAATCATACATTATGCTCATAACTATTGATTTTCAAACAAAGACATAAAAATACTGGAAGAAACCCTTACCTGGGGGAGGCTCAAAGAAGGCTTCCTGCTCCTCCTCGATGGGCTCAGTGTCGTTGTGCGCTGTCCGCTTGTGCATGGCCAGTGTGGAGATCTGCTTGTATGTCTTCCCACAGTGATTACAGTTGTATGGTTTGGAGTGAGTGTGAACAACGTGATGTTTGTACAAACTGGAATATTCTGTAAACCTTTTGTCACACCCAGGGACTGTACAAACATATGGCTTTTCCCCTAAGAAAAGAATGGCACCGGGAAAAAAAAATCAATTTTCAGTTATGAAGGCATAATCATTCCATACCTTCTAGGAGGTGGACGGGAAATGAAGGGGGAGGGAAACCACTAGTAGCAAAAATAAACAGCTGTTAAATCCCTTTCTATCCTGCTGTAAGGCACAGCATAAGAAAAGACTCTGACTATGGTTTCAACTTGGCTCAAAAGGTGGTCTGCAACCTGAGTCATACCCCACACTTGAATACCAATTTTTGTTTAATTTCAAGAGATGTGAAAAATAAGGATGGAGATAGTTACTGCCCAGCTACAAGCTTTGATGAGGACTTTCCAGGCAATCGGCACTTATACTGCAGGGGGCATGGGTTCGATCCTTGGAGAACTACCGTCTCACAGGCCACATAGAGAAGCCACACACAAAAAAAAACATTGATGAAACTGTTGTTGTTACTTATAACTAGATAATCTAGATGTCATTAGTGATACTATGTTAATAATGGAAATAATAAATGTAGGGAATTCCCTGGCAGTCTAGTAGTTAGAGGACTCCACACTTTCACTACAGAGGACCTAGGGTCAACCCCACTAGCCACTTGGTACAGCCCAAAATAATAGGGAGAATAATAAATGCTATTATTAGTATAGTGTATGTAGCTTACCCTAAGGGTTTTATAAGGATAAAAACCAAACATTTTCTAAAAACTGTATGAGATATAGTCTGGACACATATTTCATATTAACTTCACTTGACTTCTTGCAACCAATCAAAAGCTATTATTCACTAAAAACAATTCAATGCAAAGCAATTCTTTTTCCATGAAACAGTTTGAGAATAATACAGGCAGTGCACATATTTTTAGAACTTTTCATTATAGAAAATTTCAAACATACACAAAAGTATAGAGAAACAGTGCAATAAACCAATCATTTAGCTTCAACTATCAATTCATGGCCAATACAGTTTCAGTTATTTGCCAAGTTTGCGCACTTTGAAACAACTCAATGTACATTCCATCTCATCCATGAGTATTTCTGACTGTATAAAAGATGGATGCTTTTTATAAAGAAAAAAATTACCAATAATTATTTAATATCACAATATCTAGACACTGTATGTCGTGGGAGGGTGCCGTGCCCTGGGAATCTAACATTGTGAGGGAAACCAAACTGGAACAAATTAACCTAATTGTAGTTTGAATGAACACTTAACCACTTAGAAGAGGTATGGGGACCAGGGTGGGGAAGAAGAAGCTACAGTAACTCATATACACAGTATTTGATAGTCTCAGTCTTAGACTACCTGGAATAGGAAAAACTACGAAGATGTAACTCTTCTTGGTAGGCTTGTTTATTCTAGTACTATGGGCAAGAGGGGGCTTCCTTGGTCCCTCAGACAATAAAGAATCTGCCTGCAATGTGGGAGACCAGGGTTAGATTCCTGGGTTGGGAAGAACTCTTGGACAAGGGGATGGCTACTCACTCCAGTCTTCTTGTCTAGAAAATTCCATGGACAGAGGAGCCTGGCAAGCTACAGTCCACGGAGTTGCAAAGAGTCCGACAACACTGAGCAACTAACATTTTGAAAGGCAAAACAACTTGGAAACTATTTTAGACATAATAAAAGACTGAATAATGAATAAATGTATAAATGCTGTTGGAAGCCAGAGCTCTGACTATGGAAGAAGGAAAATGCAAATATGGAATGTGAGAAGGAAAGAAAGAGCTCTGTGGGATGAACTGGAATTGGAGGTACTGGTGTGAACTCAGTCTCTAAAACGTGCTTACGTGTGTAAACATATGCATATCCTACTCTGTTCTCATTTTACACCTTCCTAGGGTAACTCCATCTTTTTCATGGTTCTAAACACGGTAAAACCACCCACAAATAGTAAAATCACTAAGGTAATCTGTAATATACATCTTAGACATTAAGTATTTGAGATTGCGTCTTGTCCTCTGCCCAGTCCACATTCTCAAAACAGGGCAGGGTGAAGTTTTTACCTTGGGAAATGGTTGTGGAGGAGATGTGATGAGGGCAAGGCCAGGCAGGACAATGTCGAGCAACTCCAGTTCAGAGAACCAGCCCTACTCATATCCAGGCTTGAGAAGTGACCGCCACTATGTGGCACCAAACCACAGCCAAGATATAATACATTGGGGGGGGGGGGGGGGGGGGACTGTTTTTTTTTTGTGTTGTTT